>CM067169.1:61399664-61416865 GCA_034093135.1 Erigeron breviscapus
AAAACCATGTACATATATATATATATTTACTTATACACATGATCCCATATACCTATTGCGTTGCACCAACATCCTTGATTGATAGGAACCGGTGTACATGTATGGATTTACAACACTACATCCTTGTTTGATAGGAACCAGTGTACATACCTAATCTCATGTGTAGAAGTTATTTTTATATATATGTAAATTAAACAAATGTCATGATAACAATCTAATTTGGGTAATGAAGATTACAAAAACAAACTTCCTTTCATCTATATTCTAACAAGAACATATTAACTAAAACAAGTATTATTTTCTTTGAAGAGGTTCCACGAAGCACAACATAGTCTACTTACTCTCTTCTTTCTTCATCCCACGATTCACTCCAATTAAGGTGAGTTTCGTAGCCCCTCTTTTAATCAGTTTTGGGGTGAAAAGTATACTTGTTTTTCAAACACTTTTGTCGATTTCTGTTATGTTCAATATTGAGCCTATGCGTATAGAGTAATTTGTGCCATATGATATACTTATGTCTTGTTTTATGTATGTGATTATGTGTTTATCGTTGTGCTTTATTGCGTGCTTATTTGACGTGTTTTTGTGAGTATTGGAGACTTGAGACTTTGAGACTTTGGACTAAGGCAGGTACCGTAAGGCCGGACTTTGAGACATTGAGACTTTGAGACTTGAGACTTTTGACTTATTATGGCGTAACTCTGCTCGTTATATATTGAACTATCACTTGTTTAGACTTAAAAGAACCGACAAAAGACTTATTACTTTGACTATACTTTTGATATAAAACCTACGAACTCACCAACCTTTGTGTTGACACGTTTTAGTATACTTTTCAGGTACTCAGGCTAATCAGGGATAAAGACTGCTATGCTAGATTTGGACTTCGGAGATTAGTGCTCCTTTATTTATTGTCAGACTTGAAGGCTACATGCCTTGGACCATTTCCTTTATGGACTTGTTTGTAATAAGCTATTTTAACATTGTTATGACTTTGAATTCATGTTTTGAGAATATATTATTATATTCTATTTCATTTAGCAGTATCTATGTAATTCCATGTCGTGCTGTACTTTTCATGACACCTCATGTTTCCGCCAATGGTGGGGTGTTACAGAATGTATCAGAGCCGTGGTTGTAGAGAATTAGGTGGAAAAGCCTAGACTATAACCTAAGAACCCCGTATAGCATTTACGATAGGAAGCATAGATGCATTCTAGACGTGCTAACGTCATTTATATTTTGAGTTCATGTTCTATTGAGACTTATTATCCCTGTGCTTATTCTGACTATGGCTGTCGTTTGGTGACTGTGTGCTTTTGGTGCTGTTGTGATTATTTATGTGTATTAGAGCAAGATGAAGTGATGGCACTAACTAGTATTGCAGGATGATAGCAAGGAAACGCCTGATCAACGTTCTGCGATTATCTCCTGTTTTACGACAGTTTTTGACCTCATGGATTGCACTGGTAGTTATAGTGTGGTAGCAACCCTGGGCTGCTTGATGGGTGTTGGTTGGGTGGAGGGAAAGCCGCTGGTATCACCTATATACATACCCTACCACTACCTAGAGAGCATACCAGTACCGTGATCCGACCTTGCATTAGATGTACTAGGGGTGTGGAGGGAAAGCCGCTGGTATCACCTGTATACATACACCACTAGTGCAACGGATGTAGGTGTTAGATTCGGACCACATTTTAACTGCGATGGTTTAGGGATATATGTTATTAGTATATATATATGTACTAGTATTGCACTAACGTGGACTGTAGGATTAATTTAAGTTTTTGATAACATTCCTTAGATCATAAGTCGAGAGAGTTTACGAGTGCAATGTGTGACATTAATATCGTCAAGCGTATTCTTCCCCGACTAATGTTACGTGGATATAGGACAATGGCAAGGACAAGATCTGGCACTGGTGCTAACAATGGAAGAAGCAGTGGTGATGGTCAAGGTACTGGTCGTGGTATTGGTCATGCAGAAGGTCAAGGTGCTGGTCGTGGTATTGGACATGCAGGAGGTCAAGGTGCTGGCCGTAGAACTGGTCGTAGTACTGGTCGTGGCACTGGGCCTGGCGTAGGACAAGGTGTGGGTCGTGGTGCAGGTTGCGGTGATGGTCGAGATAGTGGTCGTGGACGTGGTCGTGGTGGAGCTGAAAATGAAACTACTAATGAGCAAGCTGGAATGCAACCAGACCCAACCATGATTGCCATGATTACCCAAGTGGTTAATACTATACTTGCACAAATTGCCCAAAATGCACAAAATGCAGAGAATGAAGATGCTCAGCATGAGGATGCTCAGTATGAGGATGCAGAGGATGATCAGGGTGGTGAATATTATGAAGACGTTGATCAAGGAATTCGTGTTGGAAATGTACCGAGAGGACTTAGAAGCGGCATCAGGACCTGTACTTACAAGAACTTCAAAGACTGTGGTGTGCAAGAGTATGATGGTAGAGGTGGAGCAGTCAAGTTTATCCAATGGTTAGAAAATATGGAAGTTGTGATTGGTATTAGCGAATGTACCCCTGAGCAAAGAGTTAAGTATGTGGCAGGCTCATTCACTAAAGATGCTTTGTCTTGGTGGAACACTCAGTGCCGAGTCAGAGGCAGATTAGCGGCAGAGGCGATGTCTTGGTACAACTTCAGAGAGTTGATGATGAGGAAGTTCTGTACAGCAACCGAACTGGTGAGGCTAGAACGAGAGTTTTTGGAACATAAGATGGTTGGTAATGATCATGCTAGATATACTACCCGTTTTAATGAACTGTCAAGGCTCGTTCCACATTTGGTTGAACCTGAGAACAAAGGTATAGAAAAGTATCTTTGTGGGTTAATTCCTCAGGTTAGGTCGACTATGGCTGTTGTTCACCCACTTACCCTGGAGGAGGCTATATTGAGGTCTGAGGCTATGACAGAGGAGTTGGTTCAGTGTGGAACTATTACTGCTGTTGGGACAAAGAGGAAGGAAAGCAGTGGGGCAAGTAGTAGTAAGAAAGTTTGGCGATCTGATGGAAAGAGACAGAACAAAGGCAAGATATTTGCAGTGACTGATGCTGGCAAAAAGGAATATGTGGGTCCTCACCCTAAGTGTACCAAGTGCAATCTTCATCATGCAACAAATCAGAATTGCTTAACATGCTACAACTGCAATAAGACTGGGCATTTGGCAAACTACTGTAGGGAACCAAGGACACAAGGAGTACCGTTGAATGTTGTGCCATTGAATCAGAGGAGGCCACCAGGTATTCGCGGGGCATGTTATGAATGTGGGTCCACTGAGCACTACCGAAACACATGTCCTCAATGGGTTGGGCAACAGGTTCAAGTGGCGGTTCATCCTAACCAGCTACAGAGTACTGGACCCAATCAGAATAGAGGTAATCAAATTCAGGCTGCAAGAGGTCGTGTGTAACACCCCAAGCCAGGGCTCAGAATATCACGGAAATAATATAGCACAAGGTGGGATTAATGTAGAACATGAACTAAATGCAAATAAAGGATTCAGTGAATCCTTACAGTAAGATAACAAGTATCAAAATACATAAAGAGCAAGTCATCACTAAATATTACAACAGAACATCAAAAGATGGCTAACGGTTCTAAGTACAATGCAAAAGAAGGCAAATGGATCCTTGATCCATATAAGTCCAAGTCCGGGTTCAACAGCCAGCAAACAATCAAACTCCACGCTCTGGCTAACCTGGTTACCTGAAAAGTGTACTAAGCATAGTCAACACAAGGTTGGTGAGTTCGTAGTAATGGTCCATTAGAAACCATCGTCAATAATCATAATATACGAGTAGAGGCGAAACATGACTTACAGTGATCCTCTACGAAAACACAACGACATCCACAACAAAATTACGCAAACAAGTAAGACGTGTAATAAACAACACACTCAAGTAATATACGTAACATCCATTCAAATCAAGTATCATATCCTCTTCAGTGGGATTTATACAGGTCATATATCGTATCCTCTTCAGTGGGATTTACACACTACATACGTCATATCCTCTTCAGTGGGATTTATATACGTCATATCCTCTTCAGTGGGATTTATACACTACATATGCATCAATCAACATCCATTCATCACAAGTCCCTCAATCATCAAACATCAAATTAAATGAAACTATACGTACATACACTTAGGAGGATTCTACTTTCTTCGAGTCCCAGATGCTTATATATAGGGTCACCCGCAGCCTTCCCACCACATCTAAAGCCCTTGGAAGGTATAACCGACTTCCATGTATGCACGTCTATCCTAACAGTAATAATAATAAAATAATAATAGTAGTATAAACCTATCACAACCCTTTACGAAAATCAATCAGACGTGTCCAACAACTCATCATTCAATCATTCAGTCAAACATTCAATCGACGACCATTAATTCATAAATTCATCAATACAACGATAAAAGTATGAATAAGTGCGTATCACGCAAGTCAAGTATATCAGGGCATTCATGTCTATTCCAAACGTATTCCCAAGTCCATCATTTACTCTAAACAACGCGTATATACACTTCGGAGGATTTTACTTTCATCAAGTTCTAGATGCTTATGTATAGGGTCATCCGCAACCTTCCCACCACATCTAAAACTCTTTGAAAGTAAAACCGACCTCCATGTATGTACTTCTATCCTAAAGAGTTACAATATCACAAACACCTTCGTAAACCATCACACGATCAATCAAAACTGTCTACCAAACTACAATCAATCAGAAATTAACTAGAAAGGCAATTAAGTCAACCAACCAAACAAACAACACGTATATGTACACTTTTCAGCCCGAATCTCTATTGAGTAGGGAGCTACGAAACTCACCTGATCGGCAAAGAAGTTAAGTTTGATACAAAGTTGAGTTATAGTCGTTCGATGTTCGCTTCGCGCCCAAAACCTAAATATCGATCATATACATTCACATCAACATGCATAGTCACATATACGAAGTTATCAAGTATTTAGCAAAACCCTAATTAGGTTTCCAAAGTGTTTTTCGACGTTAAATGACTTCTAAGACTCTTATTCAATGTTACATAAGTTAAGAAGTGAATTAGATCGAAGCCCGATGCATTACAAAGGTCCTGGAAGTCAAATTAGGTCAAACAAGAAAATCAGAAAATTACAATTGGTGTAACCTACGGCCCTAAGGGGCGTAGGTTACGCCCTTGCAAAGTCTAGTGAAAAGGGGGCGTAAACAGAAGCAATTTGGCGTAATGAAAATGGAGAGCACCGTAAGGTACGCCCACAATTGGCGTAAGGTACGCCCAGGAAAAATCAACTGGCGTAACCTACGGCCCTAAGGGGCGTAGGTTACGCCCCTTACTGGGCAGCTCTACGACCTGTAGAATTTTATGCAGAAAATCAAGACCCAAAACCCTAAATCGCATCGCAAGATTAAAGGACTCATTTTGATGTTACATTTGACCTTCAAACACCTAAATACACTTGCCCAAACCCATATTTCCATCCATAACATCATCCAATTCTCCAAATCGATCAAACCCTAATTAAACCCTAATTAACCCAAAACTCATTTTAAGGCGATTTAGAACTTGTAAATGTACGAGATGACTAGAAACGAGTAAACTAACATAAATAGAAGCAAAAGGAATGAATTAGACTTACCAAAACTTCTTTCCCGAGCTAGAACCCGATTATGGCAAAATGGGTAAAATAGTTAGAACTTCAACCTTTGATTCTTCGATATGACGATAACGAGGTACAAATGACTATGATTCTAATGTTATATCAGTTCCAAATCACTAAGTCGATGTAGATGAGATGAAGAAATGAAATGGTTTCCTTGCTTTTTCTTTTACTTGAGAGAGAGTGAGAAAGAAAGATAGAAATGAGAAATGAGAGGTGCAAGAGAAGATAAGGGAAATGGGTCAAGGGGCTGATGGGTCGTGGATGACCCACGGGCCGACCCGTTTCTCTTCTCAAGCCAAATTACAATCGTTAGACATTTAAACACCGATCAAAACACATTATTGACCCGAATACAACACACTGTCATTTAATTCACGAAGCGACCCAAATAACTTCCACATTGTCATTTATCACCAAAACGACCCGAATACTTCATTAACCTATATTGTTAGTCATATTACACGTAAAGTCAACGAGTCAAAATTCACGGATGTTACATCGTGCTTTCGTGCTGAATGTTGTTGAGGCTCGCAATGACCCGAACATTGTTGCGGGTACTTTTCTTCTAAATGGTCATTATGCTATAGTTCTCTTTGATTCGGGAGCTGATTATAGTTTTGTAGCGAATAGTTTCGTTCCCTTACTGAGTAATAGGCCGAGCCCTATGTATATATGTTTCAATGTAGAAATGGCTAACGGTGGGTTAGTCAGATTAGACCAAGTCATCCGTTCGTGCACATTAGTTCTTAATAATCATGCTTTCTTTATTGACTTGGTACCTTTTGAAATGGGGAGTTTTGACGTCATTGTTGGCATGGACTGGATGTCTATTGTTGGCATGGACTGGATGTCTTTGGTCGACGCGTCGATTCTATGTAGCACAAAAATCGTTAGAATTCCCTTACCTAGTGGTGAAATGATAGAAGTCCAGGGCGAGATGTCCGAGTCTTATGAGGGTCTTGCTATGAGTGCATCTGTTAAGGAGGTTAACATAATTGACGTTCCCGTTGTTCGCAACTATCAGGATGTTTTCCCTGATGATTTACCGAGCTTACCTCCGCCTCGACAACTTGATTTTCGCATTAGTCTTGTTCCTAACGCAGCTTCCGTAGCAAAATCCCCCTATAGGCTAGCAACAACTGAATTACAAGAATTGGCCGTGCAATTAAAAGAACTTCCAAACAAGGGATTTATTAGACCTAGTCAGTCACCGTGGGGAGCACCTGTTTTATTCGTTAAAAAAAAGGATGGTTCATTTCGCATGTGTATTGACTATCGTGAGCTGAATAAGTTAACAGTGAAGAATCGTTATCCTCTTCCTAGGATTGATGATTTGTTCGACCAGCTCCAGGGCGCAAAGTGTTTCTCAAAAATTGACTTACGTTCAGGGTATCATCAATTGCGTGTACACGAGGACGACATACCGAAGACAGCTTTTAGAACGAGATACAGACATTATGAATTCACTGTGATGCCCTTTGGATTGACTAACGCACCAGCAGTCTTCATGGACTTGATGCATAGGGTGTGCCAACCGTACTTCGAAAAGTTTGTAATTATGTTTATCGACGACATTCTGATTTACTCAAAGACAAAGGAAGAGCATGTCGAACACCTGAGAAAGGTATTGGACTTATTGAGGAAGGAAAAACTGTACGGGAAGTTTTCTAAATGTGAGTTTTGGCTGGATGAAGTACACCTTTTGGGACATGTTGTGAGCAAAGATGCAATTCACGTGGACCCTAGCAAGATTGACTCAGTCAAGAATTGGAGAACACCAGAGACGCCGACTGATGTCAGACAATTCCTTGGTCTGGCTGGCTACTATAGAAGGTTCATCGAGAATTTCTCAAAGATTGTGTTGCCGCTAACGCAATTAACACAGAAGGATAGGCCGTATGTCTGGGGTGAAAAACAAGAAGAAGCGTTCCAGATTTTGAAGGATAGGTTATGTAATGCGCCGATTTTGAGTCTACCTGAAGGATCTGATGACTTTGTAGTATACTGCGATGCATCAGGTCAAGGATTAGGTTGTGTACTCATGCAAAGAGGCAAGGTGATTGCGTATGCCTCACGACAACTGAAGGTCCATGAGAATTACACGACTCATGACTTGGAGTTAGGAGCAGTGGTCTTTGCATTAAAGTGCTGGAGACATTATTTGTATGGAACCAAGTGTGTAGTATACACTGATCACGAAAGTCTACAACATATTTTCAATCAACAAGATTTAAATATGAGACAACGTAGATGGCTTGAGTTACTCAGTGATTACGATTGTGACATTCTTTATCATCCGGGGAAAGCCAACGTTGTGGCTGATGCTTTAAGCCGTAAGGAAAGAGTTAAGCCTAGACGAGTACGTGTTATGAGTATTACAGTGCATAGAAGTGTTAGAGATCAGATCATAGAAGCACAGATGGTGGTTGTTGACGATGAAGAACTTCTCAAGAAGGATCTGCGAGGTATGGAATAACATTTAGATAAAAGGGACGATGGTGGATTGTATTTCGTGGATAGACTATGGATCCCTTTCACTGGTAATTTACGGACATTAATTATGAACAAAGCTCATAATTCAATGTACTCGGTACATCCGGGCACTGACAAGATGTACTTCGACATACGTGAGTTGTATTGGTGGCCTGGCATGAAGAAGGATGCTGCTGAGTTTGGAAGTCGATGCTTGACGTGTTTACGAGTGAAGGCGGAGCATCAAAAGCCTGCTGGATTGCTCCAACAACCAGAAATTCCTGAATGGAAGTGGGAGTGTGTAACTATGGATTTTATTACAAAATTACCCAGGACTAAGGAGGGTCATGATATGATACGGGTAGTCGTTGATAGACTAACAAAGTCTGCACATTTCTTGGCCATTCGCGAGAAAGACCCCACAGAGAAATTGGTGAGGAAGTATGTAAAGGAAGTCGTGTCGAAGCATGGTGTACCAGTTTTCGATTATTTCGGACAGAGATACTCGTTTTAATTCATCTTTTTGGCGAGGGTTTCAAAGGGCTTTTGGAACTAGAATAGACATGAGTATGTCATACCATCCTCAAACCGATGGTCAGAGTGAGCGTACGATTTAGACTTTAGAAGACATGTTGAGAGCGTGTGTCTTGGACTTTGGTGGTAACTGGGATGACCATCTGCATTTGATAGAATTCTCTTACAACAATAGTTATCACACGAGTATTAATATGGCACCTTTCAAGGCATTGTATGGACGGAAGTGCAGATCACCTGTCGCGTGAGATGACTTTGGGGATAGTCAGTTGGTTGGGCCTGAGCTTATTGAAGAGACTGCCGAGAAAATAATTCAAATTAAAGAACGACTTAGATTAGCCCAGGAACGACAAAAGAAGTATGCTGACGTCAGGCGTAGGCCTTTAGAATTCAGTGTCGGAGATCGTGTACTTCTCAAGGTTTCCCTTGGAAAGGAGTGGTTAGATTTGTCAAGAGCGGAAAGCTCGGACCAAGATATATCGGACCATTTGAGGTACTAGAAAGAGTTGGTGAGGTAGCTTATCGGTTGAGACTTTCAGATGAGCTTAAGGGGATTCACGACGTATTTCATGTGTCGCATCTCCGAAAATGTCTAGCTGAGGAGGAACGTCATGTGCCTATGGACGAAATCCATATTGACGATAAGTTGAACTTCGTTGAAGAGCCTTTGGAGATTGTGGATCGCAAGGTGCGGAAAATAAAGAAAACCAAGTATACCCTTGTTAAGGTTCGTTGGAATTCAAAGCGAGGACCTGAATATACTTGGGAATGAGAAGATCATTTCAAGACTAAATACTCCCAGTTGTTTAATGGGACTAGTACCAGTTGAATTTCGGGACGAAATTCTTTTAACGGGGTAATAATGTAACATTTGCCATTTTGGTCCGTTACTTGTTATATATGATGATGGCAAACTTTTATGAATATATGAAAACTTCGAGTATTTTTGTGCACATATATATGAGTTGGGCTAATTACATTATTTAGATGGATTCAGATATTGTAAATGATTCGATGTGATTAGGCCCATGTTGTGAGGCCATTATTGTTGTCCATATTTGATATGAAACTTGTATTATTAGGATATGTTAAATAAACTAAATACGAATGTAAAAAAAAATTATTTGGAAAACGTATTTCTATGCCTTAGTATAATATACGATATTAAATATTTATATTATACCCGAGTGTCAGCAGCCAGCTAATAATGGTACTAATGGGACAAAAGTCAACCCAACCTTTATGAAAAGGTGAACACCCGTGATTTGTTTTGGTTGTTTATTGATAATGAACTCAATCAATTAGCTAGAAATATTGTAAATATATATATATATATATATATTATTTATATAATATATATATATAGAGAGAGAGAGAGAGGAGAAAATGGAGTATGTGGCTGTTAAACACCCAAGCTTGGGTGTAGACCCCTCACATACTAATTTTTTAATATATCTATATATGCTTGGCCCCCATGCTTTTTATGGATTAAAAAAACAAGATGTGAGGGGTTCTACACCCAAGCTTGGGTGTCTAACAGCCACATAAACCCTAACCTCATATATATATATATAATATATATATATAATATATATATATATAGGGGTTGGGTATTGTAAAACAAGTATTAAAGTAAAACAAATAAGACAAGATCTTGACCCTTAGATCATGGTTAAATTGATGCACGAAGATTCACGAAGTAATTGATGTACGATGATTTTCATGATGCATGGTGATTATCACTGAAGAAAAACCTAGTGTTTTATTTGTTTTACTTTAATACTTGTTTTATTTTACCTAAAACCTATATATATATATATTATATAATATATATATATATATATATATATAAAAGAAATGCTAGTAAAATAATTAGGCATTATAGGTATGTAAATTAAGGGTATATTATACTACTAAATATCCTAAACTATCCTAAATAATATCTACCTAAATAACTAACTATGATTAGCTAACTAAAGTTAGTTAACTTAGGTTAGTTAAGTAGCCCATGGTATTGCAAAACCATCAAACTAGCTCATGGTATTCCTTAACTTAACCTTAGTTATCAACAAACTAAACTAGTAACCATGGTAAATTTTTACCTATAAATACAAGCTAAGGTTTTCATTACCAATTCACATAATCAAACTTTTTCTTCTTTAATCTCTATCTATCTTATCTATCCTATCTATCTAATTATAAGAACTTCTTTGTTCTCTGCATTCTCAACACTCTAAACAATACATATACATGCAACAAACTTAGTTCTCACGTCATTGAGCCATAGTTGGCTTTGAGAAAGAAAATATCCAAAACAACTCAAAACCCGTATTTCATTACAGCAGCCCAGAAAACCTCCGATCCCCGGAGATTAAACCGTTGGATCATCATGATTCTTTGACAGTAGTTTCCTAACATATAGACCAACGTTTTCAACCGTTGAATTTGTTCAAAAAGGTCCAGAAGTCGAATTACAACTCTAGAACAGAGGGCTGGAATTTCAGTAGTTCTTAGCTTTAAGTCATCTTTGATCATTCCTTTAAATATCCTTTTGATTAAGTGCACATATAAGGTAATAATTCTTGATCTCTTAATGATAATTTATAAGTATTTTAATGGTGTCAAGTTGTAGATTATGGCTTGGTTTGGATTATTCAATTAAAAGATGTATACCAAATTTTATAAAACTTGAATACTTTTATTACATGACAATATAAATGATATATATAATGAAAACCATGTACATATATATATATATATATATTTGTAACACCCCGACTAAGGCGGAAACACGAGATGCCACAGAACGACATGGTACAAAAAGATTTAAATATAAAACATCAACATTAAGTCTTAAGTGTCATTCAAATCCAAAAGATTACAAAGTTTAAGTTGACGTTTAGAAACCATTACATAACCAAATCCATAACCAAATGATCAAATGTTTGCATTATAACCGACAAGCATAACACAAGTAAAGCATCCAAAGAGGCAGTCATGCTACAACCTTACTGCTCTAAACCTGAAAAGCATGAAGATAAAGTGTCAACTACGAGAGTTGAGTGAGTTCATAGGTTTAAGCTATAAACACATATATATTCAATTCAATTAAGAAGTAGTAAGTCATAAAGTTTCCAAGAATTCCAACATAGTATCCATACCCAAACCGTATGTTCAAGCCATAGAATCCATCCATAAACAGTATCAATAATATTTAGCCAAAGGCATAATTTGATGAGTTTGTGCTTGAGCCACTACTAAGACCGGTTATGTCCAAGATAATAAGAAGCACATGCCGTCAATCATGTGCAATAATAATAATAATATAAAATGGCAATAATAATATAATAATAATAATAATAATAATAATAATAATAATAATAATAATAATAATTAATAATAATAATAATAATAATAATAATAATAATAGAAGGGGGCGTGGTATGGGGATGACCACTGATATAGTAGTTAGAGCACCGCGTGGTCGGATTGGCAATGAAGGTCGCCACAAAGGCAACCAAACATCCCACCGTTACTCGTTGGGTGAGGGGACAAGTCCTAGTTGCGTAACTCTCATACTACAGGCCTCTCGAAGAGTTAATAGTAGTGTACCGAGATGAAACAGTTTGACAGTACTCAAGCTCATCATATAATATATAAGATGTTGAACATACAATAATTCCCATATCATATTCATTCTTTCAAAGCATCATTTCAAACAAGAAAACAATTTTAATTATTCATGCTTTTCTTTCACCCCGAAAGTAAAAGACATAAAAGAGTTTGAAAGGGGGCTATGACTCACTTGATTTGAGAAATGATAAGGGCTGATCAAATACGAGTCCTTCGCCTAGATTTGTTGTTCCTCAAGCAAGCCTAAACCATAATATATATATTCACAACATAAGTTCGCGTGACATGAACTAGTGAGCTAGATCATGAGATGTATATTAGTAGACTTGCCCATCTTCGATTGTTGTTAAATTATGGAGTTCAAGTGCATTATATTGCTCACAATATTTGATTAGAAGAGATTTGGTGGACAAAGTCATTTTCTCTTTATACGTATTTATACGTTTGTTGGAATTTCGGTTACTTGGCTTTGATTGTCTTGGTTCTCATTGTATACTTTGCTTATTCTTGTTATTAGTTGTTAGTAATCTTATAATATTGGTATTTATAAATATTTTCTGATTTATAATTATTTATTTAATTTAATATTTTTTAATTAGTCATTTCTTCATTTTATTGATTTATTAACTAAATAATTCCTTAAAAAAATACTTTTAATTATCAAAGTTGCCTTTATGATTTATGAATAATTATATATGAGTTATATTCTGACTTTTATACTTTTTAATTTATAATATTATGTTTTATTTATTTATTCATGTAATTTTTCCATTAATTAAATAATAGTGATTAATTAGTGATTTTTACTTACTTATTTACCTTAAAAATAGGTAACACTTGTTCCTTGGCTTTTAATAATTTTATTCCAGTAGGTTTTAGTTATTTTTATCATTGGTTATGAAGATTTAACCAAAATCATGTTTCACATAATTTATTTATTTGTTTATATACCTTTTAATTACCATTTAAATTCAATAAATCATGGAAATTCTTAGAAATCATCATGAAATTCTTTGGCTAAAAATCCCAGGACTTTTAGGCATATTTTATCAAGGTAAATTCATATTAATTCAACCTCTCTTGTGTCTTGCTTATTTTGAGGACTTTAAGCTTAAAAATCGTTTACCGAAATAGTGATTTTAGCCTCATTTCTTAAGCAATTAAAGTGCTTCAAAATGGATTTTTATTCTTGTTTCATTATTTACAGAAAGTTCATCATATTTTGGTGTTCCAAGTCGTGATAGTGGTGGTGGTGTGATATGTGTAATTTAGTGCTTTCGGTTAGGGCTTATTTGACCCGAAAAAGTGATTTTTGAGCTTATTATTGTCATGAATCTTACAAGTTGAGTTTTGTAACATTATAATTGCTTTCTCACAGTAACTTTGTGATATTTTGATGATTATTTGACTATGGTGCATGTGTGTTCTTAAAATGCATTTTTGCATGGTTTCGGTTTGTGATTTCTAGCTTATATCAACTTGTTTTATTTCAAGCTTTGCATCATTGATATTTTATAAATTTTTCCAGAATATTAAGGTCCATTTAAACATATTTTCACTTAGAACAAGCCTACATTCATCTCATAATCCAACAAAAGATCCAACTTTCTTACTTCTAGCATGCATGCATTTATCTCATCACTTTCAATATAAATCTTTATCCATCTTTCATCCATCAACATAAAAACATCTTTTTAATGAAAACTCTCAGAAATATGATCATGAAAATACACAAAAACATATAAATCTTTCAAAGGAAAAATCACTTTAAAAGCTACTAATCTATAACAACACTTTTGGGTCTTAAACTTGTTGAATCCTTGAATCTTTCTCCAAGATTTTGACATGCATGAGCATGGGGAGAAAGATTCTATCAACTTTGCCCTCATCAAGTGTATATTACAAAGAAAAACAAGAAGAAAATTTAACTTTTGATAAAACCTTTGAATATAAACATAAACAAGATTAATCTAGCAAGAGATGAAGTGTTATACCCTTGAAGAACTTGGATTTGATGGAGAAAAAGATGCAGATTTTCGTGACCCCCTAACCCCAATAATACCCTTCTTATTGCTTGCAAAACACCCTTAAACCTTAGCTTGAGTTAACCCTTTAATAATCTAGCCTAAAACCCTTATTATTAATATGTTTAGATTGATTGTTTTGCTCCATTTTCTTGTTTTCTCCTGGCCGAAGTTCTTAAGAGAAAAGGTGGAGAATGGAATTGTTTTAGGAGAGAATAAGTGTGTGTATATGTTGGAAAAATGAAATGATGATTAAGTGTAAGGGAGATTAAGGGTTTAGGAGGGTTATGTCTTGGAAAATACAATTAAGCATGCATGTGTCTATACCCTTAATGGGTGTTACAGTTTGGAGAATGAAAGGGCCGAAAATTTGGTTCAAATTTAAAAAAGATTATTAGTTGTAGGCATATAACATGTATATGTATGGATATTTAGTATAGATACATGCATCTTTATTTAGTTTCTAGTGTTTAAGCCTGTAACATCCTCTATGTATATATGGTCGTATATATATATATTTATATATATTTGTGTTTTAAAATTTGTTACTTAATCCATTAGTTATAAACTTGTATTTATATTAGACATATATATACACTTATTAATATTCAAGCATTTTATGTACATAAGAATGTATAATTATACTTTTAAGATGGTCATTACATATTTGTGTCTTACATACACTTTAGTTTGCTTGATGATTAAATTGTTGGACATTTATAACAATTTTTGATTTATCACAGGTTGTGAGTCTCACATTATTATTAATATAAATTGATTGATCAATTATAAAATTTTTGGTTCAAAGGTATTATATTAAATTTAATTTAGAACTAACTAATAGCTTTAGATTGCTAATTTAGGGGCATTATCTACTAGCTTTAAGTATAACTATGGCTTGCGGGATCATAGGCAACATAACTAGCACATATATAATGTTAAAAAGTAGGGTTGTTATATTTACTTATACACATGATCCCATATACCTACTGCGTTGCACCAACATCCTTGATTGATAGGAACCGGTGTACATGTATGGATTTACAACACTACATCCTTGTTTGATAGGAACCAGTGTTTACACTACATCCTTGTGAGTCCCTCGATAGCTACGGATCGCTCTCGAGATCGTCTATTGTTATGTCGTGAGTGCGGAATCCTCACGAGATAACTTGTTTGATTAGTTATCGTGTATATTGCTAATTATATCAATATAATCGGCCTTATGTGATCTATCTTCGTTTTCTATAAGCTAGAAAACGAACTTAGTCGCCTTTGGTGTGTGTAATATGAACTGGATCCTTAATTTAGGGTTTCCAATCGTTTATATATGTTCACGATCGATATTGGGCCTGCTGGGCTTTGTTCTTACGAACTTAGCAGCCCAACCCATATAACGAAGATTAACTTCGTTAGTTCCTAATGAAGATCATCTTCGTTAGTACAATCTTACCATCAAACATCTATCCTTGTTATTTTCCAAGTACTTTCATGTATAAGGAACCTAACATATATTATGTTTGTACTTGTATAAACATACATAACAAACATCATATATAAACATATATATAACACCAAAACATGTAATCGATCATTACTAAAACACGAAGTCCATAATCTATCAATTACATATAAATGAATAAGACATAAAACAACATAATGTCTTAATCTAAAAGACTAATCAAATCTAAGTTGCTGTTGTCACATCAACATGCATCAACAAACTCCCCCTTGACAGGAGCATCTTCGATTTCTTCAGTCTTCAAAAAAATCTTCATCATCCATCAAATAACAATCGTTTGCTATTTGCATGGATATTTTCGTGTAAGCAGACTTGGAGAATCTTACGATATCGATCTTCTTCATTCTTCCAAAATGGTAAAAATGAACATTCAGTATCGAATAATTTTCTCTGATCATTTCTTGAGAAGTTAACCAACTGCATTGGATCATACATCCTTCTCAACAACATCTTCTTCTTCTTCGAGTCTGCATACATCTTGGCTTCACCAGAATTTCGATCAATCTCCCAATTATCCAGTTTATCCAAGACATCTTGTGCCCATTTCTTGGCAGGGACTTTGATCATACATTTGATATCACGTTGAATATACTCAACACTTTTATCTGACTTCACCACCTTCTTCTTTCGTCTTGGTTCAATATGAAACTTTGGTTTTTCAGAGTCTTTCATATTCGATCTCAACTTGAAATCTTCATGAAGATTCTTACCAACCACATCAGCAAGACCATAACCACTTGGATTGATGATCCTGTTATTTCCTAGTTCATGTAAGTCTTCTTCACACAAACTTCTGAAATGTCTCTCATGCCATGCTAGATACTGACAACCTTCTGGTCTTTTAAGAACAAACAACTTCAGTTCTTCATCATAAAACCAACTCCATATTATTGTCTTATATCTTGCAGCATCTTTATCTGATAGTGGCAACAAGATATCATTTCTCACGAGGTCCAAACCAAATCTCTGGATGATATGAATTTCTCATCGAGGATTTTACATTTGGGATCTATTCGGCGAGTGGTTATCTATTGCGTACTCGGTTAAAACAACGTATGTTAAACTTTCCAAAATTTACGAATAATATAAACCTTCAAAAAAAAAACACTAAATATATGTGTCAAAGAATTTCAAATTTTAAATTAATTTTATAGCATAATGCTCTGAAAACACACTCTCTTACAAAACTATTACGGATATCGGATGTTGTCACCTTCAATCTTGTGGCGTATATCCTTGCTAGAATATTTGAAACACATTCAGCTGTCATGTATTCGTCGGACATAATTTTCATACAATAATAATAATTTGACTAGTCTATTATAAGTTGATAACTATT
>CM067169.1:61417865-61432763 GCA_034093135.1 Erigeron breviscapus
AATTCTAATAAGCACTAGAATGGACTAGTATTACTTTAATATAAATGCAAGTATATAAATAAAGTAATAAAAGACTTAAAGCAATAAACAAATAAAGTGGAACATTATGTATGTTTTCATGGGTATTTTATTTATTGATGTATAAACAAAATACAAGGTTGTTGCGGAATCAAGATAATACAATTAAGTATGTATCCTAACAACCTATGAGTTACAAATGATCTATATTTGTCAAATAACTCTTTAGGATCGAGATACTTAAAGTTGTGAAGTATCCCTGTTTAAGATCGAGAGTATTTGGACAAATTCACTTCAATGCAAAATGAATGCTTAAAAAGTATTTATGTCAAGGAAATGACTTCCTATTTATAGGCAACAAAATTCACCAGTGAATTTTGTGCCGTACAAATGTGGTTGCATACATTTAATGCTCCGACAAGAACATTAAATGTATTGGATAAGGAATAAGGATAAAGTCACATCAAGTGCAAGTGTATCCTTTTATCCAACCACCTTAACACACGTATACTTTGGTAAAGAACAAGTGGATTATTCTTTGGAAAGTGTGTTAAAGGAAAAGTCAATCCTTGATTTCAGTGTTCAGACTTGTAGGATCTAGAACACAGACAATCCTCCAGTGAACAGATCTGGTAAGACTTTCCAGTGGACTCCGCCATTTGTTAAGTCTTCTTTCTTCAGACTTCAGTCTTTGACTTCAGTCAGAATGTCTTCAGTAGAGTTGATCTGGACTGGGGTGAAGTCTTCAGTGAGCTAATCTGGAGAATGCTCCAGATTACCTATACAAGTATTGCTCACCAGTCTTCAATTATTTCTGGACAAATCTTCAGAGGGACTCCAGATTCCAAGTCTGGAGTAGGTCCAGTAGAATATGTTTTCTGAACAGATCTTCAGTGAGGCTCCAGTAGTCGGGTCTGGAGCAAGACCAGCAAAACAAGTTTCTTAACAAACCTAAATAAGGTTCCAGTAGTCCAGTCTGGAGCCAGTCCAGTAAGTCTGGACTAAATCTGGACCTAACATCCTTCCTTTCATCTGTAAAGTTACCCTCTCTGGTCAACTTCACATTGAATCTGGTCATTCCTTGATGATTTTCAGCCAACTTGATTTCAGCATTTACAATCCTTCTTGCATTTGCCCTGAAATTCATCATATCATCAAACTTTGCCTTCTACTTAGCCAAGTGAACCATTTCTTCAGTATCCCTGGATACACTACTCTGTTGTCCTTCAGTGGATTGGTGTTCATATCGATTGATTTTTAGAGTAGTATCCAGAGGAATGAAGGTGCTAACATCACCATCTTTTATTGCCTTTATTTGTTTGGCAGTAAGCTTAGGCAGACCAGTCATCCTTTTCCTGTATTCCAACTCCAGAGCACCAGCATTTTTTCTAATCTTTTTCTGGAGGCTTACCAGCTCCTCCTTTCTTTGTCTGATCAACTCTGGAATGGTAACACCATAAATTAATGAGTCATATACCTGTTCTTCTTCAGCGTAGAACGAGCGTATATGGACATCATTCAATGCATCGAGACACTGATGAACTCTGGGGTCATCCTTCATCCTTTTAAATACTTCAATATTAATGCCTAACCTTCCAGCATTGTAGGAATCCAGAGTGCCCATTATTGCCATATCCCTATGATGGGCCAGCAGTTCATTCTTTTGATTTGTCTTGAAAATTTCTATCATAATGCATTGTTGTTGCAACTTCCTTGATGTTTCATTGTCAACATCTTCAATCTGCTCTTCCTCTTCACCAGATACAACCTTTTCTTTTCCTTTAACGGCCCTCAGTGTGGTAGGAATATCTGGGAAGGATTCAAACTGGGGTTCACTGGCTTCAGTACCAGTAACCTCTTCAGTAAGCCCGGCTTCAGTGCCATATGCTTGTCTTTCAGTTTGGTCACCAGACGACCTTTCCCCCTTGGAACGATCTCCAGTACTTGACTTGAGATCATTCCACAATTGTTCAAGCATGAGTCTGTCTAGTAGACCAAAAGATGTACCTTGTACTGGAGTTGTTTCAGACACAACTTTCTTGAGTTCCTGCACTTCCTTCTGAACATTTTCAACAGCTGAAGGCAAGTGTTGTGGCAACTTCTCATCCAGTAGCTTTTGCACTTGAGGTAACACCCCATCATAAATGCTACGAAGGACAGTCCCAGAAATTTCTTCACATACTTCTTTTAACATGTTGTTTCTGAACTTCCTTGTATATTCATCACTTAGAGTACTAACAACTGTACTCTGGTCCAGTGTGGGTCTACTCTCCAGAGAGCTTACCCTGAAAACCAAATTCTGAACCTCTTCTTTCAGACTTGCCAATCCACCAGTGACTGCACTCTGAACAGAAGAAACCAACCTGTTCTCTAAGTCCTGGACTGCCACCTTTTTCTTTTCAGTGTTGGTGTTTGTGGCCAGTACCAGTTCATCCAGCTTCTCATACACCAGTTTCTCATTCCCAGCGAAGACATTCATCTCTGAAGCAAGGTTATTTGAAAGTAAAGACTTGAAGTCCGAAATAACCCGAGATGAACTCGGGAGTGATCTCTCCAGGTCCGCCACCTTATTTAAAAGGCCTTGGACCTCGGTTGAAGAAGAAGTGGAGAGACCAGTGGGAGGTTCAAGTGTGGAGGGTAATCTGGTCATTAGAGGAACTTGTGCCCAGTCCTCTTCAGTTGCATCTTCAGATGGTGCAACTGGTGACTCCGGCGCACGAGGAGTAGGTTGAGATTCTGAAGGTTGATTGGTTGCTGGTGTGAAGTATTGGGTGTTTTCTGGAATTGAAGGTGGTGGTGGTGGTGGCATGTTTGTTTGTGGAGGTGGCATTTCTGGTGTAGGTGTGGGTATTTCTGGTGAAGGTGTTGGTATTTCTGGTAGAATTTCTTCTTCTTGTACATCTCCACCCAGAAAATTCATTTTAATATCAAACCCTTCAGACATTGGGGAGTCAACATCATCCCATTCTTGAGTAATCCCAACTATCTGTTCACCAGACTGTTCACCAGTCTCTACATTCTCTAGTTCACCAACATCAACATTTAAGTCCAGTGGAGCCTCTTGCTCACCAGAAGCATGTTCTTCAGTCTGAACTTCTACCTCAACAACTTGAGCAATATCGTCTTGTACAACAGCCTGGACTTTAGTATCCATTCTCTGTTCAAATTGTATAATAGATTCAATATTCTCCTCTTCGAAAATAGGAGACCCATCAACATTAATTGTATCACCAGGATGGGTTGATGGATTTACCTGGACTCCACCTCTCATCAGACGCCTATGTGATCTGGGTCGTCTGGAAAGCTCAACATTGGGTTGTTGACTTTCTGGAGCCACTTGCCTTATGGGCTGTACAGCCTCTATTATCTGTACTTCATCACCAGATGGTCCTTCAACATCTTGAACTCGATCTGGACCCATTTCAACTTCTTCCCTTTGGAAGGAAAGCATGGACTGAGGAATATCTACCTCATCCACTGGAGACCTAAGGTTGACTAGGTCCCTCATATACTCACTCACAGAAAAGTGAGTGGTATCCATATCATACTGGTCGCCAAGTGCATTCTTAAACATGAGAGAAAGGAATCGAATATAAGGCATAAATGGTTTTCTTCCCTTTACTCTTAGGTGCTCTACCAGGTCATCAAAAAGGATTTGGGCAAAATCCACTCTAAGCCCAAACCACAAGCAATAGGCAATCTGGAGGTGGGTTTGATTGATCTGATCTAACCCTCCAGAACTGCCTCCTAAACACTCAACAATGTGGGTGAAGAAATATCTCCATGAGTCTGACAGCTTGCTCATGTAGATAGTCCCCTTTCTGGATAGCTGCCCATGCTCATCCAGTATATCTGTATGCCCCATTAGCCTGCATACTTCCCTTGTGTTGATACCAGTGGGAAGTTCGATAGGCAACTCATTCTGTTCATGATAATTTAACTGGAGAACAGACCTGAGAAGATTAGCCGTGAAACCAAGGGATTTGGTGCCTCCCTTGAGAGTATATTTGATCGATGAAGTTTCATCGTCATAGGTTGCAGTATACCATAATTCACATAAATATTCATGGTACATCCTTCCAGGATTTAATGTTAATGCACCATATAATGGGCAAGAAAGAAAGAAAGAGTTTAATCTTCCAATGATCGATTGGGCATCATGAACACTGGACAGAGATAGTCTTGCCATCCAGTTATTCATATTTATTCTTATTGCACTTGCCTCAAGATTGATGTGAGGTGCCCTAGCAACATTATCCGAAGGAACAAATTCGTTGGCAAGCAAATTTCTAAGAGATCTTGACTGTCTAGGTGCCATTATGAGAATAGATGAAAATGAAATTGAATATTTAAGGTTATGATGAAGATTTGATGAAAGAATGAATGAAAATGAAGTAAATATGAGAGATAAATATGATTGGAAAATAAATGAAGGAATTTGAAAGATTTGGGAGTTATGTTCGAAGTAAATGCTATTGAAATTGAAAGTGGGTATATATAGGAGAAACAATGTGGAACTCAAACGTCTTCATTTGAAATTATCAAATTAAATTTTTGATCGGGTTTGAGATCCGCATTAATTACATCACATCACACATAAATGCATGACGGTTTACAGCCCACAAAACAGTAACAACTTGTACTTTTTGTTTTCCCAAGGTAAAAAGACCATCATTGCGTTGAAAAATTTACATGTCACGTAGGATTAAAATATCTTCAAAAAGGTTTGCTTACGTGGCACACACAAAGACCAAGTATTTAGAAAATATTATGACTTAGTTCAGTGCATCTGGAGGTTGACTGGACCTACCAGTATCACTGGTGGATTAGTCCAGTGAATATGTACTGATGGTACACTGGAGGGACACTCCAGTAAGGTACCAGTGAAAACCAATTTTTGAAAGACTGGTAACCTCAAACTTGCACGTCAACTAATACTGACAAATGAGAGGGACATATTTACAAGAAGACATAAGTCAACTCAAACACGCACTTCAACCTGTCCAGTTACCAGTGAGAGGGACATATTTACAAGAAGACATAAGTCAACTCAAACACGCACTTCAACCTGTCCAGTTACCAGTGAGAGGGACATATTTACAAGAAGACATAAGTCAACTCAAACACGCACTTCAACCTGTCCAGTTACCAGTGAGAGGGACATATTTACAAGAAGACATAAGTCAACTCAAACACGCACTTCAACCTGTCCAGTTACCAGTGAGAGGGACATATTTACAAGAAGACATAAGTCAACTCAAACACGCACTTCAACCTGTCCAGTTACCAGTGAGAGGGACATATTTACAAGAAGACATAAGTCAACTCAAACACGCACTTCAACCTGTCCAGTTACCAGTGAGAGGGACATATTTACAAGAAGACATAAGTCAACTCAAACACGCACTTCAACCTGTCCAGTTACCAGTGAGAGGGACATATTTACAAGAAGACATAAGTCAACTCAAACACGCACTTCAACCTGTCCAGTTACCAGTGAGAGGGACATATTTACAAGAAGACATAAGTCAACTCAAACACGCACTTCAACCTGTCCAGTTACCAGTGAGAGGGACATATTTACAAGAAGACATAAGTCAACTCAAACACGCACTTCAACCTGTCCAGTTACCAGTGAGAGGGACATATTTACAAGAAGACATAAGTCAACTCAAACACGCACTTCAACCTGTCCAGTTACCAGTGAGAGGGACATATTTACAAGAAGACATAAGTCAACTCAAACACGCACTTCAACCTGTCCAGTTACCAGTGAGAGGGACATATTTACAAGAAGACATAAGTCAACTCAAACACGCACTTCAACCTGTCCAGTTACCAGTGAGAGGGACATATTTACAAGGCACCAGTAATATTTTCTGAAGAATTTGTTCAGCGAGAAAATTAATTCCCCCTGAACTTAAAACATTTTTAAGAGAAAATATTTTTCAAGTCTTCCCTGGAATGTTGTTCCAGAAATCTAATAATGCAAAGATAGTACACATAGGCGTTCAATATATGAGCAGTCACCAGATTTAAGGATTTAACATTCCCAACTCACCAACAAGATATTCAAAAGTTTTGACATCCAGAGGTTTGGTAAAAATGTCAGCGAGTTGTTTGTCAGTGGGAATAAAATGGAGTTCAATGTTGTTTTTCATAATATGATCACGAATAAAATGATACCTTAGATCAATGTGCTTCGTTCTGGAGTGCATGACTGGATTGTTTGAGATAGCTATGGCACTGGTATTATCACAAAAGATTGGAGTCTTTGAATATTTAATACCATAATCAAGCAACTGGTTCTTCATCCAGAGTATCTGAGCACAACAACTGGCTGCAGACACGTATTCAGCTTCAGCAGTGGACAATGAAACTGAAGTTTGCTTCTTACTGGTCCAGCTGACCAGTTTGCCACCTAGGAAATGACATCCACCAGTAGTGGATTTCCTATCTATCTTACAACCTGCATGATCTGAATCTGAATAACCCATTAGATCCATGCCTGAGCCTTTGAGGTACCAAAGACCTAGACTGGGGACACCTTTAAGGTACTTCAGTATGCGCTTTACAGCAAGCATATGAGATTCCTTTGGATTAGACTGATATCTGGCACATAAACATGTTGAAAACATAATATCTGGTCTACTGGCAGTTAAATACATCAGTGAACCAACCATGCCTCTAAAGACAGTGGTGTTCACTGGTTTGCCATCTGGATCAGAGTCCAGTGTCAGTGGTGCAGAAATTGGAGTTGGTTTAGATGGTGAAGAGTTCATATCATATTTCTTTAAAAGATCTCTAACATATTTCTCCTGATTAATAAAAATGCCATCTTTGTTTGTTTAATCTGGAGTCCAAGAAAATATGTTAATTCACCCATTAAACTCATTTCATATTCAGTGGACATGATTTTTGAAAATTTCTTGCACATGTTTTCATCAGTAGACCCAAAAATAATATCATCAACATAAATTTGTACCATTAACAGATTACCTTTCTCATGAAGAATGAATAAGGTATTGTCAATTGCACCTCGTTTAAAACCATTTTTCAACAAATGTTTAGTCAGAGTATCATACCAGGCACGTGGGGCTTGTCTGAGGCCATAAAGCGCTTTGTCCAGACGATATACCCAATGTGGATGCTTTTCATCAACGAAACCTGGAGGTTGTCTGACGTAAACTTCTTATTCAAGCTTTCCATTCAAGAAAGCACTCTTTACATCCATCTGGTAGACCTTGAACTGATGATTAGCAGCGAATGCTAAGAATATTCTGATCGCTTCAAGTCTAGCCACTGGAGCAAACGATTCATCAAAGTCGACATCTGACTGGCAGTAGCCTTGTGCTACCAGTCTGGCCTTGTTTTTGATTACGTGGCCATCTTCATCTACTTTGTTTCTGAAGACCCATCTTGTTCCAATTGGTTCTTTCTTTCCAACTGGGAAAGGAACCAGATACCATACTTTGTTCCTTTCAAACTGGTGAAGCTCTTCTTGCATAGCAGTCACCCAGCTTGGATCTTCCAGAGCCTCGTCAATCTTCTTTGGTTCCATCAAAGATAGAAAACTTACGTATAAGTATTGATTACTGGAGGCTCTTCTGGTCTGAACTCCACGACTGGAGTCACCTATGATTTGATCAATAGGGTGAGCTTTTGTCCATCTGGAGTATTGACCAGGATTATTACTGATAACAATATCAGTGCAAGAATTCAGTTGAGTCTCCTCTGGAGTTGCTTCTGGAGGAGGATCTTGCCAGATTACTTCAGTATCTTCATCTGAGTCATTTAGATCACGATTTGCATCATGAAATTCTTCATTTGAAGGCATTTCCTGGAGTACTGGTTCAGTTTGAAATTCTTCATAAGAAGACATTTCTGGTCTATTCTCAACTGACACTGATACTGGGGCAGTAGTACGCACATCTGAACCAATATTAATTTCAGTGGGTAGTTTGAAAATAATAGAGGGATAGAATGGAGTACTACTGGAGAGTTTCTTTTTCTGATCAGGTTCCAGATCAGGATGACTGGAAACTGTGTCTGGTGAATCTTCATTTTTGTCGTTTATTGGATCAGATTCACAAAAGACAATTGGAGTTTCTGGGGGATTGTCAAGGGCTGGCTTCTTGTTGATTGCAACATTTGATTCATCAAATGTGACATGAATTGACTCATGGACCTTCTCCAGTCTCTTGTTGTAGACTCTGAAGGCCTTGCGAATGGCTGAATAGCCTAAGAAATACCCTTCATCAGCTTTGGCATCAAATTTGCCTAGCTGACTGGAGTCGTTCAGGATGTAAACTGGACATCCAAAAACGTGAAAATAACCAATATTTGGTTTTCTATTTCTTAAGACTTCATAGGCTGTCTTTTTGTGTCTTTTGATGTACACTGATCGATTCTGGGTGTGGCAAGCAGTTGCAATTGCTTCTGCCCAGAAACTGGTAGACAGTCCAGATTCAGCAAGCATACTCCTGGCAGCTTCTATCAGCGTTCGATTCTTCCTTTCTACCACTCCATTTTGTTCTGGAGAGCGGGCTGATGAGAAATTTTGGGAGATGCCAGTGTCAGTACAGAATGACTCCAGAGTTGCATTCTGGAATTCTGTTCCATTGTCACTTCTTAACTGACACACTTTTCGACTGTACTTGAGCTCAATTTGCTTGATAAGACTGATGATGTCAGCAGCAGCTTCACTTTTAGACCTTAGAAAGATCACCCAACAATATCTGGAGAATTCATCTACGATCACCAGGGTGTATCTTTTACCAGCACGAGTCTGAACATTCACTGGACCAAAGAGGTCCATATGAAGCATGTGAAGTGGTTCAGTAATGCTGAAATTTTGTCTGGTCTTGAAACTGGTACGTTTTTGCTTACCCATCTCACATCTTGGACATGGTCTTTCCCTTTTGAAGGAAACTGAAGGTATCCCATCTGCAAGTTGTTTTCTGGACAACTTGTTAATGTTTTGAAATTTAAATGGGATAACCTTTTATGCCATAACCAGTTTGTGTCTTCATCAGCTTGAGTATAGAAACACTGCTCTGAAGGAGAGCTTTCCATATCCATCACGTACACATTCCCTTTTCTGGGAGCAATCAACACTACCTTCCAGTCTTTGTTGAATACGATGCCCTGAGCAACATTGAATAAGACTTGATAACCATCGTCACACAGTTGACTTACACTGATCAAGTTATATTTCAAACCATTTACAAATGCAACACGTGTAAACTTGACTTGTCCATTGTTCAGAACACCATATCCCTCAGTCTTTCCACAACCATCATTTCCAAAAGTGATGGAGGGTCCATCAGAAATGGTGAACTCCTCCAGTAGGGTCTTACATCCGGTCATAGTCCTGCCAGCTGCACTGTCAAGATACCAGATATACTTCTTTCGATCGCCCTACACATATACCAGATATTGATCAGTTAGATTTGGGAACCCATCGACTGATGGGTTCACTGGACCCTCCCTTATAGGTCCCTGGGGCAATCTGGTTCAGTTCACTTCCTTCAACTGTGGTCTTAGTTGAAAAGACCACTGGGGTTGATAGTTTTAAAACCTTTTTCTTTTTCTCAACTAGAGAAATGGATTTGTCTTTATTAGCAAAAGGTTTTGTGTTTTGTCTAGGGCCAAATGAAGTACCCTCAATAAAGTTTAACCTTGCATTAAAACTTTGTGATTGACGAGTCAGAATTTGAATCTGGCTCTCTATCCTAGACAAAACATTATCTTCAGATGATACCTTAGCCTTTCCAGTTGTAGGTTTAGGTAGGGGAATGTTCTGAGGCAAAGGTCTATTCTGCTTAACCTTTTTAACTGGAGCAGTCATCTGGACAGCTCCAGTCTTAACCTCTGGGCAAAGAACTGGGAGAATATTGGCCTTGGGAGTTACAGGCTCATCATAAACAGTGGTGGGCCTGAATCCCTCTGGTAATCGATCGATTACTGGTATTAATGATGCAACATGAGTATTTCCATCTAAATATGCACGTTTTTGAGTAGGAAATTGATTTACTCCAGCATCATATGGCTTTTTGGTTTCTAGCCATGACTTAATAACCAGTTTTTCTTTCTCTAAAATGATCTCAAGATCTTGTTTTTCTTGAATCAATTGTTCAGTTACCAGAACCTGGGCTTGAAATGCCAGTTCAATGTCTTGAAGTTCTTTTAATTTTGATTTTAAAGCATTTATTTCAGAAGAATCTGTTTCTAGACCATTTACACAATCAGATCTAACAGTTTCTACAAAAATCAAATCAGAATTTAAAGCTTCAGCTATGTCCAGTTTTAGTTCTTGGTCAGTTGCATTATCATAATCACTAACCTTTTTAATAACAATGTCCACCCATCGTCCAGATGTGACATCTTCCTTCACCAGGTGCTCTTCGTCTGCCAGAGCCATGTAACAGCAATCTCTTTCTTCTTCTTCATCAACAGATGAGTCATCAGAAGGAACCCACTTCTCTTCAGTTGTTGCGATCATGCACTTATTATTGGTTTCAATTTGTTGTGCCATGAGAGCAATTTGGGCCTTAAGCTTTTTATATTTCATTTTATAGCTATCATCAGGCTTATTATTAGAAGAGAATGGACCAGGCTTGGATGCAAACTGGTTGGACCTGCACTCTTTCATGAAATGACCCTTTTTGCCACACTTAAAGCATGTCAAATTGGTCTTGTCAGTGGAAGAACTGGATGCAAATTGTCCAGATGGCCTATTTGCTCTTGCTTTGAAACGGTTAAACGTTTTAGCAATCATTGCAATAAGGTCATCATCTTCAGTTTCATCACAACAGTCTGGAGAGACTTGACTGGATTCTCCAGAATCCATGAGTTCAGACACCATCTTCTTCATAGAAAATACATTCTCAGAAGATATCAGTGCTGTACCTTGTGTTTCAGAATGACTGATCACATTAGGACTACTGGAGGCATGGTTATAGGCATCTTGTTCTGCCACCACTCTCTGAGCTTGATTTTCTTCAGTGTACCTGAAAGCTCCATAAAGAGTTGAGAGAGTGTGTGTGTGCAGAGTTTTTCCTTGTCGTAAGACCAGGATCATGTGAGACCATTTGGTGGGTAGAATGTCACAAAATTTCTCCAGAAGTATATTCTTGTCCTTTTCAACCCCAAGACCTCTCAATTGGTTTATGATACTCATAAATCTGGTGTAAGTACCAGTGAGAGACTCGTTAGGTTGAGCAAAAAATGACTCATACCTCTTGTTTAAGGAGACCTTTCTGGTGACAATGGTGTCATCTCCTCCTTCATGTTGGTTTAAAAGTTCATCCCACATGGTTTTAGCACTAGGAGAAAGAACTAGTGTGGGAATTAGGGTTTCTGGAACGGCCCCGAGGATCATGTTTTTGAGAAGGGTTTCAAAATTCACCAGTCTCCTCTCCTCTTCTGACCAATGTTCCTCCCTCTTTTCCCTTCCTCTTCTAGATCCAGAAGGATCAAGAAGGGGATTGAGAGGTGATGTAGGTACATATGGACCTTCGTTTAAAATTTTCATCATATTTCTCTCAATACCAGTGACATGCAACACCATCCTAGCCTTCCACGTACCAAATTCATCACTGTTCCCACTGAATTAGGAACAGGATTATTTGAGTAGTGCACATGCACGTGTGGAGAAGCAGGAGTAGGAGGAGGAGGAGGAGGATTAGTGTTATTAATAATTGGTGGTTCATTTTGATCATTAATATTTGCATTAGGATCGGGACCAAGACTAAAACCTTGTGTATTTTCTTGGTTAGCCATCAAGAAACAGATCTAGGCAATGTTTAGCCTTCTGCTCTAATACCAAATGTGAGTCCCTTAAATTCGATGATTAACCAGGAAAGTGTAAATACAACAAGTCTAATAAGCACTAGAATGGACTAGTATTACTTTAATATAAATGCAAGTATATAAATAAAGTAATACAAGACTTAAAGCAATAAACAAATAAAGTGGAACATTATGTATGGTTTCATGGGTATTTTATTTATTGATGTATAAACAAAATACAAGGTTGTTGCGGAATCAAGATAATACAATTAAGTATGTATCCTAACAACCTATGAGTTACAAATGATCTATATTTGTCAAATAACTCTTTAGGATCGAGATACTTAAAGTTGTGAAGTATCCCTGTTTAAGATCGAGAGTATTTGGACAAATTCACTTCAATGCAAAATGAATGCTTAAAAGTGTTTATGTCAAGGAAATGACTTCCTATTTATAGGCAACAAAATTCACCAGTGAACTTTGTGCCGTACAAATGTGGTTGCATACATTTAATGATCCGACAAGAACATTAAATGTATTGGATAAGGAATAAGGATAAAGTCACATCAAGTGCAAGTGTATCCTTTTATCCAACGACCTTAACACACGTATACTTTGGTAAAGAACAAGTGGATTATTCTTTGGAAAGTGTGTTAAAGGAAAAGTCAATCCTTGATATCAGTGTTCAGACTTGTAGGATCTAGAACACTGACAATCCTCCAGTGAACAGATCTGGTAAGACTTTCCAGTGGACTCCGCCATTTGTTAAGTCTTCTTTCTTCAGACTTCAGTCAGAATGTCTTCAGTAGAGCTGATCTGGACTGGGGTGAAGTCCAGTGAGCTAATTTGGAGAATACTCCAGATTTCCTATACAAGTATTTGCTCACTGACCTTCATTATTTCTGGATAAATCTTCAGAGGGACTCCAGATTCCAAGTCTGGAGTAGGTCCAGCAGAACACGTTTTCTGGACAGATCTTCAGTGATGCTCCAGTAGTCGAGTCTGGAGCGAGTCTAGCAAAACATGTTTCTTGACAAACCTTCAATAAGGATCCAGTAGTCCAGTTTGGAGCCAGTCCAGTAAATCTGGACTAAATCTGGACCTAACAGGTATGACAACGAATGGGGATATAGCCATACAGGTACTTTTTTTCGTCTCTCTCTTCTACAAGTGGTTTTTGTTTTGTGCCATTGGCTTACTGATAAACTGAACCCTTTTTCTTTGTTTTTTGTGTGCAGTTCCATTGTTAATGACTTGATCTGCCACATTGTATGTGTAAACCTAAAAGTTCAGCAGGTAAATGGCGAGCCCCGTCTTCAACCAAGGCTTAAAGTTCTTTTTTTTTCTCTCGAGTTTAAATAGCAAGACTCTTTTGTACAAGGTTTAGGGATATTACAGATTTTAGAATAATGTTGGTACATGTAATGTGACAAACTCTAGTCTTTTTCCAATACAAAGCTTCTCACTAATTGTATTCTCAATGTTTAGAAAGTAATTTGGCTTTGATGATTTATTATGTAATTTTATGTTTTCTTTTGCCCAACAGTGTTATGTTAAGCATGTTTCAGTAATTAAAACTTGTTGATCAAAATTTCGTGTAACAAATGAAGTTTGATGTTTTACCGAACCACATGGTGATCGAAATCTCCAATCACAATGAGATTAGTTTGGCTAGTGAGTTACTTGTTTTTTGGATTGTGTTTGATTTACCCAATCACATGGGGATTGGAAACTTTAATCATATAGTGATTGGAATGTCTAATCACATTGTGATTAGCTTGGCTAGTGAGTTATTTGGTAAACTCTAAAGCTTAATTGCTAATTCGATGGGAAAGCTACATTCTAAAACCCTAAAATGCTAAACCCTAAACCCTAATTGGTGGGTAAATGCTAATACGAGGGGGACGTATCACGTATGTATACGGAACGGTTTAGGATTTTAAGTTGTAGGGTTAGCCAATAAAACCCTAAACCCTAACAGCTAACCCTACGACTTCAAACCCTAAAACTAAAGCTTTGTTTCTAATCCGAGGGTAAAGCTACATTCTAAAACCCTAAAATCTAAACCCTAGGGGGCTAAATGCTAATTCAAGGGAGAAGTGTGATTTGGTCATCCAATCACTATATGATGGTAGGATTCACTTGGTGATTGTTGAAATAATGCTTAGGTGATTGGTAATCACTAAGAGATTGTGTTAATCACCGTATGATTGTAGTATAAATAAATGTGTTTTGGTCATCTAATCACTATATGATGGTAGGATTCACTTGGTGATTGTTGAAATAATGCTTAGGTGATTGGTAATCACTAAGAGATTGTGTTAATCACCGTATGATTGTAGTATAAATAAATGTGTTTTGGTCATCCAATCACTATATGATGGTAGGATTCACTTGGTGATTGTTGAAATAATGCTTAGGTGATTGGTATTCACTAAGAGATTGTGTTTGTAACACCCGACGTTTAAAAATATGGGTTTTCAAAAATGTTTCACCTAACGGTGTTAAATTGCGGAAGTAAAGACCGTAAAGTCAAAACCGATAAAAACATTTCGGTTTCTGCGTTTAGTTGGTGTTACATGCCATATCAAACATTAGTTCAAATGAAAACCCAACGGTTGCCCAACATTAAACAACCGTTCACACATTATTACATAAATTCGACATCAAAATGAAATGTAATCAAAAGTCTCCATAATAAGCAACTATGGGTAGCTAAGGCTCCTTCATTGCATCTACCCAAGCTCATAAGTCCTGCGTCACTAGTCCATCAAGCTAAACCTGAGGGAACAACCACATTAAAGAAACAAGTGTTAGCTATAAGAATAGCTAAGTAAGATCACACTTAATTTAAAAGCATTTGTCCAATTAAAACATTTCTTCATTAATAGACAAACTCATTAGGCACGACACACAACACACATAACTGCATATCAACTTCAATTCAATTAGGATAATCATCCTAAGTGTGCCTATCCTGCATTAGTTCACACATTGTCACACATATCTTCATTATCTGCATATAAGTGTGCCCTGCATCACACCCGACTAGATGATCAACCAAAAGACTAATCATCGTACGTCGTT
>CM067169.1:61433763-61495474 GCA_034093135.1 Erigeron breviscapus
GTACTCTTAGGATGCATTATCTGATGCCTAATTGTTGGACATACCTTTTATGCATTCTGTACTTACATTGATATTTACACCATTTGTGCATTCTTATTACACATTACAAATAATGGTGTAATCTTGTTGTTGGACGATATTGTGTTACTTAGAGGCTCGCTGTAAGTCATGTCTAGCCTCTACTCGTATATTGTGATTATTGACGGTGGTTCCTTATGGACCATTACTACGAACTCACCAACCTTGTGTTGACTATGCTTAGTACACTTTTCAGGTAACCAGGTTATTCAGGACGTGGAGGTTGATTGTTTGCTTACTGTTGAACCCAAACTGGACTGATATGGATCAAGGATCCATTTGCCTTATGTTGCATTGTATTTAGGTTGATAGCCTTCTTTTGTTGTCGTTTGTAATCTTGATGTTTACTTGCTCCTGTTGTATTTTGTTACTTGTTTATCGTTTGTATGGATTCACTGAATCCTCTTATTGCATTTAGCTTGTTCTATTGTAATTCCACCCGGTGCTATATGATTTCCGTAATATTTCGAGCATTGGCTTGGGGTGTTACATTGATTTCGTACCTTTTAATAATGAGTTTTCTCCTTGTACTTCCTGTTCAATTGGGAAATTTTCAAAATTACATTTGTTACCTTCAAATTATAAAAGTTCACGTATTTTGGATCTTATGTATTGTGATGTGTGGGGTCCCGCACCCGTGTCTTCTTTTGATGGTCATCTCTATTTTTTATTGTGTGTTGACAACTATTCTCGCTACATGTGGTTGTTTCCCCTCAAACGTAAGTCTGATGTCTATGAAATTTTTACTCGGTTTGTTACTTTAGCTGAACGACAATTTCAATGTCAACTTAAAACTGTCCAAACAGATGGTGGAGGGGAATTTCGTGCCCTCTCTTCATTTTTCTCATCCCGCGGCATTGCTCATCGCTTCTCTTGCCCCCACACGAGTGAACAGAATGGAATAGTTGAACGCCGTCACCGTCACGTTGTTGAAACCGGGCTTACACTCCTTGCTCACTCTCATGTCCCCCCTCGCTTTTGGCACTTTGCTTTTGATACTGCCGTCTATCTAATTAACCGCATGCCATCCAAGATTACATCTGGTCTCTCTTCTTTTGAAATCCTTCTCGCTCGCAAACCTGATTATTCTTTTCTTCGTGTTTTTGGTTGTCAATGCTTTCCACACCTTCAACCTTATAATTCTCACAAAATGGATTTTAGGTCTACACCGTGCGTATTCCTTGGGTATAGTCCCTCTCACCATGGGTACTGATGCTTTTATCCTGTTACTGATCGTGTTTACATAGCCCGACATGTCCGCTTTCATGAAACTAATTTCCCATTTCACCAACTATCTCGTCCTCCTACTCCTGACACAACTCCTGATTTATATTTCTCATCATATCCCTCTCCTGACCCCTCCTCTTTAACATCACAACAACAACCAGCAGAACCCGTTAACCCTCAAAGTTCCCAACAGGCCCAAACAACTGTCACCCAACAGCCAACAGAACCTGTTCACACTCATAGTTCCCAACAGGCCCAAACAATTGTCACCCAACAACCAACAAAACCTATTAACCCTCAAAGTTTGTCACCCCCAATCCCAATGCCACAGCCTTCCTCACCTATCAATCCAGCTCAATCTTCCCCAACCTTACCGGAACAACCTCCTGTTCGGTCTCGACTCGCCCATTTACGACAAAATCCAAAGCCTACTACTCGCTTCGATCCATCATCTAATCTCACTACCTCTGCTACTTCTAACAGTGAACCCCCTTCCTTTTCCATTGCCAACACCGATTCTCGCTGGCGTAAAGCTATGGAAGAAGTGTATTCAGCTCTCTTGAGAAATGGTACCTGGTCTCTTGTTTTTCATATTAATGGTACTAATGTTGTTGATTGTAGATGGGTTTACAGGGTCAAACATGATCAACATGGAGCTGTCACACGCTACAAAGTACTCTTGGTTGCCAAAGGGTTTAACCAACAACTGGGGGTAGATTACACATATACTTTTACCCCTGTAATTAAAGCCACTACTATTTGGGTTGTTCGTTCACTAGCAGTTACTTATGAATGGCAGTTGCGTCAATTGGATGTTCAAAACCCCTTTTTACATGGGGACTTGAAAGAAACAGTCTATTTGCGACAGCCACCGGGATTTTTTGACAAGCACAATCCTAATCAAGTGTGTCTCTTACACAAATCTTTGTATGGGCTCAAGCAGGCTCCACGGGCATGGTTTCAACGTCTTTCTCTTGCCTTAACTAGCCTCGGTTTTCATGGATCAAAGACAGATCCATCATTGTTTATTTATTCATCAAATGGAGTTTTGTTATATATGTTGGTGTACGTTGATGATATTATTCTCGCAGGAAACAATCCAGCCGCCATTGATTGCGTGGTTACCAATCTTGGCCGCTCCTTTGCTATCCAAGATATGGGTCATTTATCATATTTTTTGGGCATTGAGATCCATCGAAAAGGGCATGACATGCTACTGCTTCAGCAAAAATACATTAAAGACATACTCAAGCGCTCTGGATTTTCTTTTTCAAAACCCATGTCTTCACCCATGTCTACTTCAGCTAATCTCTCTTTGAAGGATAGTGTGTTGTTCGATGATCCAGTTAAGTACAGACAGATAGTAGGTTCTTTGCAGTATGTAACACTCTCTCGTCCGGACATTGCTTTTGCTGCTAACAAAGTGTGTCAATACATGCATGCGTCTACTGAAAACCATTGGGCTGCTGTTAAACGGATCCTACGATATCTTCAAGGAACCTCTACCTATGGTTTATTACTCAAACATAACTCAAGCTCTCAGTTACATGCTTATGCTGATTCGACATTTTCTCCTTTGAGTGCCTTCTCTGATGCCGATTGGGCTGGATGCCCCGATGACCGTCGTTCCACCGGGGGATTTGCAATCTATCTTGTTAACAATCTATGTTAGGTCCACTTTTGGTGAAAACTGGAGCGTCTCCAGTTGCATCTGGAGACCAGAGGATTTGTCCAGAAATATTAGAAGTTCAGTGGCCAGTGTACAGTTGATGCCAATGGAGCTTCACTCCAGTTGAGATCTGACCAAAACATGAAGACATTCCAATTGAAGTCAAAGACAACAAGTGGAAGAAAGAGAATGACCATGGCAGCGAAGCCCAGTGGACATTCTGTCCAGATCAAGACTGGAGAATTATCAGTGTAAAGTACTTACAAAGCTTTACACTAATTACGAGGAAGACCTTTTTGCTTTATGTACTATTATCCGGACAATAGCAATTGTCTATGATTAAAGTACAAAAGTGCATAAAGCAGGTTGGATAAAGTGACTTTATGTCTTACTTTATCTAGCATTTTGAAGGAATTTATTACACTTCCTTAAATGTTCTCAACCATATTTGTACGGCAAAATGTCAACCTTTGCCTATAAATAGAGGTCTTTGCACAACCAATAAACAACTTTGCATATTCAGACATTTGCATTCTTGGTGAACTTGTGCAATATTCTCTCAATCGTAAAAAGGAACATTTCACAACTTTAAGTGTTTCGATTGTTAAGAGAATTTCCAAGTATAGATCAATTGTATTTTATAGGTTGTTAGGATATTTACATTATTGTATTATCTTGGTTCCGCAACAACCTTGTAATTTATTTAACATTAATAAATAAATTACACTTGAAAATTACATATTGTCTCACCAATTTACTTTACAAGTATTTATTTATTGCATTGTTATTTACTTATTATATTGTCACCTTAATAAGTAATCCTCCAGTTGCCTGGTATACTGTTTATTACAACTGGCAGTTTATCTAGTTCCTTGAACGTATTGCAAAGTAATCTCACCATCGATATAGAGGTGTCTTCAGTAATACCATCTCTTGAGTTGGGACTTACAATCTAGTTTCATGGTCAGCAAGAAAACAAAAGACCGTCTCTAGGTCATCGACTGAATCTGAGTACAAAGCTTTAGCAGATACCGTAGCTGAGGTCACATGGCTTGAAACATTGCTTCGTGAATTGAGAGTTCCTACAAAGTCTGTCCCAACTCTTTGGTGTATTTATTTGCTAATCCAGTCTTCCATGCTAGAACGAAGCATGTAGAAGTTGATTTTCATTTTGTTCGTGAAAAGGTAGCTCAAGGAATGTTATCAGTTCAATTTATTTCTACACAAGATCAGATAGCAGATATTTTCACAAAGGCTCTTCCATACGACCGATTTGTGTTTTTGAGGACCAAGCTTAAGGTCGCTCCCCGGCCTTAGCTTGCGGGGAAATATAAAACATTATTAGGAGTTTTTTGTATTACCTAAATATTAGAAGGTTATTGTGTAACTATGAATTCTATATAAATTCTTGTAATATTGATTATTGACAATATATACAACACGGTATTCTTCAATTGCGACCGCTTTAGGCTCCCAAAATTTAGTATATTAGATTTAATGTTTGGATTTTGGACTAAGTACCATTATATAATTTACATTGCAGTAACACCCTTTTCGTTTTCGCATCAACATCTGCAGCTGTTTTATTACTAGTAGTTGAATAACAAAAGTCGAGCTACTTTTTTTTGTTTTTTTACTTTAATTTATATATGGTAATGAACTAGCCACCAAAATTGATCTCGTTTGAGACCTTCAAAAACCTTAAGCCGTCACTGAATAGAGCAACAACGGAGGAAACAAATAAATATTGATACTCATTTTGTTCATGAGTCATGACCAAATTGTTTTAGGTAATTTTGAGTTCTACATGTCCAATTGTCATTTCTCAATCCCAATATGCTGATATATATACTACATTACTTTTGAATTTCAATGAAATTATTGAGGTTTGTATTTAGTTTGAATGGTCTTACTTCTCCTCCCAATAAAGCAGAGTATACTAATATGACGTATAACTGTATAAGACCTTACATGTCTGTGTATATGTATTATGTATGTACTCTGGGTGTTAAGCCCAAATGGAGCTTTATTATATTATTGTTGGCGTGAGTGTATTGTACTTTCATTACAATACACTACTACAAAAATCTATTTAGAGACCTTGCGGATGGCGTCTCCATATTGATTAGTGGCGAATAGTTGCTCGTTTGACCTTACAGGTTAGATGAAGAGAATGTTGGTGACGGTATGTCGAGTAAGCTTTGAAACATATCGGCACCTAGGGATCTAGGGTCGTAGTCTTGGTTGTTTCGGTTTGATATGACGGTTGTTTTGGTTGCATAGATAGTTTAAAGATTAGTTGAAGCGTATATGGTTTAAAAGAAATGGATGTTAAATATATAGGTAAAAAATATAAAATAAAAAAACAATTTAAATGACTATATTAATTAATAAAAATAAAATAAAATAAAAAAACAATTTAAATGACTATATTAATTAATAAACGCCAAATATAAAATAAAAAAACAATTTAAATGACTATATTAATTAATAAACGCCAATTTGAAAAAAAAAAAAAATAGGTAAAAAATATAAAATAAAAAAACAATTTAAATGACTATATTAATTAATAAACGCCAAATATAAAATAAAAAAACAATTTAAATGACTATATTAATTAATAAACGCCAATTATAGGTAAAAAATATAAAATAAAAAAACAATTTAAATGACTATATTAATTAATAAACGCCAATTTAGGTAAAAAATATAAAATAAAAAAACAATTTAAATGACTATATTAATTAATAAACGCCAAATATAAAATAAAAAAACAATTTAAATGACTATATTAATTAATAAACGCCAATTATAGGTAAAAAATATAAAATAAAAAAACAATTTAAATGACTATATTAATTAATAAACGCCAATTTAGGTAAAAAATATAAAATAAAAAAACAATTTAAATGACTATATTAATTAATAAACGCCAAATATAAAATAAAAAAACAATTTAAATGACTATATTAATTAATAAACGCCAATTTGAAAAAAAAAATAGGTAAAAAATATAAAATAAAAAAACAATTTAAATGACTATATTAATTAATAAACGCCAATTTGAAAAATAGGTAAAAAATATAAAATAAAAAAACAATTTAAATGACTATATTAATTAATAAACGCCAAATATAAAATAAAAAAACAATTTAAATGACTATATTAATTAATAAACGCCAAATATAAAATAAAAAAACAATTTAAATGACTATATTAATTAATAAACGCCAAATATAAAATAAAAAAACAATTTAAATGACTATATTAATTAATAAACGCCAATTTGAAAAATAGGTAAAAAATATAAAATAAAAAAACAATTTAAATGACTATATTAATTAATAAACGCCAATTTGAAAAAAAAAAAAAAATGGATGTTAAATATATAGGTAAAAAATATAAAATAAAAAAACAATTTAAATGACTATATTAATTAATAAACGCCAATTTAGGTAAAAAATATAAAATAAAAAAACAATTTAAATGACTATATTAATTAATAAACGCCAAATATAAAATAAAAAAACAATTTAAATGACTATATTAATTAATAAACGCCAATTGAAAAAAAAAAAAACTAATTGAACAAACATTCATGTTATCTTTATGTTATCTAGCACTTAATAACATATTTATGATTTATTACTCCGTATATACTAATCATAATGCTAGTGCAAATGCGTATAATGAAATGAAAAATTGTTTGGTAGGCTTAAAACACAACATTTATGGTTCACAACTTTCCAACCACCACGATTGATGTTTTCATCTGCAAGACTGTAACAATTTTTGTCTCTTGCAAATTTACCCATTCTTTTGTTCTTTAGCAGACAAAAAGTCAATAACGATCATGATTATGTTGAATAGAAGTTTCAAGTCAAGATTAAATGGTTCCTGTTACTTATATTTTAATAGTTGATTTGACTGTCGACGACTAAAAAGTTCAATCATAATATATTTCTCATTTTAAAACGTAAAGACTAATTAACTCATTCGTAATATTGCTTTTTTTAAATTAAATGGATAATTTTTTTACTCAAAATGCATGCAATAAATATCGCAGCGCGTAACACCACCGGTGCAAATAGGGTAGCCCCACCAGGGACTATTAGCGGAGACGTCGCCGCTAATAGTGGGGGCCCCACTGACACAATGCAGAGAGTCAACGATTGATTTTCGCGTCTGGACCCCACACTATTAGCGGCGACGTCGCCGCTAATAGTGAACCCAAATTCCTTTATAAACGAGGCTGGAAGCCAGACGACCCATCATAGTCTACAAACAAAAACGCATCTCCGGTTAAAAAAAAAAAAATCCGGCCATCTACCATTTTGTGTCCATATTCCGTCCATCAATCCCCTCAGCCTCTATATCAACAATCCGGCCACCCACCCTTTTGTTGGTGACGAAAATCCGGCCCGGTTCAATTTCCGGCGACTTTTCAGGCGAAAATGTAACATCCGTGAGTTTTGACCGTTTGACTTTACGTGCAATTTGACTAACGATTTAAGTTAATGAAATATTTGGGTCGTTTTATGACTAAATGACAAGGTGGTATGTTCGTCGGGTCGATAATATGTTTTAATCGGTGACTAAAGGCCTAACGTTTTGTATTTTGGCTTGAGAAGAGAAACGGGTCGACCCGTGGGTGATCCACGACCCACCAGCCTTAAGACCCATTTCCCTCCCCCCTTATCTCATTTTCACCACACCCCTCTTCTCTCTTTTCTTCTTTCTCTTTTTCTCTCTAAGATTCTTACACCAAGATTATGGTTTCAATTTAGATTAGTGCTAGAAACATCACCTATTTCATCTCCTTTGCATCATATCAAGTTTTGGGTCATCAAAAAGTGCAAGAACATCCTCTTTTGGGTCAAATTTGGGTAAAGCTTTTGGAAGAAGAATTAGTAGGTGAAACTCATCCCTTAATCATCATTTTATGTTTATTAACTTGCTTCTAGTTGATTACAAGTAAATTCGGGTCACGAATCGGGTCAAAACGCGATTAGGGTTAATTAGGGTTTTAATTAGGGTTTGAATGATTTAGTGGTGATTTTGATGTTTTGGTCGAAATGGTGGATTGGGTTATGTGTATTTATGTTTATTGATACTTAGTTATGCTCAAAATCGAGTTGGAAAGGTCTTTTGGTCGATCCCTAGGACTAAAATGGTGTTTGGAGGTGTTTTGGGTCGTTTAGGATCGTTCCTGATGCTGTTTGGCTGCAGAAAGGGCTCACTGCGGCGCAGTGGGAGGTGCCAGATCCCACTGCGGCGCAGTGAAAAGCTGCTGGAACCGATAACTCTTCGTCAACTTCAAACGCTTATAACTTTTGATCCGTAAGTCCAATCGAGTCATATGACCTATCGTTGGAATCGTATAAGAGTCTACTTTCTTTTGGTAACATTCATTTTTCATGAATCTTTCTCCATTTTCAAAAATGTCGAGTCGAATGTGTCTTGTTCTTACGCGGGAAAGCGGTTAGACGTCTAAGAGTTGTGACTCGACCCTAATCTTACTAAACCAACTTGTTTAGGGTTATAGAAGTTGACTTTGATGATAATATGATATTTATTGCTAGGTTGCGGACTCGTAGCGGTTGTTGAGCATTTATAACTCCTTATTAACTCGTAATCGTAGCTTGGAAGCCAAGGTGAGTTCCGTAGTTCCCTACTCAATAGAGATTCGGGCTGAAAAGTGTAAACATACGTGCTTCATTGTTTGAGTGATTTGTTGATTATGCGGTAAACTTTGGTTACATATTGTGATTAAGATAGAACATGACGTGCATTGTAGAGTCGTATGATTTGTTGTACGATAGACTTGTGTTTGAGGTTGATTATGCTTTTGTGTTTATTGATATATTGATTGTATGACTTGATTGTTGGATTGATGTGACGGTTCTTTTCGTTTGATTGACTTGGGTTATGTTTTAGTCAAGTATTACTTTTACATTAGGATAGACGTACATACATGGAAGTCGGTTATGCCTTCATTGAGTTTAGATGTGGTGGGAAGGCTGCGGGTGACCCTATATATAAGCATCTGGGACTTGAAGAAAGTAGAATCCTCTGAAGTATATGTACGTATAGTTGGTTTAAATTATGGTAGTTGGCTTATGTTGGATGAATGTTGATAATTGGCTTATGTTGGATGAATATTGATTGTTGGCACAGGTTCATCGTATATTGATTGATGGCACAGGTGCATCGTATATTGATTGTTGGTTTATGATTTATACATTTACATTTGATTGTAAGCATTGCATACATCGTTGATGAGCCCTCGGCAGGGGATTGCCGACATCCTGGTGCATAGATGTATGCACCCATTTTGGATGTAGAACGTGACCCGAGTATATAGACATATATATCTCGATGATTTTGAGATACAGCCTTGTTCATTGTAATGACAGAAGGGTATCGTTGCATAGGTGACGGAGTTCACGCATAGGATAGGCATGTTGGCTTATTCATGCATTGGCACTTACATTGATTCATATATCATTGTGCATTCTTATTACACATTTACTTGTCTTGTGTAATCTTGTTGTTGGACCTTATTGGGTTACTTAGAGGCTCGCTGTAAGTCATGTCTAGCCTCAATTCGTATATTGTGATTATTGACGTTGGTTCTTTATGGACCATTACTACGAACTCACCAACCTTGTGTTGACTATGCTTAGTACACTTTTCAGGTAACCAAGTTATTCCAAGGCATGAAGTATGATCGATTTGTTAGCTTGCTGTTGAACCCGGACTTGGACTTATATGGATCAAGGATCCATTTGCCTTCTTTTGCATTGTACTTAGCACCGTTACCTATCCTTTGATGTTCAGTTGTAATCTTTGATGATGACTTGTCCTTTATGTAATTTGATACTTGTTTATCGTTCTGTAAGGATTCACTGAATCCTTTATTTGCATTTAGTCTTGTTCTATTGTAATTCCACCTTGTGCTATATGATTTCCGTGATATTCTGAGCCTTGGCTTGGGGTGTTACAGAATGGTGGCCCATGCGTGGTCGTAGAGAATTAGGCGGTTTGACCTAGACTACGACTTAAGCTAAAACTCTTCATATAGCATGCATGGTTAGGAAATTCGGGTGCAATGTGAATTATGTGAATCCCCGTGTGAGTTTGTAGTTAAGACCTCTTGTGTGATAGCTTAAATTCAATGTGTTGTTTTGATATGGATACTATGTGATCAATGTGTTGTTTTGATATGGATACTATGTGATCAATGTGTTGTTTTGATATGGGTACTATGTGATCAACGTGTCGTTTTGTGACGAGTACAATGTGAACAATGTGTTATGTCGTGACAAGTACAATGTGTTGAATGTGGTAACATGAGGACAACTTGGTTGACGCGGACAATGTGTTGTTGTGTGATGGTCAAGTGCATGAGGTCAACGTGGTTGTTTGAAGTCAATGAGGTCATGTGCATATTGTTGAATTATTGGTATTGATTGGTGCTAATTGATGATTTAGAGCAAAATGAAGTTATGCCATTAACTTAGTATAATATGGTGGCAACCCTAAAAGAACCCGATCAACTCTTTTATGGTTACCCAACATTATAACAAGTTAATGACATCGTGGATTGCGCACGTGCGGCTTAGAGTATAATAAGGAATCGATATGCTTAATGGAAGTTGATTGGGTGGAGGGTTAGCCGTTGGTACACCCTGTATACATACCCGGTCAATAACTAGAGAGTATATCGAATTCGGATTATACTTTGAATCATTCGTGTTAGTTGCCTGGCGTAGTGTATAATAGGGAATCGATATGCTTAATGGAAGTTGATTGGGTGGAGGGTTAGCCGTTGGTACACCCTGTATACATATCTGGTCAATGACTAGAGAGCATATCGAATCCAGATTATACTTGAACCGTTTTGTGTTAATTGTTTGATGGTATGATGTATTGACGTGATTACTTGAATTAACGATAAACAATTGTTGTGAACTTGGCGAGAACATGATAGATAACGATTACTTGAGAACTTTGATATGTTGTTCTTAACATAGTGGAATGAAACACGTAGGATATGTTGGTATGATAACACGATATATGACAGTTAATTGAGAATATTTAGGTGTCGGCCTTAGTAAAAGACATTGAACATGTGTAGTGTGTCGGCGTTAAAACACTAACTATTAATGCGGCCAACCTGAGTTAAATTGGGAAGCAAACCCCCGGGTCATAGACTCTAGAACTATTACTATTATTGGATTTGTTAGTGGAATGACATGTTAATTAGTATGATTTAGTAACCTATATGTTATGCATGTGTGATGTGTATGTATGTATGCCCCGTAGTGGTCACGTGGATGTTGTAAATGTTTTCGTTGTTGTCCGACTTAAACATGTTGATAAACGGTTAGGATACAATATGATAAATATGTTGATATGCACCCTAAGAAGGTATCAAGGTTGTAAGCATCCTAACTCTTATGTATTATAAACGGTTGATATTCCAACACTAAGATGTTAATTGTAATCGGTGAACAATGGGGGTATGTTGCTTAATAGTATGTGAACTTAAAATCGTATGAGACATTGTTAAACTTGATTGTATGCAGGTTATGAGATATTTGGGGATGCATGCGTAAAATGTATTAACCAACGGAGAATCTTATGAATCGATTTAACATATTAGTTATATGGCAAAGGTATGAGAAAATATGTGGTTAAGCGTGATCATTATGCATGATGTAACGGAAATAGATAATGCATATGTAGGTGTGCTAATCAACAAACACTTTCATGAAAGGATTGGTTTACTAGTTTGATAGTTTGGCATGTATAAAGTAGGTTGTTAGGCTAAATTGTATACATGAGATAAGCGAATACGGTGATGTATGTACAAATATTTAATAAATGGACAATTATATGAATAAGAACGGTAGACATGTTTCAAACTTGAGTATGCTCAAAATGTAAATTCTTAATCTAGTTATAAGGAAGAATTGGTAATGATTGAAAACTTATGCATAGTTATACCCAACGTATGAGAGATTGTATGTATGGCTTGGTATTGCGAGATTAGTTGATAGACCTACAAAATCTTACCTTCTAACTAGGTTATGTAAATAAATTGTTAGGAAATGCGGTAGAACAAATATGGTTGCCATGATATTCTAATTATTGAATATGCTTAAATTTCGTTGCCTAACTAAGTTGGTGAAATAAATCGTTAGGACTTGGTAATATAGGCGTAAGGGTAATTGAAATCTTGGGAAATTGTGTGTATGGATTGCCATGCTAGCCCCCTTTATTTGAGTATCTCAAAAATCTTGTTGCCTAACTTACTTATTGAATACACAGCTAGGAATTCAAGATGCATGCATAGATGTAAATGGGTTCGTGAACAATTGTATGTATAAATTTGTAGGGCGATTAAGGATTACTTGGCTAAGTTAACCCCCCTCCTGTTACTTTATAACTTAGTCAGCAACGTAGAGATTATAAGTATGGCTGTATTACGATTATGAGAACCTCATTGTATTATACATCCCTAAGGTTGAAACTTTAGGAAAATGCCTGAGTTAACTAAGGTGGATTGATTAGAATAGACGAATAACAGTGGAGTTAATTGCGAAGTCAATATCGATGGCGACAACGGAACGTAACGATTCATTGTGAGCTGCTATACAACTATAAACTTACTATGGGCGAGAAGGAACGACCTTGATTAGGCTAACCATAGATTGGACAAATAAAATAAAAAAATAAAAAAAAAATTTTTTTTAAAGTCTACCCAACATGTAAAATATGCGCAAGAACGAGCGTCGCGGGAATGGAGTTGAGGTCTAAACGATATTGGGTGGTATATAAACACGTACACGATTGGTAAGGGTTGATTTAATTGGACGCCTAACTTAATGCGCAACCGAGATCTCATAAAGACGGGAACGATGAACCAATTGAGTGTCGTAGTGAGAGTCACAAGTGAGATGTGAGAAGCTTGAGCTCTTATAGTGTACGATTCTCAAATCTTTTAGGCCTAAACGGATCCCTAAATCATTGTCTATCACACAAAGGTGGTGCCGCCAAGAGTGGATGTCGTGGACACGAGCCCTGCCATTGCCAGAATGGAAGGCCGGAGGTGAAAGCAAACGTTTGACTTCAGTGATTGAGCCGCCGACCAGAGGGTAAAACATGTCACTAATGCGCTAACTATAAGGCAAATCGTCATAATAAGTGTTACCTGTTTACAACTAATTGCACTTAATGTTAACCGCGATATGTATATATATATATATATAACAATAATAAATAATAAATTCCTGGACACTGACAATAAACTCGTTTGAGAAAATGGATTTATAACCCGGAGATCGATGAATCATGGCGAAAGGTTCTAACACTTGGTATGAAGGATGCGTGTGCGACGTCACCCGGTTCTAAATAACCTAACGAGCTATAAACTAAAAACTTGTTACATAATACGGCTCCTTTAATCGAATGAATTTTGGCTAATATAATAGTAAGATGTTTTTGAGTTAGACGCGATGATTCTAAACGAAAAGACAAACGAATCTTTGGTAAACTTTCCTAGAGATTTTCAAAATTTAATTGCGTAACAAATTGTAACTTATGAAGGAGTTCCTTTAACGAGGGAATCAACCATGGCGTGATCGAGATGAAATGATCAGAATGGGAATGGCATGTGAGTGGAAACCCGAGCTGTCCTATAGTACCAAACGGAGCCACTTGCTACAAGTGATGAGAGCGGATAACATTAGTGAGATTTGGATCTTTGGAGAGTGAGGATCGTTGTAATTTCGAGGAACCGGTAGGAATCCTAGGTAGCAAGGTCAAGAAGCTAAGGAACAAACGCTACATGAATATCAGAGGTCGGAGGATACACAAGACGCGGAAACGAGTTCACTTGGGAGCGAGGGGACCGTGTAAGGGTTGGATACCTAAAACTGTTTAACAACTAGGGTTTTGTTGAATTTCGGGACGAAATTCTTTTGACGGGGGAATAATGTAACATCCGTGAGTTTTGACCGTTTGACTTTACGTGCAATTTGACTAACGATTTAAGTTAATGAAATATTTGGGTCGTTTTGTGACTAAATGACAAGGTGGTATGTTCGTCGGGTCGATAATATGTCGTTTTGTGACTAAATGACAAGGTGGTATGTTCGTCGGGTCGATAATATGTTTTAATCGGTGACTAAAGGCCTAACGTTTTGTATTTTGGCTTGAGAAGAGAAACGGGTCGACCCGTGGGTGATCCACGACCCACCAGCCTTAAGACCCATTTCCCTCCCCCCTTATCTCATTTTCACCACACCCCTCTTCTCTCTTTTCTTCTTTCTCTTTTTCTCTCTAAGATTCTTACACCAAGATTATGGTTTCAATTTAGATTAGTGCTAGAAACATCACCTATTTCATCTCCTTTGCATCATATCAAGTTTTGGGTCATCAAAAAGTGCAAGAACATCCTCTTTTGGGTCAAATTTGGGTAAAGCTTTTGGAAGAAGAATTAGTAAGTGAAACTCATCCCTTAATCATCATTTTATGTTTATTAACTTGCTTCTAGTTGATTACAAGTAAATTCGGGTCACGAATCGGGTCAAAACGCGATTAGGGTTAATTAGGGTTTTAATTAGGGTTTGAATGATTTAGTGGTGATTTTGATGTTTTGGTCGAAATGGTGGATTGGGTTATGTGTATTTATGTTTATTGATACTTAGTTATGCTCAAAATCGAGTTGGAAAGGTCTTTTGGTCGATCCCTAGGACTAAAATGGTGTTTGGAGGTGTTTTGGGTCGTTTAGGATCGTTCCTGATGCTGTTTGGCTGCAGAAAGGGCTTACTGCGGCGCAGTGGGAGGTGCCAGATCCCACTGCGGCGCAGTGAAAAGCTGCTGGACCGATAACTCTTCGTCAACTTCAAACGCTTATAACTTTTGATCCGTAAGTCCAATCGAGTCATATGACCTATCGTTGGAATCGTATAAGAGTCTACTTTCTTTTGGTAACATTCATTTTTCATGAATCTTTCTCCATTTTCAAAAATGTCGAGTCGAATGTGTCTTGTTCTTACGCGGGAAAGCGGTTAAACGTCTAAGAGTTGTGACTCGACCCTAATCTTACTAAACCAACTTGTTTAAGGTTATAGAAGTTGACTTTGATGATAATATGATATTTATTGCTAGGTTGCGGACTCGTAGCGGTTGTTGATCATTTATAACTTCTTATTAATTCGTAATCGTAGCTTGGAAGCCAAGGTGAGTTCCGTAGTTCCCTACTCAATAGAGATTCGGGCTGAAAAGTGTAAACATACGTGCTTCATTATTTGAGTGATTTGTTGATTATGCGGTAAACTTTGGTTACATATTGTGATTAAGATAGAACATGACGTGCATTGTAGAGTCGTATGATTTGTTGTACGATAGACTTGTGTTTGAGGTTGATTATGCTTTTGTGTTTATTGATATATTGATTGTATGACTTGATTGTTGGATTGATGTGATGGTTCTTTTCGTTTGATTGACTTGGGTTATGTTTTAATCAAGTATTACTTTTACATTAGGATAGACGTACATACATGGAAGTCGGTTATGCCTTCATTGAGTTTTAGATGTGGTGGGAAGGCTGCGGGTGACCCTATATATAAGCATCTGGGACTTGAAGAAAGTAGAATCCTCTGAAGTATATGTACGTATAGTTGGTTTAAATTATGGTTATTGGCTTATGATTGGATGAATGTTGATAATTGGCTTATGTTGGATGAATGTTGATAATTGGCTTATGTTGGATGAATATTGATCGTTGGCTTATGTTGGATGAATGTTGATAATTGGCTTATGTTGGATGAATGTTGATAATTGGCTTATGTTGGATGAATGTTGATAATTGGCTTATGTTGGATGAATGTTGATAATTGGCTTATGTTGGATGAATGTTGATAATTGGCTTATGTTGGATGAATGTTGATAATTGGCTTATGTTGGATGAATGTTGATAATTGGCTTATGTTGGATGAATGTTGATAATTGGCTTATGTTGGATGAATGTTGATAATTGGCTTATGTTGGATGAATGTTGATAGTTGGCTTATGTTGGATGAATGTTGATAATTGGCTTATGTTGGATGAATGTTGATAATTGGCTTATGTTGGATGAATATTGATTGTTGGCACAGGTTCATCGTATATTGATTGATGGCACAGGTGCATCGTATATTGATTGTTGGTTTATGATTTATGCATTTACATTTGATTGTAAGCATTGCATACATCGTTGATGAACCCTCGGCAGGGGATTGCCGACATCCTGGTGCATAGATGTATGCACCCATTTTGGATGTAGAACGTGACCCTGAGTATATAGACATATATATCTCGATGATTTTGAGATACAGCCTTGTTCATTGTAATGACAGAAGGGTATCGTTGCATAGGTGACGGAGTTCACGCATAGGATAGGCATGTTGGCTTATTCATGCATTGGCACTTACATTGATTCGTATATCATTGTGCATTCTTATTACACATTTACTTGTCTTGTGTAATCTTGTTGTTGGACCTTATTGGGTTACTTAGAGGCTCGCTGTAAGTCATGTCTAGCCTCTATTCGTATATTGTGATTATTGACGTTGGTTCTTTATGGACCATTACTACGAACTCACCAACCTTGTGTTGACTATGCTTAGTACACTTTTCAGGTAACCAAGTTATTCCAAGGCATGAAGTATGATCGATTTGTTAGCTTGCTGTTGAACCCGGACTTAGACTTATATGGATCAAGGATCCATTTGCCTTCTTTTGCATTGTACTTAGCACCGTTACCTATCCTTTGATGTTCAGTTGTAATCTTTGATGATGACTTGTCCTTTATGTAATTTGATACTTGTTTATCGTTCTGTAAGGATTCACTGAATCCTTTATTTGCATTTAGTCTTGTTCTATTGTAATTCCACCTTGTGCTATATGATTTCCGTGATATTCTGAGCCTTGGCTTGGGGTGTTACAGAAAATCCGACCACCCCACTTTTCAGACGAAGTATTAGCAGCGACTAGCATTAGCGGCGACATTTCCGGCGACCCACTTTTCCGGCGACCCACTTTTCCGACGTTTTCTTTGTATGTTTACTAACACTCATTTACTTTTGTATTGTTGTTATTATTTTTAATAAATGTTATTATTAGTTATAAAAATTTTATAGTATTATATTTAGAAATTTTACGTTTGTTAGTTTGATATAAAGAAATTTGTAGGATATGATTGTTATAAATTATTGGTAGTTTATGATTATTCTTAATATGATTGTTAGTATTATGTTAGAATAACCATTTTGTTAATATGATTGTTAGAAATTAGTGGTAGAAAGGTTATGTTATTATAGTTAAAAATGATATGTTTGTTAGAAATTATATGATTTTTAAGAATTATTGGTAGTTTATCATTATTGATAATATGATTGTTAATATATTATGTGAAAAGTTATTATGATTGTAATTAGTGTTAAAAATGTTATGTTATCATAATTAGAAATTATATGATTGTTAGAAATTTTATGGTTATTGTTAATATGATTTTTAGTATTATGTTAGAAAACAGTTGTTAGTATTATTGTTAGAAAAATGTGCTAATTTTAGGTATAATAAGTTGGAAATAAGATTTGTGTCAAAAATATGCATATATTTCATTTGCGCCTTTTTTAACCTTGATAATTGTTTTTATTGATTTATAACTTGTATATAACTTATGTAGGTTAAAATGGCTGCTGTTCATGGCGGAGATGGTGGCAATGACCCTCCAAATTGGGGGTGGAATCCCCAATGGGGCTGCAAGCGTAGCGGGGGTAAGTATATATAGATGTATGTAATATATATATATATAATATATAGATATGTATATATATTTATTCTTTAATTTTGCTTTCCAGGGAATACCTCAGGGAGAGCTGCCGCTGCTAACAAGGAACTGGAGCGGGAGTTTCAGAAGTCTGGACGACGTATATCTCTTAGACTTGATACCGCTGAAAGCAGGTGGCAGACTATCGGTGACACCTCCAAATGGTACAAGAGCTATTTGGGGACATATGTCGCTACCGTCCCGCATACTTACGACTCGTGGATCAGGTGCCCCCACACATCAGGGATGGACTTATTCCCTGGCTCCAGGTTTAAAACATTTTATTTTACAATTTAAATACGTCATTACAAAATTAGGGTAAATGCTGACTATTACTACAAAATTGCAGAGACGGTTCTACTTGGACCCGTATATAAATAATGAAGACGGTCACCCCTTACGGGTCGCCATTGAAAACATGATTCGTCAAGATGCCCTCAAGAACTACAGGGATAAAAAATCAAAATTCAAGGGGAAATGGTTTAGCGACAGGGGTGGGTTAGATAGACTCGGCGAAATCGAAGGTGTTCCGCCACATGGAATGCCTCAAGATGTCTGGAGGGATCTACTGCATTACTGGACCAGGGAGCACCGGATGCTTGTTGCCCAAAGAAACGCGAATAACAGGCATGGACAAGATAATCTTGTCAGTACTCACGGTCGCCAGTCATACGCTCAGCGTGAATATGAATACGCTGTAAGTTATTATTTTTACGTTTTATATCCACATATGTATATATATATATATAGAGAGAGATACACATACATATATATAACTTTGATTAATGTATATACAGCGTAGTAATCAGGGGCAACGTGAGCCTCCGCCTGAGTTCTTTTTGCGGGCCCACACATTACACGATGGGACGGTGCAGGCAAGAGCTCCTCCCATTTATGTAAGTTCTCGCACAACACTTAAATTTGTATTTTTTTGTAAATTTATATTAATTATAACTAACTTATTTATTTGTTTATGATTTAATGTGGTACAGGACCGGCTTGTTGAATCCCACCAGGCACTTTCCCAACAGCCCAACACCCCGCCGACTCAGACATTTTTGGATGCTTTGGGGCTCCGGTCGGGACATACCCGCGGGGTTGGGCGTTTGGTTAGAGGAACACGAGGACTGAATGTCGAGCTCCCGCATATAGTTGACCCTCCTTTGGAGGCCCCAGCACATTCGCCGCCCTTTAACGTGGATCAATTCTTCAACCCTGCGAGCCCTTGGGACATGGCCGGGTCTAGTTCCGCCTCATTACCCACACATCGCTTGGGTAGTGATAGTGATAGTGATAGTGATAGTGATAGTGATAGTGATAGTGATTAGTTTGTATTTTTTATTTTATTTTTTATGAACCTCTTTATTTTGAAGTTTTCTATGTATTATTTACATTATGTCTTTATTTTGAATATGTATTATTTTAATTAAAGTTTATATCGATTAAATAAGATAATAAATAATGATAAAATTTATATTATTCGAAAACAAATATTTATTAATAAAAACATAAAAAAGAATTTAATCATTTATAACAATAGGAGGTCCAGGTGGTATTCTTGGGCAGTTTGCATACATCCATTCTTGAAACGCTTGTTCTCGATGTGCGTACATTGATGCCACCGCACGTGCAGGCGGGGTTGCGTAGTATGACCATTCTGGATTCTTGTAAGCCATTGGGTACTCACCTGTTAATTCCACTGCAACAAAATGGCTCTCCTCATTTACAAGAGCAATAGTTATCGGTTGACCCAACATTAATTGATCCAAGCCATGATGCATCGGGAATACTGTTCGGGCGTCACGTAAGCTGATGCAATTGATTATTATACCTAGCTTATTGGCCAGGAGGATATGGAAAAACACTTTACTCATCCAATGGTCTTTGGGACGCCATTTTTTATAATAAGAGGTTTGCAACGCCTCTAATATGCGTTTGCCCTCGGGCCCATACATTCGCATGTACCCTTCGAGGTCAGATTCAAACTCCTCGAGCATCTGCGTACGAACCCACTCCGAACCGTAATCCTCATCTAGCCCCAAAGTAACAGCGGTAGCTCGAAATCCACAACTACCATCTCCTTTGACATTCTGTGCGCCGACAACGTAAGGTCGAATGTACGTTGGCAGCTCATCTAGTATGTAACACCCGCGAATTTTGACTCGTTGACTTTACATGTAATATGACTAACAATATAGATTAATAAAGTATTCGGGTCGTTATGGTGATTAAATGGCAATGTGGAAGTTATTTGGGTCGTTTGTGATTAAATGGCAATGTGGAAGTTATTTGGGTCGTTATGTGATTAAATGGCAATGTGGAAGTTATTTGGGTCGTTTCGTGATTAAATGGCAATGTGGAAGTTATTTAGGTGTTTGGTGATTAAATGGCAATGTGGAAGTTATTTGGGTCGTTTCGTGAATTAAATGACATTGTGTGATTCGAGTCGATAACACGTTTTGATGGGTGTTTAAATGTGTAACGATTGTATTTTGGCGGGAGAAGAGAAGCGGGTCGGCCCGTGGGTAATCCATGACCCACCAGCCACCAATGACCCATCCTCCCCCTTATCCTTCCCTTCCCCTCTCATTTTTCTATCTTCTCTTTTCTTTCTTTCTCTTTTCTCTCTAAGTAAAAAGCAAGACCAAACATCTCCTCTCTTCATTTCTCTAGCATCATTTGGCGTTTTGGAACTAGTTTAACTCGAGAATCATCACCGTCTTCATCTCTTTGTCACCATATCGAAGAATCAAAGTTATAGTGCTAGGTTTTTACCCATTTTGACCTAAATTCGGATTGGAGCACTAGGAAGAGTTTTGGTAAGTCTAAATCATCCCATTTACTTCCTTTTATGCTTGTTTATATGTTTCTAGTTGATTTGGTGCTATTGCAAGTCTTGAATTGAGTCAAAAGGCGATTTAGTGTAATTAGGGTTTGGTTTAGGGTTGGGGCGATTCGGTATGATTTTGATGTTAAGGGGCGGATTTATGGTATGGGTTAAGTGTGGTTATGTGTAACAATGCTTAAAGATGCTTCAAATTATGTTACAAACGCTTACAAATCGTTTTGGGTTGTTTTTGGGGGTTTTTGGGTCGAACTTGCAGCTGCTGGTGCTGCTGTTCTTGAGCTGCCCAGTATTGGGCGTAACTTACGCCCCTCCCAGGCGTAGGTTACGCCAGGTCTATTTTGTTCGGGCGTAGGTTACGCCTGGGATGGCCGTAGCTTACGCCTAAGCTTTACTTTACGCCCAAAAAGTCTCTGTTTACGCCACTCCAGACGCCAAAAATGACATTTAGAGAGGACCGTAGGTTACGCCCCTATTGACCGTACCTTACGCCCAGTCAAAACTTGCCCAGCGTAGCTTACGCCCCTTGCCACCGTAGCTTACGCCTAGGATGGCCGTAGCTTACGCCTAAGCTTTACTTTACGCCCAAAAAGTCTCTGTTTACGCCACTCCAGACGCCAAAAATGACATTTAGAGAGGACCGTAGGTTACGCCCCTATTGACCGTACCTTACGCCCAGTCAAAACTTGCCCAGCGTAGCTTACGCCTAAGCTTTACTTTACGCCCAAAAAGTCTCTGTTTACGCCACTCCAGACGCCAAAAATGACATTTAGAGAGGACCGTAGGTTACGCCCCTATTGACCGTACCTTACGCCCAGTCAAAACTTGCCCAGCGTAGCTTACGCCTAAGCTTTACTTTACGCCCAAAAAGTCTCTGTTTACGCCACTCCAGACGCCAAAAATGACATTTAGAGAGGACCGTAGGTTACGCCCCTATTGACCGTACCTTACGCCCAGTCAAAACTTGCCCAGCGTAGCTTACGCCCCTTGCCACCGTAGCTTACGCCTAAGCTTTACTTTACGCCCAAAAAGTCTCTGTTTACGCCACTCCAGACGCCAAAAATGACATTTAGAGAGGACCGTAGGTTACGCCCCTATTGACCGTACCTTACGCCCAGTCAAAACTTGCCCAGCGTAGCTTACGCCTAAGCTTTACTTTACGCCCAAAAAGTCTCTGTTTACGCCACTCCAGACGCCAAAAATGACATTTAGAGAGGACCGTAGGTTACGCCTATGATGGCCGTAGCTTACGCCTAAGCTTTACTTTACGCCCAAAAAGTCTCTGTTTACGCCACTCCAGACGCCAAAAATGACATTTAGAGAGGACCGTAGGTTACGCCCCTATTGACCGTACCTTACGCCCAGTCAAAACTTGCCCAGCGTAGCTTACGCCCCTTGCCACCGTAGCTTACGCCAGTTGTAAATATGCCACCGTAACTTACGCCCAAACCGACCGTAAGTTACGGCAGTTGTATTCTGAAATGTTTCTTGTTTGACCTAGTTTGACTTTCGGGACCTTTTTACGCGCCGAGTCTTAATCTAATTCACTTCCTATCTTATGTAACGTTGAATAAGAGTCTTAGAAGCCATTTAACGTCGAATAGCACTTGGAAACCTAATTAGGGTTTTGCCGAATAATTGATATTACGTATATGTGTATATGTATGTTGATGTGAATGTATATGATCGACGTTTAGGTGTTGGACGCGAGAAGGACATTGTACGACAATAACTTGACTTTGTATCAAACTTAACTTCTTTGCCGATCAGGTGAGTTTCGTAGCTCCCTACTCAATAGAGATTCGGGCTGAAAAGTGTACATATACGTGTTGTTTGTTTGTTTGGTTGACTTGATTGCCTGTCTAGTTACTTTCTGATTGATCGTAGTTCGGTAGACAGTTTTGATTTATCGTGTGATGGTTTACGATTGTGCTTGTGATATTGTAACTCTTTAGGGTAGAAGTACATACATGGAGGTCGGCTTTACCTTCAAAGGGTTTTAGGTGTGGTGGGAAGGCTGCGGACGACCCTATATATAAGCATCTAGAACCTGATGAAAGTAAAATCCTCTGAAGTATATGTACCTATAGTTGGTTTAAATTGTGGTCAGAGATTAATTTTGATTGATGCATATGTTGTGCATAAATCCCACTGATAGAGGATTTGACTATGTATGTTGCGATGCGGCCTTGTCCCTCTGTTGACAAGTGTGTCCCGTTGCGATTATTGATTGTTGGCTCGTATTTGCCGAACGCTTTGTTATACTTGACTTGTACGGTGCACACTCAAACATACTGTTATTGTTGCGTTGATGACGTTATTGATTCGCATTTGATATGCATTATGGTCTTACATACGTATGTCACATGATCTGACGTTAATAATTCGCGTACTCAGTTATTATACGGAATTGCTTACCCTTATGAACTTGTAATGATTTGATATTGTGATTAGGATAGTTGTACATACACGGAAGATGATGATACCTTTAATGAATTGTAGATGTGGTGGGAAGGCTGCGGGTGACCCTATATATAAACATCTATGATTCCTTAAATGTAAAGTCGTATGAAATGTATGTGCATTGTAGTTTGATTGACTTAGTTAAGTTGCGAAGTATATATTATTATTATTATTATTATTATTATTATTATTATTATTATTATTATTATTATTATTATTATTATTATTATTATTATTACTATTATTATTATTATTATTATTATTATTATTATTATTATTATTATTATTATTATTATTATTATTATTATTATTTTATTATTTTATTATTATTTTTTTTGATTATTATTATTATTATTATTATTATTATTATTATTATTATTATTATTACTGCTAGGATAGACGTGCATACATGGAAGTCGGTTATGCCTTCAATGGGTTTAGATGTGGTGGGAAGGCTGCGGGTGACCCTATATATAAACATCTATGATTCCTTAAATGTAAAGTCGTATGAAATGTATGTGCATTGTAGTTTGATTGATTTGGGATGCGGCGGCTCTGTGATGGAGATTGGTGAGACGGGTCATTTCGTTTGATTGACTTAGTTAAGCTGTGAAGTTATATGCTATTATTATTATTATTATTATTATTACTGCTAGGATAGACGTGCATACATGGAAGTCGGTTATTACTTCGTTGGGTTCTAGATGTGGTGGGAAGGCTGCGGGTGACCCTATATATAAGCATCTAGGATTCGAAGAAAGTAGAATCCTCCTAAGTGTATGTGCGTATAGTCACTTTAGTTTGATGATTGATGGCTTGTGATGTATGGACGTTGTGTATCTATCCCACTGAAGAGGATAAATCCCACTGAAGAGGATATGTTGTATATAATCCCACTGAAGAGGATATGTTGTATATAATCCCACTGAAGAGGATAAATCCCACTGAAGAGGATATGTTGTATATCAATCCCACTGAAGAGGATATATTGTGTTGAATCCCACTGAAGAGGATAAATCCCACTGAAGAGGATAGATTGTGTTTGAATCCCACTGAAGAGGATATGTTGTATATCAATCCCACTGAAGAGGATATGATACCTGTTTTGAGTTGAGGTTATGTACGATATTTGAGTATAATGTTATATCGCGTTTTACTTGTTTTGTGTATCTCGTTGTGGATATTGTTGTGTTGTGCTTAGAGGCTCACTGTAAGTCATGTCTAGCCTCTACTCTTATATTATGATTATTGGCGATGGTTTCTATGGACCATTACTACGAACTCACCAACCTTGTGTTGACTATGCTTAGTACACTTTTCAGGTAACCAGGTTAATCCAGGGCGTGGAGTTTGATTGTTAGCTTGCTGTTGAACCCGGACTTGGACTTATATGGATCAAGGATCCATCTACCTTCTTTTGCATTGTACCTAGGACCGTTAACCATATTTTGATGTATGTTGTAATCTTGGGTGATGACATGCCTTCTATGTATTTTGATACTTGTTATCTTATTGTATGGATTCACTGAATCCTTTATTTGCATTTAGTTCATGTTCTACATTAATCCCACCTTGCGCTATATGATTTCCGTGATATTCTGAGCCTTGGCTTGGGGTGTTACAGAATGGTGGCCCATGCGTGGTCGTAGAGAATTAGGCGGTTTGACCTAGACTACGGCTTAAGTTAAAACTCTTCATATAGCATGCATGGTTAGGAAATTTGTATGCAACGTGAATTCTGTGAACCCTAGAAAGTGTATATTGTGAGTTCGTAGTTAAGACCACTTATGTGATGGCTTGAATTCAACGTGATGAATGTGGAATGAGTACAATGTGGTCAATGTGTGCATTGATTGAAATGGATGTGATTGATATGGATTGTTGCTACTGATTGATGTTTGTTGGATGCTTTAGAGCAAAATGAAGTTATGTTATTAACTTAGTACAATATTGTGGCAACCCTAAAAGAACCCGATCAACTCTTTTATGGTCGCCCAACATTATAACAAGTTAATGACATCATGGATTGCGCATGTATGGCTTAGAGTATAATAAGGAACCGATATGCTTAATGGAAGTTGATTGGGTGGAGGGTTAGCCGTTGGTACACCCTGTATACATACCCGATCAATAACTAGAAGGCATATCGAATTCGGATTATACTTTGAATCATTCGTGTTAGTTGCTTGGCTTAGTGTATAATAGGGAACCGATATGCTTAATGGAAGTTGATTGGGTGGAGGGTTAGCCGTTGGTACACCCTGTATACATACCTGGTCAATGACTAGAGAGCATATCGAATTCAGATTATACTTAACCCATTGGTGTTAATTGTTTGATTTTATGATGTATTGAGCATGATTACTTGAATTAATAATGAACGATTGTAATGAAATTGACATGATAATATGCTAAGTAACAATCTCATAGGATTCTAGCACTTTTGCCGTAGCTTAATGATATGAAATGTGTATGTGGTATCGGTATGGGGGGGGGGGGGGGGGGGGGGGGGGGGGGGGGGGGGGGGGGGGGGGGGGGGGGGGGGGGGGGGGGGGGGGGGGGGGGGGGGGGGGGGGGGGGGGGGGGGGGGGGGGGGGGGGGGGGGGGGGGGGGGGGGGGGGGGGGGGGGGGGGGGGGGGGGGGGGGGGGGGGGGGGGGGGGGGGGGGGGGGGGGGGGGGGGGGGGGGGGGGGGGGGGGGGGGGGGGGGGGGGGGGGGGGGGGGGGGGGGGGGGGGGGGGGGGGGGGGGGGGGGGGGGGGGGGGGGGGGGGGGGGGGGGGGGGGGGGGGGGGGGGGGGGGGGGGGGGGGGGGGGGGGGGGGGGGGGGGGGGGGGGGGGGGGGGGGGGGGGGGGGGGGGGGGGGGGGGGGGGGGGGGGGGGGGGGGGGGGGGGGGGGGGGGGGGGGGGGGGGGGGGGGGGGGGGGGGGGGGGGGGGGGGGGGGGGGGGGGGGGGGGGGGGGGGGGGGGGGGGGGGGGGGGGGGGGGGGGGGGGGGGGGGGGGGGGGGGGGGGGGGGGGGGGGGGGGGGGGGGGGGGGGGGGGGGGGGGGGGGGGGGGGGGGGGGGGGGGGGGGGGGGGGGGGGGGGGGGGGGGGGGGGGGGGGGGGGGGGGGGGGGGGGGGGGGGGGGGGGGGGGGGGGGGGGGGGGGGGGGGGGGGGGGGGGGGGGGGGGGGGGGGGGGGGGGGGGGGGGGGGGGGGGGGGGGGGGGGGGGGGGGGGGGGGGGGGGGGGGGGGGGGGGGGGGGGGGGGGGGGGGGGGGGGGGGGGGGGGGGGGGGGGGGGGGGGGGGGGGGGGGGGGGGGGGGGGGGGGGGGGGGGGGGGGGGGGGGGGGGGGGGGGGGGGGGGGGGGGGGGGGGGGGGGGGGGGGGGGGGGGGGGGGGGGGGGGGGGGGGGGGGGGGGGGGGGGGGGGGGGGGGGGGGGGGGGGGGGGGGGGGGGGGGGGGGGGGGGGGGGGGGGGGGGGGGGGGGGGGGGGGGGGGGGGGGGGGGGGGGGGGGGGGGGGGGGGGGGGGGGGGGCTCAACCGGGGTACAAGGAGTTAGAGGAGGGGTACAAGGAGTTAGAGGAAGGGGTCGTGGTAGAGGCAGGAGGGGTCGTGGTAGAGGAAGGAAGGGGTCGTGGTAGAGGCAGGGGAGGTCGTGGTAGAGGAAGGAAGGGGTCGTGGTAGAGGCAGGGGTAGAGGTCGTGGTAGAGGTCAAGGAAGGGGTCGTGGTAGAGGCAGTGGTAGAGGTCGTGGTAGAGGTAGGGGGGGTCGTGGTAGAGGCCAAGGAAGGGGTCGTGGTGAAGTTCCTGAGCCAAACTTGGCTGAAGTGATCGCTCAAACGGTCGCCAATATTATGCCGACCATAATTGCTCAAGTCACGGCGAGTCTTAGGCAAAACAATGAGCCTCAAAACAATGAAGCCCCAGAAAATGTGAATAATGAAAATGCACAACCTCAGGACGAAGAAAACGAAGAAGAGGAACCAGTGAGAACTGATAACCGTATACCCATGTATAATCAATACGGGGGATACCGACAGGGTTGTATATTCAAGGATTTCAAAAGCTGTGGAGCACCGGAGTTTAATGGGAGAGGTGGCCCCACTGAGTGTATAAGGTGGTTTGAGGAGATCGAGGCAGTGATTGAAAGAAGTCATTGCACATACGACGACCGGATTCCTTATGCATCCGGCATGTTTAAAAGCGACGCCTTGAGTTGGTGGAACCAAGAGATAACTTTGGGGCGGACTTATAACTTGGAATGGATCGACTTCAAGAACAAAGTGAAGGCAAAGTTTTGTCCTCCCTATGAACTACAAAACTTGACCATTGAGTTTGCTAATCTCAATATGGAAGGAGCCGATTTCAAGAGTTGTCTACCCTCATTCCTCACTTGGTGGATTCCGAATCTCGAGCTATCGAGAAGTTTGTATTGGGCTTGAACCCTCAGGTCCGATCTTATGTGAATGCTAACATGCCTACTTCTTTGGCCGATGCTGTCAACCGAGCCGGTAGTGTGACTGAAGACTTGTTGAGGAGCGGTGTCTTGAGTAACTCCTCGACAAACAAGAGAAAGGAAATGGGAGAACCAAGTGGGGTGAAGAAAATGGGAAGGTTTGATCCCAAAGATGCTATTAGGGGTAGAGTGATGGCGGCGACGGGACCGGTGAAGAAAGCTTATGCAGGACCTCATCCGTTATGTGAAAGATGCAACAATCACCACCCCACTAACGTTCAATGCAGGGCGTGTTTTAATTGCAACCAAGTTGGACACATGTCCAAGAATTGTAGAGCACCGAAAGCGGCACCATTGAATGTAGTACCCCTTCAAACCATTCATCCTCAAGGCAACTTTCCATGGGGTACGTGCTTTAAATGTGGGAGCCCTGACCACTACCGGAATAATTGTCCGCAATGGATTGGACAACAAGTTGAAGTGGCGGTCCATCCGAATCAACTCCAAATTACTGGGCCGAACCAAAATCGTGGCCAACAAGGCCATCAAGTGCATCCTCGTGGCCGAGCTTTTGCGGGAAATGGCAATGGAGGCCAAAATGATCCAAACGTTGGTTAAGGTACCTTTCTCTTCACGGTTATGATGTTATGGCACTATTCGATATCAAAACCGACTATGACCTCGTTTATCCTAACGTTACTCCCTTGAATTATGCTCGTTCGTGTGTTTTGGAAATTATATGTTTAAAGATTTCGGGTGTTTGACGACTCACTAGCCAAATTTGGTCAAATACCCTGTGTGTACCTCTTAACCCTAGGAGACGACAAACTCTTCACGTACGTTGTGCTCTATGATATTAAGGTTCTTGATGATCGAGTGAGTGCAATTTGAATACCCACGGTTAATACGGTTCTTAGTTGTGTAGTAGGGTTACCAATGTAGAAATATTTAACGGTAGGGTTCCTCGGGTTTCATGCAAATTGTCAAACTCAAGCGTCCTTAGAGCTACCGTCTTAAGAATCTGAAAAGTAACGTCGTCTCTGTTACTCTTGAGTCTCCCGAACGCTTTTCCGGGTGACTTACCGGGCTTGCCCCATTTCGATAACTTAAATTTCGTATACGCTTAACTACTTAACATCGCGCGCGTGGTCAAAACCCTTATGGACTTCTGAGATGTGAATAAGTGTGTAGTGACAGACCCAGAGAGAGATTTGAAGGAAAACAAATTGTGATGGACTTCATTATGAAGTCGCCGAAGACAAGAAATGGATTGATGTGTGGTGGAGATCGCTAGAGTTGAGGCCTAAGTATCCACGTTTGTTTAACAATTGGTGATTCGTTGAATTTCGGGACGAAATTCTTTTGACGGGGGGATAATGTAACACCCGCGAATTTTGACTCGTTGACTTTACATGTAATATGACTAACAATATAGATTAATAAAGTATTCGGGTCGTTATGGTGATTAAATGGCAATGTGGAAGTTATTTGGGTCGTTTCGTGAATTAAATGACATTGTGTGATTCGAGTCGATAACACGTTTTGATGGGTGTTTAAATGTGTAACGATTGTATTTTGGCGGGAGAAGAGAAGCGGGTCGGCCCGTGGGTAATCCATGACCCACCAGCCACCAATGACCCATCCTCCCCCTTATCCTTCCCTTCCCCTCTCATTTTTCTATCTTCTCTTTTCTTTCTTTCTCTTTTCTCTCTAAGTAAAAAGCAAGACCAAACATCTCCTCTCTTCATTTCTCTAGCATCATTTGGCGTTTTGGAACTAGTTTAACTCGAGAATCATCACCGTCTTCATCTCTTTGTCACCATATCGAAGAATCAAAGTTATAGTGCTAGGTTTTTACCCATTTTGACCTAAATTCGGATTGGAGCACTAGGAAGAGTTTTGGTAAGTCTAAATCATCCCATTTACTTCCTTTTATGCTTGTTTATATGTTTCTAGTTGATTTGGTGCTATTGCAAGTCTTGAATTGAGTCAAAAGGCGATTTAGTGTAATTAGGGTTTGGTTTAGGGTTGGGGCGATTCGGTATGATTTTGATGTTAAGGGGCGGATTTATGGTATGGGTTAAGTGTGGTTATGTGTAACAATGCTTAAAGATGCTTCAAATTATGTTACAAACGCTTACAAATCGTTTTGGGTTGTTTTTGGGGGTTTTTGGGTCGGACTTGCAGCTGCTGGTGCTGCTGTTCTTGAGCTGCCCAGTATTGGGCGTAACTTACGCCCCTCCCAGGCGTAGGTTACGCCAGGTCTATTTTGTTCGGGCGTAGGTTACGCCTGGGATGGCCGTAGCTTACGCCTAAGCTTTACTTTACGCCCAAAAAGTCTCTGTTTACGCCACTCCAGACGCCAAAAATGACATTTAGAGAGGACCGTAGGTTACGCCCCTATTGACCGTACCTTACGCCCAGTCAAAACTTGCCCAGCGTAGCTTACGCCCCTTGCCACCGTAGCTTACGCCAGTTGTAAATATGCCACCGTAACTTACGCCCAAACCGACCGTAAGTTACGGCAGTTGTATTCTGAAATGTTTCTTGTTTGACCTAGTTTGACTTTCGGGACCTTTTTACGCGCCGAGTCTTAATCTAATTCACTTCCTATCTTATGTAACGTTGAATAAGAGTCTTAGAAGCCATTTAACGTCGAATAGCACTTGGAAACCTAATTAGGGTTTTGCCGAATAATTGATATTACGTATATGTGTATATGTATGTTGATGTGAATGTATATGATCGACGTTTAGGTGTTGGACGCGAGAAGGACATTGTACGACAATAACTTGACTTTGTATCAAACTTAACTTCTTTGCCGATCAGGTGAGTTTCGTAGCTCCCTACTCAATAGAGATTCGGGCTGAAAAGTGTACATATACGTGTTGTTTGTTTGTTTGGTTGACTTGATTGCCTGTCTAGTTACTTTCTGATTGATCGTAGTTCGGTAGACAGTTTTGATTTATCGTGTGATGGTTTACGATTGTGCTTGTGATATTGTAACTCTTTAGGGTAGAAGTACATACATGGAGGTCGGCTTTACCTTCAAAGGGTTTTAGGTGTGGTGGGAAGGCTGCGGACGACCCTATATATAAGCATCTAGAACCTGATGAAAGTAAAATCCTCTGAAGTATATGTACCTATAGTTGGTTTAAATTGTGGTCAGAGATTAATTTTGATTGATGCATATGTTGTGCATAAATCCCACTGATGAGGATAAATCCCACTGAAGAGGATAAATCCCACTGAAGAGGATATGATGTGTATAAATCCCACTGAAGAGGATATATTGTGTTGAATCCCACTGAAGAGGATAAATCCCACTGAAGAGGATAGATTGTGTTTGAATCCCACTGAAGAGGATATGTTGTATATCAATCCCACTGAAGAGGATAAATCCCACTGAAGAGGATAAATCCCACTGATGAGGATATGTTGTATATCAATCCCACTGAAGAGGATATGATTGTTTTGAATCCCACTGAAGAGGATAAATCCCACTGAAGAGGATATGTTGTATATCAATCCCACTGAAGAGGATAAATCCCACTGAAGAGGATAAATCCCACTGAAGAGGATAAATCCCACTGAAGAGGATAAATCCCACTGAAGAGGATAATCCCACTGAAGAGGATAAATCCCATTGAAGAGGATATGAATCCCACTGAAGAGGATAAATCCCACTGAAGAGGATATGTTGTATATCAATCCCACTGTAGAGGATAAATCCCACTGAAGAGGATAGATTGTGTTTGAATCCCACTGAAGAGGATATCCCACTGAAGAGGATAAATCCCATTGAAGAGGATATGAATCCCACTGAAGAGGATAAATCCCACTGAAGAGGATATGATGTGTATAAATCCCACTGAAGAGGATATATTGTGTTGAATCCCACTGAAGAGGATAAATCCCACTGAAGAGGATAGATTGTGTTTGAATCCCACTGAAGAGGATATGTTGTATATCAATCCCACTGAAGAGGATAAATCCCACTGAAGAGGATAAATCCCACTGAAGAGGATATGTTGTATATCAATCCCACTGAAGAGGATATCCCACTGAAGAGGATAAATCCCACTGAAGAGGATATGTTGTATATGAATCCCACTGAAGAGGATAAATCCCACTGAAGAGGATAGATTGTGTTTGAATCCCACTGAAGAGGATATTGTTATATCAATCCCACTGAAGAGGATATGATGTTTATAAATCCCACTGAAGAGGATATGATTTGTATAAATCCCACTGAAGAGGATATGATGTATATAAATCCCACTGAAGAGGATATGATGTGTATAAATCCCACTGAAGAGGATATATTGTGTTGAATCCCACTGAAGAGGATAAATCCCACTGAAGAGGATAGATTGTGTTTGAATCCCACTGAAGAGGATATGATTGTTATATAATCCCACTGAAGAGGATATGATTTGTATAAATCCCACTGAAGAGGATATGATGTGTATAAATCCCACTGAAGAGGATATATTGTGTTGAATCCCACTGAAGAGGATATGTTGTATAATCCCACTGAAGAGGATAGATTGTGTTTGAATCCCACTGAAGAGGATATGATTGTGTTTGAATCCCACTGAAGAGGATATGATGTGTATAAATCCCACTGAAGAGGATAAATCCCACTGAAGTGTATAAATCCCACTGAAGAGGATAAATCCCACTGAAGAGGATATATTGTGTTTGAATCCCACTGAAGAGGATATGTTGTATATCAATCCCACTGAAGAGGATATGATGTTTATAAATCCCACTGAAGAGGATATGATGTTTATAAATCCCACTGAAGAGGATATGATGTGTATAAATCCCACTGAAGAGGATATGATGTGTATAAATCCCACTGAAGAGGATATATTGTGTTGAATCCCACTGAAGAGGATAAATCCCACTGAAGAGGATAGATTGTGTTTGAATCCCACTGAAGAGGATATGTTGTATATCAATCCCACTGAAGAGGATATGATACCTGTTTTGAGTTGAGGTTATGTACGATATTTGAGTATAATGTTATATCGCGTTTTACTTGTTTTGTGTATCTCGTTGTGGATATTGTTGTGTTGTGCTTAGAGGCTCACTGTAAGTCATGTCTAGCCTCTACTCTTATATTATGATTATTGGCGATGGTTTCTATGGACCATTACTACGAACTCACCAACCTTGTGTTGACTATGCTTAGTACACTTTTCAGGTAACCAGGTTAATCCAGGGCGTGGAGTTTGATTGTTAGCTTGCTGTTGAACCCGGACTTGGACTTATATGGATCAAGGATCCATCTACCTTCTTTTGCATTGTACCTAGGACCGTTAACCATATTTTGATGTATGTTGTAATCTTGGGTGATGACATGCCTTCTATGTATTTTGATACTTGTTATCTTATTGTATGGATTCACTGAATCCTTTATTTGCATTTAGTTCATGTTCTACATTAATCCCACCTTGCGCTATATGATTTCCGTGATATTCTGAGCCTTGGCTTGGGGTGTTACATAGTACCCATGCGATGTTTCGGGAAAGTCTGGCGTTCATCGGTTCCGCAATATACCCAACCCAACTGGTGTCTGACTTTGCCTCTGACTTTGCCTCTGACTCTGGCTCTGACTTTGCCTCTGACTCCTTTCTATGCGATGGTGCCCGGAACAAGTCATCAACAAAGCTGCCATATGGCTGTTCAGATTGGACCCCATATGATTGGGACGGTTCCCCCCAGCCATATACATTTTGGACCCCGTCGAACCCATAGGATTGGGACGGGTCCCCGAATGTATATATATTCTCAAGACCTGGATATGGGAAGAGGTTTCCGAATAAGTCTGGTTTTTCCTTGACCCACTCGGATTGGGACGGCTCCTCGAATAAGTTTCGTGTCTCGGGGAGACGACATGATTGGGACGGCTCGTACATACTGTGTCGCGCACCCTGCGGGTCATCAAACCGTGATTTGGTGGGCGCGTACTCACTTTGTCTGGCGGGCTGCACAGGTGGCGGCCTGTTGAGATCGGGCACCTCTTCAGTCCTCGGGCGACTGGACTTGGATTTCCGAAGCCCAGGTGGCTTTTTGTTAAGATCGGGCACCTAGACCATTAATATAAAACAATTACTTAAAATCACTTAGTTTTATAATTTTTCTTAAATCACTAATTAAGCATATGATGTGTTTGGTCTACCTTTGGCGGCTTTTGTTTCGACCCGACCGGCTTTTGTTTCCACCAAGAATGTCGTAAGATCACCTACGACTTCATGGACAACTTCTACATCGTCTTCGTCTTTTAGGCATGTCGATGGTGTTAAGTCAAGCTTTCTCCAAAACGGGTCTATCACATTCGGCTGAATACGAGTCTCTGCATTTTTTTATATCAATAAGTATACGACATTATGTTGGTATGATTATAAAAAATTGTATTAAAACATACTAACCACGGTGCATGTACTCGGCAATCTTGCAGGCACATGGTAGCCCACAACTATACCGAACCTTGCACCCGCACTTTTTCACATGTTTTTTCAGTTGTTTGTCTAAGCGAATGATTTCATCAACCATGATGTCCAAAGCTTTATGTGAAACCGTTCCCAGCAGGGCCTTCATACAGTTGTAGTTATGTTTACCCAACCGGGTTCCCTTGCTATACCCAGTTGGCCCCTTATTTCAGTATCTTGACCGATAATGACAGAATCAACACATTGCAGGATTCTAGTAAATGTACATTTCCCCTTCAGCTCTTCCTTCAGATGGTGGTGCTCGGCCTCGACTCTGTTTGTGGTGTGGTTCTGATAGTTGAGATGTTCATCCACCCAACATGACACAAACTGCTCTCGGTACGGGGACAACCAATTATCGTTGAGGTACTTGTAGACACCTGGATAAGCTCCCAATTTTTTCTTTAACTCCTTCTCGTATGATTTAAACTCGTCAAGAGTCCGAGATTCATAGACTCTTTTCCACCACACGTTAAGCCTCTCAATGTTAACATCTTTCTTCACCCGCAATGCCGGTTCGCAGTGTTTGGTTATGTTTTGCCATATGTGGTACCTACACAACAGATGTTTCGCTTGCGGCATAACAACCTTTAATGCTCTCATCAGGGCCAGCTCCCTGTCAGTTAAAACCACACGAACGGTTAAGCCTTCAACAAGGGTGGACTTCAGACATTGTAACACCCATTTATAATTCGCCTCCTGCTCGTTTACGATAAAAGCATATGCTAAACTGAAGGTCCGGCCCGTTGAAGTGACGCCGACAATCTCAACAAGCGGCATGTTGTACACGTTGGTTTTGTACGTGGAGTCTATTTCAATAACCTAGGGAAATGCACGCCATAGGGTCATTGATGTTGGATGCATGAAAACGAGGTTCTCCAACCGTCCATTTTTACTATTTGTAGTAAACTGGTAAAAGTAGTTTTTCTCTTGCAGCAGTGAGAACATAACCTGCGACAGGTGAACAAGATATAGTAAATAAGTCACTTCCAACAACGGAGTACGTAATCACTAATATGATGTTTATACCTGCATTGGAGTATGCCCTGCTTGGCCCGCCCTCCGTCTCGATTTCAGAAAGTTGGTAATGTCTCCTCTTCGAGTCAGGTTTCCTGGAAATTCATTTTTCAGGTTAACCAGGATCTGGCGTGGGAACATACTGCGATCCGATAGGTTTCCCACATATTGCTTTTCTTCTTCCGTCATCCGTCTCGCGTATGCATTCCCCTGCAGATCGGTAGCTGGATCATGATTGTGTTTCCAGTCCTTGACAGTTACCCTCCAACCACCATCATACCCGGGGCGGCCTTCCAAAGTAAAGGGACACCCTATCTTGTTGGACCGTTTGGGTGGCCCAGTTAACCTTTTATCGCGTGGTTCACCGTGGTGACATATTAGTGTCACCTTATTGACCACCTTTAACGAGTTTTTGTTCGATCGCCGTGTGACTAGAACATAACCTAACTCCAGTGCTGTTCTTTTTGCCCACTCCGTCAATTCTTCGACGGAAGCGAACACCTCCTCGGTTTCTAAGTCTACAGGTTCGCAGTCAAATTGACCGTCTCCATCAGGTGACTCAAACTCATCATCGGGCACTTCAATACGTACGTTTTCTGGGTCTGCCCAAATATCCTCAAAACTATCCATCTTAAACAATTCAAGTAAACAAGTAAACATCTAGTTCATTAACTATTGATGATATCCATACTATATATATATCTATATTCATAATATATTTATATATGTATCGTCCGAAATATACCTGTACGAGCAGCTTTGAAAACGATAGTGCGAAAGAAAAATATATCCAGTTTGAAAACGAAAGTGCGAAAGAAGGGTAGCCTGCAGTTTGAAAACGAAATAGGGAATATATAATACCAACTTATATGATCGTACGTAAACCTTCAACATTCGCCGAGGTGCCACGTGGCACGTATTAGCGGCGACGTCGCCGCTAATACTTGCGACGTGACAACTCGGGACGGCCGTCGTCAGTCATGGTTCCACGCTTTCCCGAGGTGCCACGTCATTAGCGGCGACGTCGCCGCTAATACGTGCCACGTGGCACCTCGGGAAGTGGCGTGGTCAGTCATGGTTCCAAAGATTGTCGGGCCCCACCATTAGCGGCGACGTCGCCGCTAATACCCTGGTGGGGTTGCCCTGTTCCTGGTGGGGATACCCTGTGCCATAAATATATTTAACACTTTTGTATGTAAGGGCAATTATGCCATATATATGAAGGTCAAACCACTCATTTTATTATTAAAGGTTTTATTTGCCGCTAAATATTATTTAGGTGCAATTTTATCATACGCATCGAGGTCTAACTACCTTTAACTATTGAGATATTCGTTCTTGAATGATATTTTTTTTAACGGTAAATTTGGGCTCAGCGGCATGCCTCTTCATATACCCAACTTCAATTACAGAGGAAACCCATTATGGGAAAACCCATTTCTCCATTCCTAAGAGCATTTTGTTCACACCAAGATTTGAACCCAGGACTTCTCAGTCTCAGACTCCACCATACACAGATTTGTTTCATAACTTCTGGCTTTTGGTCATCTGACAATCTGTTTCTTAAATTAGTTGTTAGCGGCAATAAAGTTATTAAGATTAGATGTAGGGATCGAAAGAACCTTATTCTGACGAGGACCCAAGTTTTTTATGTACGTTAAATGCATTTAACATTTTCTTAAATTATTTAATAATATCACTATCATATGACAAATTCACACACATCATAATTGCTTTTTGATTGACTTCAATGGGCTTAATTAAGAGGTACTTACAACTTTCGAATAGAAAGCACGTATCTTGACGAATACGGCTCACTCAGATTATGATAGTCGATTGTCTTAACCGGACTATATTACGTCCATTGTTGCGTAACGTCCAATAAAAAACCCACGGCCTCTTTGAAAATTAAGGTTTAACAACGATCGAACGAGAACCTTTTAAATAGTACCTAGGTGTCTCAACTAATTTAAACGATCATGCATCATTGTTGCTTTATCGCATATGCTTCTAATTATGTATTTTGTAACTAAAAAAAAGTTGTTTTTATTCTCCAAATTGAGGACATTATTTACCTCATGCAAAATGGTCACTTTGCATGAATTCGTATATAAGGGAGGTCCAAAAAGGATTTGCGTGAATTCGTAATTAATAAGGGAGATCCAAATATAGTTTCTATACACATGAATACCCTTTTCTATTTTGTGTATTTCTTTTAATGAAAGTTATCAGTCCTTCACTCTCCTTCATATATCTTACTAAATTTTCAAACATTACTATGCGTATGCCATCTAAAATAATTATTGGACACATTCCATGCAAAAAACTCTCGTCCCAATTTAAATGTCCAAATTTGACTTGCTGAGTCTTTCTTATCTAACTTTGACCGTAAGTATATTTGTTTGTATAATATACCACTTAATGAAAGTTATATCAATGAAAAATACAGCTAAGGCTCAATTTATCCATATATTTTATATCAATTATTGTATAACACACACGAAACAATTTACGGTCAAAGTTGCGAATGAAAGACTTAAAAAGTCAAGATAGGACATTTAAATTGGGACGAAGCAAATAATAAATTTTCAACCATGATTATTATGTGTATGCATATGCCACGCAAAGTAATTATTGGACAATATAATGCTTAAAAGTTGGAACTATAACAAGAACCAAATTTATAGTTGATAAGTTACCACACTCTAGCACACTCTAGGATATAGTTAGCTAATGCTTCTTCTCAATGGTTATTATGAATTTGTTGTTTAAGATAAATTTAACTTACCAATCATCAATAGATGAATTTATAACCGAGGGGATTTAAGATCTTGAGGTCTTTAATTTAAATTTTGTTATGAGCAAATGTTTTAAAAATAGAGACGTTGATTTTTTTTAAATGAGATGGGATAGATCGATTTTAAGTACTAGGGCGGCTTAGAGGGTGGCCGAAGTGGCCGACCGGCCGAGGCCCGATTTTTTAGGGGGTCCGATTTTTTATTTTTTAATGTTTACATATTAAAAGTTATATATACGTATATGTAATTAACTAAGTCCATGATAAATTATAACAATCATGCAAATCCAAAAGGGGACATTCTTTAAAGTTGTAAATAACTTTATTAGTGAAGTTAGAGGAATCTTGACCTTTGGATTAAAATCAAAGGTCAAGATTTTAAAATCACCTTTAAATCTTGACCATTGATGTAACATCCTAAACTTTTTAATTAACGGTTGACTTGAGTCGTTAAGTCAACGTAAAGTGTTCGTTAAGTTTAGGGTGGATTAACGCTTATATGTAGTTAAAGTGTTTTATGTGTGAGACTTGAATGTCTTATTAATTGATGTAGAAATATGTTTAAAGAAGAAGTTATGTGCCTTTTAGAGGTGTTCAAAGTGTTAATCAAGTTGTATATAGTCCATAGAGGTGTTTTGGGCTAATAATATGACTTTACGAAGTTTAGGGACCAGTTTTGACATGGTGTGAAAGTCAAAAACGGGATTAGGGTCAATGGGGGAGTCATTAGTTTATCAAATCAGATCTAATAACTTTTCTCCCAAGCCCTAGCCACCCCTTTGATCCCCTATCAAATTCCTAAGCCGAAAATCCTTCAAAACGTGTGATTCAAGTGAAGTTTGATCAAGATCTCTCATCCTTGCTTTCATCTACAGGTAATATAGACGATTTCCCTTTGATTTGTGATCATAAGAGTCGATCATATGGATCTTACTTCTGGTCTCTAGGGTTGAGATTGTTTTGATTATGTTTCATTGTCGATTATTGGGGTTTTCGGGTAATTTAATGTATTGTAATTGTATCCTCTTGTTCCTGGAACAAGTGATCATGTGGAATCATTATATGAGTCATATTTTGGGTGCATATGAGGTTCATAGGTCGTGGTGGTTGCTATGGTCATCTGATGGTCGAAAATTGCTTGCAAAACTAAGGGTTTACTAGATCTGAAAAATTAGTAATATTGCAAAAATCATATCTCTTTCAATTAGAAGAGTTATAAGATGAATCTTATAATTTTGAAAAGGTCTATGTGTCCTCTTGATTCGATATGAACAATGTTTCTTTTGATTTTGCCCAGATATGGGTGAAAAATGTCAATTTCCAGAAGTGGTCGGATTTAAGACGAATTTTGTAGGTCTGTTTTGCAGACACCATAACTAATTCATTAGAGATCTTCAAGAGTCAAAATTTATATTTCTGGAAAGGTCTTTGAATTTCCTACATTCCTTAAGAACTAAGTTTTGACTCATTTGGTCGTCTTGAGGTCGAAAAGTCTCCTGCAAGTGAAGGGCGTGAGTCAGTCTTGACCCGCCCTCATTTGTCTTGTGCATACGGATTACTCGGGATTGGCTTGCCATTCCTTAACGACGTTTGATGTTCAACTGAATGGTTGTCATCTAGTCGGGTGTAACTTATGTTACACATTGACGCAGTTAAAATGTAGTAAAGCAGTTAAAACGTAGTAATGCAGTTAAAATGTAGTTACGCAGTTAAAAGTAGTAATGCAGTTATGTGGTTATATGTGTGTAATGCAGAATGAAGAATAAGCACATTTAAGGTGTTTCATCCTATTATGTAGTTTTGATGATGTGATATGCTTGATGTGTGTTGTGCCTTAATGACGTTGATTAAATCCACAATGTTTGAAATGGATAAATGTTTTATAACTTGAGTGTTATCTTACTTAGCTAATTCGTTAGCTAACACTTGTCTTTTGAAATGTGTTGCTCCCTCAGGTTTAGCGTAGCTGAGGTAGTTGATGAAGAAGAGCGAGGAATGGGTAGATAGCTTGCTGATGACCTTAGCTACCCATAGTTGTTGCACATTTTTAGACTCTTGCTTATGTTTTGGCATTTATGTAGTTTGCATGTTATGTAGTCGGTTGTTTTGTGTTGGGCAGCCGACGGGTTTCTATTTAAACTTGTTTTGACGATATGACCGAGTAACACCAATGATTAAAGAAACCAAACAGATTTTAATTGGTTTGGACTTTCAAAGTTTACTTCCGCTTTGTTATAACGCCGTCAGGCGAAAATTTTTGAAAACCCGTATTTTTAAATGAAGGGTGTTACAATTGATTTTAATCCAATTGTCAAAATTCTCAACTTTACTAGTAAAGATGCTTTGAACTTTATAGAGGATCTCAATCCAAATCGAAACCATATATTTTAACCCACATAAAAAGTCTACCTACCATTTTTTTTTCTCTTTTGCAATGTAAGTAGCCATTTTAATTTCACTTTTATTATAAACAATACATGTATACAATTATTATCATTAGACAATATATATAATTTTATCATTTATTAAGAAAACAATAGCATAACACTTTGTCGCTTATCGTTTTTTTAAGGGTTTTTTATGTTATTTTGAACCTATCAAATTTTTTTTTATGTTTTCACCCTTTGGATTTTAGATTTTATTTGTTTAAGTTTAATCTTCGAGTGTTAATTTTAGAAGTCAATTTTCATGTCAAATTATTAATCGTCTCAAAGTTTAAGATTTGATTGTTATTTAATTAATATAATTTGTTACGTCTAGCCTAGGAGCCCTTTTTTTTGTTCGGCCTGGATCCATAAATCCTCAGAGACGGCAATAAGTAGAATGAGCTTAAATTAAATTCAATAAATTGTAGATTTTTTTTTATAAATAAAACGGTTCACTATCAGGTAAATTTAACAATTGATAAATTGAAAACTTCAAACCAAGCTAACTGAATTTTTTAAATAACTATTAGAATATAATTCTTTTATATTGTTTGTACACCAATCCGGACTCCTAGAACGTGTGAATGGGGTTTAAATGTGGTTGTAATCTGGCGATTCCCTTACGGTAAGGCAGAGCCTCTTGTACGCCAAATGTATATGTGTTTTTTGTATATCTTGATCGATGGTTTATTCCCCTATTTATAGGGAGTTTGTGACTTACCCTCCAAGTAGGGTTTTGGAGGTTAGTTATATCATTTTCGAGAATAAGTTGATTTGGCTTTATCTCTTTCATTAAATACCGGCTTAGCGATATGCACGTATCTTTTCCTTATTTATCGAAGGTCAGGTCATCCTGCGTATACTCTGCGTGTCGACGGGCTGGGTGGATACGTCATCAAGCCCCCCAGTCTAATGGGGTGGTTCTGCAAAGACCACCGTATTAGACTCCCAACTTTCCCTTGTCTTCATGCTCCTTCTGTCAACCGGTGCAAAATGTAGGGAGTATTTTGAAAATTGTGGTGGTAGGTTTTTTGTATTTATTTCATTGAGTTAGTGGCCGCGTATCCCAAAATTCGAACTTAATCGACGGTTAACCCTTTTTTGCCTCATATAAATATCTTCTTTTGGTCAAAACCCAATTATAATCCTCTATTATTTTGATCGGAGATCCACCGCCAGTGAGAGAGTCGACTGTTGTAAGTCCCAACTTGTTAGATTGGTACTACTGAAGACACCTCTATGTCGATGGTGGAGTTACTTTGCAATATACTTACTAAACTGGAGACGACCAGTTAGATAAGTGTATACCAAGTTCTAGATAGATTACTTATATAAAAGACAATAAGTAAAGAACAATGCAATAATACAAATAACTTGTAAACAATCTTGATGAGACAATATGTAGTTTTCAAGTGTAATTTATTTATTGATATTAAACAAATTACAAGAAGATAAAAATGAAGAAAGAACTTAAACTGATGGCCCTTCGCCAGTTCTTCTTCTTTTGGTCAAAACCCAATTGTAATCCTCTATTATTTTGATCGGAGATCCACCGCCAGTGAGAGAGTCGACTGTTGTAAGTCCCAACTTGTTAGATTGGTACTACTGAAGACACCTCTATGTCGATGGTGGAGTTACTTTGCAATATACTTACTAAACTGGAGACGACCAGTTAGATAAGTGTATACCAAGTTCTAGATAGATTACTTATATAAAAGACAATAAGTAAAGAACAATGCAATAATACAAATAACTTGTAAACAATCTTGATGAGACAATATGTAGTTTTCAAGTGTAATTTATTTATTGATATTAAACAAATTACAAGGTTGATGCGGAACCAAGATAATACACGAATGTAAATATCCTAACAACCTATGAAATACAATTGATCTATACTCGGAATTTCTCTTCTACAATCGAAACACTTAAAGTAGTGAAATGTTCCTTTTAGCGATTGAGAGAATATTGCACAAGTTCACCAAGAATATTGCAGGTTTGCAAAGTAAGAAGTTATTCGTTTGAGAGAGAAATAACTTAGACGAATACTTGAATAACTTGTGTTTCTTGGTTGTGCAATGACTTGTATTTATAGGCAAAGTTAACATATGGATGTTAACTTTAGCCGTACAAATGTGGTTGGAAGCATTTAAGGAATAGCATTTAATTCCTTAAAAAGTGTTGTAAAGTCGCATGTTACAGTGACTTTACACAACCACCTTTATGTACCTTTTAATACTTAAATAATAAGATAAGGCTTATTATCCGGGTAAAGGTACATAAAGTGTACAAGTCAATTCCTCGTAATCAGTGTAAAGCTTTGTAAGGGCTTTCCACTGAAGGTCTCCAGTTTGTAACTGACTAGAATGTCAACTGGGCTTCGCTGCCATTGTCATTCTCTTTCTTCCATTTGTTGTCTTCGACTTCAACTGGAATGTTTCTTCAACTTGGTCAGTTCTCAACTGGAGGAAGTCTTCAGTTGCGTTAACTGTACGGTGCAACTGGACTTCAATATATTTCTCGACAAATCTTCTTGGTCACCAGTTTACTGGTCACCAGATGCAACTGGTGAACTGGTCAGTGGAAACTGGTGACTGGCCAGTTCCAGGTGAACTGGACCTAACAAATTCCCCCTATTTGTCTAGAAATATAGTCCAAGTCTTTTCTAGTTTTTGTATCTATACAAGTGTGAACTATAGAGACTTGTTTGATTTAAATCTATCTAAGGTATCTAAGGCATTTTTATAGATCAACAAATGCCTTAGGTTTTTCTTTTTGTGTTTGTTAGATTTTAATCTTTTATCTACCTTGTGGTTACAAACTGGTAACTTCTTTTATACAAGGAGCAAAATTTACATAAGTTACAACAGAATGTACAACAAATTACAAGAAGATAAAAATGAAGAAAGAACTTAAACAGATGGCCCTTCGCCAGTTCTTCTTCTTTTGGCAACTGTGGAGATGGGCTGTTTGTCTTCAGGATCACCATTCAGTCTCTCTTCAATATTTTCTTTAAACTGGAGGTAGCTGATCAATGTTGCCAGTTTCTAACACACTGGCTTCAGTACCAGTTGTTGTAGCTTGTTCACCAGTGGTCGGCTCAACTAACTTTCCTTTCCCTTTATTCCCCCTATCAACCACATCATCAAATTCTTCAATCACCTGCTCATCACCTTCATCAGATCCAACAACCGTCCTCTCCACCAGTTGCCTTGCACTAACTGGACCTGGCAGTCTTGGTCCAGGTGCAAGGATATTCCTTCTATCCCTTTCCCCTTGGCAGCATCGAGACCTGCACGAATAGCTGCCCAGTCTTCATTGCTAGAGGGCAAACGGGCTAGAGGCTGCCACGATTGCATATCCTTGCACTCTCTGAACACAGTGCAAATCATCCTAAAGGATCTCCACAAGTGGTTAACTTCTTGAGACTGGGACAATACATTTGCAGCAGTTTGGTCTTGTCCAGTCTTCAAGTCTTTCAATATTTGTGAGTCTTCATTTAAGCCCTTAACCACTTGTTCCTTTACAGCATCATCCTTCCTTTTCAAGTTTTCCACTTCAGTTGCCAATTTATTGATAGAAGAAGTGTGGGAGGCCAACTGAGTGTTCACTGCATTCACTGCACCCCTTAACTGACTGACTTCAAGTGCCAGAGGCTCCAGATTAATCTGAGGAGGTGGGAGCTTGGCAAATTCAGCCATAACCTTCTTGACCAATGCATCTTCTCGACTGGCCAGTTTCTCATCAATCAACTGGCCAACAGAAGTGGCCACCTGCTGACCAATATCACTTACATTAAGGCCAGGTCTATCCAGCAACTCCTTGACCTGCCTTTCTATCTCCTTAAGATCCACCTCTGATGATCGAACAGTGTTGCTTAAGAGGTTGGAGATAGATGTATTGACATTTGAATGGGTCAAGTCAAAAGCTTCCTTCAAAGATGTTGACAAATTGTTACAGCTTGAGACCAACTCATTCAATTTTCTAAATACCAAGTCTTCATTGCTAGAGGGCAAACGGGCTAGAGGCTGCCACGATTGCATATCCTTGCACTCTCTGAACACAGTGCAAATCATCCTAAAGGATCTCCACAAGTGGTTAACTTCTTGAGACTGGGACAATACATTTGCAGCAGTTTGGTCTTGTCCAGTCTTCAAGTCTTTCAATATTTGTGAGTCTTCATTTAAGCCCTTAACCACTTGTTCCTTTACTGCATCATCCTTCCTTTTCAAGTTTTCCACTTCAGTTGCCAATTTATTGATAGAAGAAGTGTGGGAGGCCAACTGAGTGTTCACTGCATTCACTGCACCCCTTAACTGACTGACTTCAAGTGCCAGAGGCTCCAGATTAATCTGAGGAGGTGGGAGCTTGGCAAATTCAGCCATAACCTTCTTGACCAATGCATCTTCTCGACTGGCCAGTTTCTCATCAATCAACTGGCCAACAGAAGTGGCCACCTGCTGACCAATATCACTTACATTAAGGCCAGGTCTATCCAGCAACTCCTTGACCTGCCTTTCTATCTCCTTAAGATCCACCTCTGATGATCGAACAGTGTTGCTTAAGAGGTTGGAGATAGATGTATTGACATTTGAATGGGTCAAGTCAAAAGCTTCCTTCAAAGATGTTGACAAATTGTTACAGCTTGAGACCAACTCATTCAACTTTTTAAATACCAAGTCTTCATTTGCAGCAAACTTATTGATTCCCAGATCAACAACCTTTGAATTTATAATTGTTTCCTTGTTGAATCTGGAAATAGACTTGGCATTTTGCTCTATTGTCTTATGAACACCCTCCACCCGTTTGATCAGGTTTTGGATATCGGTTGAGAATGAGACAAATTGAGCTTCCAGTGACAAAGGAGCAGTTGTCACTGGACCAGTAGCAGGATGTACCAGTTCAACTGAAGGAGGCAAAACAAAGGGAGCCTCTCCAGTTGTTCCAGTAGAAGAAGGAAATATAGGGGGTGAAAAAGAAGGCTGAGGAGAAACAATGTGTTGGTCAGGCTGAGAATGCTCAGGTATGACCAACGGCGACGGTGGTGGTGATTGAGTTCTTTGTGGGGAAATATTTGTGGGAGTATCTTGGTGGGAAACTGAAACTTGGTGTTCTAGGGGTTGATCAAAGAAAGAAGGGAGTTGAGCATGTACAGATGCATCAACCATTTCTTGATCAGCTTGTGTCTCTTCTGAATCCGAAGATTCAAGATGAAACTCATCCTCATTTATGCCTAGATTCATAAATGATAGGGATGGCTGAACAACCTGTTCAGGCTCCTGATGACCAGTTCCAGTTACCTGGATGGTTTCATCAGTTGAAGGATCAGATGCCGAAACATCTTCACCAGGGATAGACGTGATAGGAACGGCTTGAGTTATGGTTGTTCTATCCTCAACCACAACTGGAGACGAACTGGAGGGTCCCTCATTATTTTGAGGCCCGCCCAATTGTCTTTCTGGCTCACTTTCCAAAGGTGCACCAGTTTTAGCAAACGCCAGCTGCATCTGCTCAGGAATTTCAACCTCACCAGCTTCAGACACTAGTGAGTCTAGATTCCTCAAAACATCTGGCCTTGTGAATGAAGAGTCTGTATTTCTGTACTCTTCTTCACCCAGAATCTGCCTGAAACACAAAGAAAGAAATCTGGAAAAGGGGATACAAACACCCCTGGAGCCTTTCAGCTTCTGCACAAGACTCCTAAACAATATGTCAGCAAAATCCACCCTCAACCCCTTCCACAAACAATAAGCCATTTCAGCTTGGGAAGAGTTGATCTGGTCAAGACCACCTGAACTACCACCCAAACTTTCAACCAAATGCACAAAGAAATACCTCCATGAAGGTGTAAGGCCCTTCATGGTCATAGCCCCCTTGGTCTTTAAAACCCCATCACTGTCCAAGCACTCCCTATGACCCATCTCAAGGAGTACTTGACGAAAATTTATATTGGAGGCTAGGACAACTGGAGACTCACCCTCTCTCCAGTAATTGAGGCGAAGAGCATCCCTCAATACTTCTACATCCAGAGTACACTTGATTGTTCCATCCTTTAAAGTGAAACTGATGGAGGAACAATCGGAGGAAAGTGTGGCAGTGAACCAGAACTCACACAAGTAATCATGGTACATCTTGCGTGGGTTCCTGGTGAATAAGGGTCCTATTGGAGAATCCTTCAAAAATTTTCTGATTCTACCAATAAGGGTTCTAGACCCTTGAGAGCCTTGTAGGCTAGCCAAAGGATTGTTTGGATTTAATTTTAAGGCTGCGCTATAAGGAGCACCAGGTGCCTGGGCGACATCTGGTGAGGGATTGTAAGGAGCAGTCAAGAGATTTACATCTCTTGAACGAGAAGATTTAGGTGCCATTTAATGAAATTGAAACTGAGGAAGTTTTAGGGTTTTGAATATGGAAGCAAAGAGAAGAATGAATTGAAATTTATGATTGGAAGTAAATGAAGAGAGTAAATGAAGAGAATGAAAAAGAGAGTAAATGAGTTATGAAGTAAATAAGGGTATTTATAAGGGTAAATGAAGAGAGTAAATGAATAGAATGAAAAAGAAAGTAAATGAGTTTTGAAGTAAATAAGGGTATTTATAAGGATGAAAGATCCCAAATGAAGAAGCAAAGAGAAGTAAATGAAGAAGTAAATGAAGAGAGTAAATGAAGAGAATGAAGAAGAGAGTAAATGAGTTTTGGAGTAAATAAGAGAGTAAATGAAGAGAGTAAATGAAGAGAGTAAATGAAGAGAGTAAATGAAGAGAATGTAAATGAAGGAGTAAATGAAGGAGTAAATAAGGGTATTTATAAGGAGATTCAAGATCCCAATGAAGAGAGTAAATGAAGAGAATGAAAAGAGAGTAAATGAGTTATGAAGTAAATAAGAGAGTAAATGAAGAGAGTAAATGAAGAGAGTAAATGAAGAGAGAATGAAGGAGTAATGAGGAGTAAATGAAGAGAGTAAATGAAGAGAGTAAATGAAGAAGTAAATGAAGAGAGTAAATGAAGAGAATGAAAAAGAAAGTAAATGAGTTAGAGTAAATAAGGGTATTTATAAGGAGATTCAAGATAATGAAGAGAGTAAATGAAGAGAATGAAGAGAGTAAATGAAGAAGTAAATGAGAGAGTAAATGAAGAGAGTAAATGAATAGAATGAAAAAGAAAGTAAATGAGTTTTGGAGTAAATAGGGTAAATGAAGAGAGTAAATGAAGAGATTGGAGAGTAAATGAAGAGAGTAAATGAAGAGAATGAAAAGAAAGTAAATGAGTTTTTGAGTAAATAAGGGTATTTATAAGGAATTTTAAGATTAGGGTAATTGAGAAGCAAAGAGAAGAATGAAGCAATGTTTATGATTGGAAGTAAATGAAGAGAGTAAATGAAGAGAATGAAAAAGAAAGTAAATGTGTTATGAAGTAAATAAGGGTATTTATAAGGGGATTCAAGATCCCAATGTAAACCCACAAATCATATTTTATTAAACCAAATATTTTCGAAGATATTTTGAAAATAAAATATAATTTCCATGTAAGCATTAAATGTTACCATGTCAGCATTAAATGCTACGACGGCTTACTTTACCCATAACCCCACACACTTTTTGTTTTCCCAACACAAACAGTTGTCAAGTACTTAAAAATGGTTTCAACACGTCAGATCACGATATCAAGTAGTTTAAAAACACTCGAGTATCATCACGTGTCACATAAATTGACCAAGTATTTGTAACGTTATGAAAATTAGACAAAGACCGAACCTGGTAACTGGAGGATCAATCCAGTTCCAGTTCCAACTGAAGAGTTCTCCAGTTGCATTTTCAAACAAAAACGAATTTTAGTCAGAAAATTATTTTGAGTCTTTCCCCCTAAAATGATGATCCAGATATCAATTAGTGCCAAGATAGTATCACAAAGGCGTTCGATAGCCTGGCGAGCAAAGATAATCTGGACCTCCTCAACTGGAGAACTTCATCAGTGTCACTGACGCGTTCAATAACAAAGAAAGCTCCAGTTAAGGGTTTAGCATTCCCAGTTCGCTGATGAGATGTTTAAAAGTTTTCTCATCGAGAGGTTTAGTAAAAACATCAGCTAACTGTTTGTCAGTGGGGATGAAATGAATTTCAATATCACCTTTCATAACATGATCACGAATAAAATGATACCTGATGTCAATATGCTTTGTTTTTGAGTGCATCACTGGATTGTGAGAGATAGCAATTGCACTGGTGTTGTCACAAAAGATTGGGGTCTTGGTGTACTTCTGACCATAATCTAGTAACTGGTTTTTGATCCAGAGAATCTGGGCACAACAACTGGCCGCAGAAATGTACTCTGCCTCTGCAGTGGACATAGAGACTGAAGTCTGCTTCTTGCTGGTCCAACTCACCAGTTTTCCTCCAAGGAAATGACAACCACCAGTTGTTGATTTTCTATCAATCTTACAACCTGCATGATCAGAATCTGAATAACCCATTAGATCTAATCCTGAGCCTTTGGGGTACCAAAGACCAAGATTAGGACACCCTTTCAGGTATCTAAAGATACGCTTTACAGCGTGCAAATGTGATTCTTTAGGGTTAGCCTGAAACCTGGCACATAAACATGTTGCAAACATTATATCTGGTCGACTGGCAGTTAAGTACATTAGTGAACCAACCATACCTCTATAGTCAGTTACATTAACTGGTTTGCCAGTTGGGTCAGAGTCCAAATTCAATGGTGCTGCAATAGGTGTGTTTTTCGATGGGATTGAATCATATTTGTATTTTCTTAACAAATCTCTGACATATTTTCCTTGGTTTATGAAAATTCCATTTTCAGTTTGCTTAATCTGAAGACCTAAGAAAAATGTTAATTCACCCATTAAACTCATCTCATACTCAGATGACATGATTTTAGAAAACTTTTTACACATTGCATCATCAGTTGAACCAAAAATAATGTCATCAACATAAATTTGTACCAATAAGATATTACCTCTTTCTTTCAAGATAAACAAGGTATTATCTATTGCACCTCTTTGAAAGCCATTTTTGAGAAGATGTTTAGTTAAAGTATCATACCAGGCTCTTGGGGCTTGTCTTAGACCATACAATGCTTTGTTCAGTCTATAAACCCAATGAGGATGCTTCTCATCGATGAAACCTGGAGTCTGCTTCACATAAACTTCTTCTTCCAATGTTCCATTAAGGAACGCACTTTTGACATCCATCTGGAAGACCTTGAACTGCAGATGGGCTGCATAAGCCAAGAATATTCTAATGGCTTCAAGTCTTGCAACTGGAGCAAAAGTCTCATCAAAGTCAACGCCCTCTGCTTGACAATAACCCTGGGCAACTAATCTGGCCTTGTTTCTTACAACATGGCCATCTTCATCCATTTTGTTTCGGTAGACCCATCTGGTACCAATAGGTTCTTTCTTTAACCCTGGTGGACAAGGAACAAGCTCCCAAACATTGTTCCTTTCAAACTGGAGGAGCTCTTCTTGCATAGCTTCCACCCAGCTTGGGTCTGCCATAGCCTCGTCAATCTTCTTTGGTTCAATTAAAGATAAGAAGGTGACGTTTAAGCATTGCTCACTGGTGGCTCTTCTAGTCTGAACCCCACTAGTTGGATTACCCACAATTGTTCAATTAACGATAAGAAGGTGACGTTTAAGCATTGCTCACTGGTGGCTCTTCTAGTCTGAACCCCACTAGTTGGATTACCCACAATTTGTTCAATTGGGTGGGCTTTAGTCCATCTAGTGTATTGACTAGGCTGGTGAACTACAATATCAGTGCAAGGTACCTGGCGATCTTCTTCAGTTGCAGCAGCATCTGGAGAAGGATCAGTCCAAACAGCTTCTACATCCTCATCAGAGTCAATGAGGTCTCGATTGGCATCATGAAATTCCTCAGTTGAAGGTATATCATGAGTAACTGGAGAAGTAGGGGCTTGAACTGGTGCTGATATTGGAGTGGCACGTACATCTGATCCAATCACCAATTCTTGTGGTAAGTTAAAATTGATGGAGGGATAAAATGATGTGTCACTAGTGCTTTTCTTCTTCTTGACTGGTTCCAGTTTGTTGTAACTGGAAGCATCTTCTGGTGAAACAACTGACCGATGAACTTGGTCAGTTTCACCAAAGTTGATTGGAATGACTGGAGAAATATCAAGGCTTGGTCTCTTGTTGATTGCTTCAGTTGATTCATCGAATGTGACATGAATTGTCTCATGCACCTTTTGGAGTCTATAATTATAAACTCTAAAGGCCTTTCGAATATCTGAATAGCCTAAAAATACCCCTTCATCAGCTTTTGCATCAAACTTTCCAAGCTGACTGGAATCGTTCAGTATATAAACTGGACAACCAAATACATGGAAATATCCAATATTTGGTTTACGATTCCTGAGTACTTCGTAGGCAGTCTTCTTGTGTCTCTTGATGTAGACTGACCGGTTTTGGGTGTGACAAGCAGTTGCAACTGCCTCAGCCCAAAAACTGGTGGGAAGACCAGATTCAGATAGCATGCTTCTGGCCGCTTCTATCAGTGTACGATTCTTCCTTTCAACAACTCCATTTTGCTCTGGAGAGTGAACTGATGAGAAGTTTTGAGAAATGCCAGTGTCAGTGCAAAATGTTTCAAGTACCTTATTTTGGAATTCAGTACCATTATCACTTCGCAACTGACAAACTTTTCGAGTGTACTTGAGCTCAATTCTTTTGATAAGGGAGATGATTTCAGCAGGTGCATCACTTTTGGATCTGATGAATACCACCCAGCAATATCTGGTGAATTCATCAACCACAACTAGAGTGTATTTCTTTCCAGCTCTAGTTTGAACATTCACTGGACCAAAAAGATCCATATGAAGCATGTGAAGAGGTTCAGTGATGCTAAAATTTTGCCTAGTTTTGAAACTGGCTCTCTTCTGCTTGCCCATCTCACACCCTGGACATGGCTTTTCCTTATTGAAGGAAATCTGGGGTATCCCATCAACCAGTTGTTTGCGAGACAACTTGTTAATGTTCTTGAAATTAAGGTGGGATAACCTTTTATGCCATAGCCAGTTGGTGTCCTCATCAGCTTTGGTATAGAAACATTGCTCTTTTGGAGCTGGTTCCATATCCATGATGTACACATTCCCTTTTCTTGGTGCAATCATCACCACTTTCCAATCCTTGTTAAATATGGTGCCTTGTGCAATATCGAACAATACTCTGAAGCCATCATCGCAAAGTTGGCTTACACTGATCAAGTTATATTTCAAACCATTCACAAATGCAACTCTTTTGAATTCGACTTGTCCATTATTGAGCACACCATATCCTTCAGTCTTTCCAGATTGATCGTTACCAAACGTCACTGTCGGTCCATCTTGGACAGTGAACTCTTCCAGTAGGGGCTTACATCCGGTCATAGTCCGGCCAGCAGCGCTGTCCAGATACCAGATATTCTTCTTTCGATCGCCCTACACACACACAAAAATCATTAGTTATTTTTGTGAACCCATCTTTTCTTGATGGGTCCACTGGACTTCTCTACAGAAGCCACAGTTGATTGTTGAGGTGTTGAACTGGAGGCTACATCTGGAGCATTATCACCAGCTCCAGGTGCAGAAGTAAAAACGATTGGTATTTGATACTTACTCACCTTATGTTTACCAGATTTTGTTCCAGATGGAACATTCTTTTGTTTAGGTACAGAAGGGAGTGATTTAATGTTTTGTTTTAAAACTGGAGGTGGTGAACCTCCTTCCAGATTGTTAATTCGGGCAGTGCAACTCTGAACCTGCCGAGACAAAAGTTGGAGTTGCCTTTCCAGATTAACCAAAACATTGTTTTGTTCAGGCAGTTGAACCTTGGACATTGGTTCAACTGGGGATTTAGTCTTTCGGGTCTTGGGCTCCTTAGACTTATGAGGTAAAGGCTTGTTAACAGTGGCCTTTTTGACTGGAGCTTTAGCCTGTTTGGCTCCAGTTTTAACCTCAATGGGGGTGGTCTCATTGGTTTCAGTTTCAACAGCTTCAGGTTGATCATAAGGTGTTTCAACCTGGAGAGCTGGAGGCAATGCATGAAGATCTGGTATAAGAGCTGCCATCTTCAGATCTTCAGATTTCCATGCATTTTTCTGGGCATCGATAGTTCTTGAAAATGCATCATAGTTTTTGCCAGATGCTTTTACCCAGGACTTGATAATCATTTGAGCTTTTTCAAAATCATCAGAAAGTTTTTGATTATCAAGTTCTAATGCCTCAATTTTTAAAACTGACTCCTTGAGAGCCAACTGGACACTTTGCAAATCATTCAGTTGTGGTTTGACATTGTTTAGTTCAATTAAGATAGTGTCTAAATATCTTTCACTATCAGCTCTAACAGTTTCTACAAATGCCAAATCACCACTTAATGATTCAGCCAGGTCCAGTTTTAATTCAGGGTCAACCTGGTGATCATAATCACATACCTTTTTCAGTATGATGTCCACCCATCTTCCAGAGACGACATCATCTTTCACCACATGCTGCTGTTGTTGTTGATCTTCCAAGGCCATGAAACACATGTCCCTTTCCTCTTCTTCATCTTCAGATGAGTCATCAGAGTACTCCCATTTTCCTTCAGTTTGTGCAATTAAGCACTGGTCCTTTTTCTTATCCATGGACAGAAGGGCAATCTGGGCCTTAAGCTGCTTGTATTTAGCTTTATAGCTATCATCAGGCCGATTGTAATTAGGGACAGAGGGGCCAGTTTGGTTATTCAACTGACTAGATCGGCATTCCTTCATAAAATGACCTTTCTTGCCACACTTATAGCATGTAAGATTGGTCTTATCCAGAGAGCTGGAGCTGGAAGCATTGTTGGGGCCATTAAATCTTTTAGATTTATGCTTAAACCTATTAAAGGTTTTAGCAATCATGGCGACCAGATCATCATCGTCAGTTTCATCATAACCTTCACTGTTTTCAGTGGTCAGCCCAGAGTTTAAGAAACTGTTCAACATCTCCTTCATCGAGTGTGCCTGGACACTCTCAGCAGACATTAAAGCAGCACAAGGTCGCTCAATTACATTAGCAACCTTGGGACTCTGAGCATGGTTCATGGCATCTTGCTCAGCCACAAGTCTTGCAGCATTATTATCTTCAGTGAATCTGAAGGCTCCATAGAGCGATGCAAGAGTGTGAGAGTGCAAGGTTTTACCTTGTCTCAAGACAAGAACCATGTTTTCCCATTTAGATGGAAGAATATCACAAAACTTTTCAAGAAGAATATCCTTATCCTTCTCTACACCCAAACCTCTCAACTGATTGATGAGGCTAGAAAATCTGGTATAAGTACCAGTTAAACTTTCATTGGGCAAGGCAAAGAAGGATTCATACTTCTTGTTCAATGCAACTTTACGGGTGACAATGGTGTCATCACCTCCTTCAAATTGAATCACTAATTCATCCCACATAGACTTGGCACTGGGAAACAACACAAGTGTTGGAATTAGGTCTTCAGGGACAGCCCCAAGGATCATGTTTTTCAGTCTGGTGTCCAAGTCCACCAGTCTGCGATCCTCATCAGACCAATGGTCTTCTGGCTTTTCCCTTGAGCCTCTTCTTCCAGTTGGATCAAGAAGAGGACTCACCCCAATAGACATAGGTATATATGGTCCATCTTTTATGATTTTCAACATATACCTCTCAATACCACCAAAATGCAACAGCATTCTAGCTTTCCATGTACCAAAGGTCTCACTGTTTCCATCAAATTTTGGAACAGGAGTGTTAGAGTAATGTACATGGACGTGGTTTGAGGAAGAAGGAGGAGGAGGAGGGTTGGTGTTAACGTTTTGAAAAGGTGGTGAATTATTGTTCAATGGGTTTTCACCTAAACCAGAACCATCTCCACCTTCAGTAGTGTTCATCTTTGCAGATCTAGGCAAGTATATTAGCCTTCTGCTCTGATACCACTTGTAAGTCCCAACTTGTTAGATTGGTACTACTGAAGACACCTCTATGTCGATGGTGGAGTTACTTTGCAATATACTTACTAAACTGGAGACGACCAGTTAGATAAGTATATACCAAGTTCTAGATAGATTACTTATATAAAAGACAATAAGTAAAGAACAATGCAATAATACAAATAACTTGTAAACAATCTTGATGAGACAATATGTAGTTTTCAAGTGTAATTTATTTATTGATATTAAACAAATTACAAGGTTGATGCGGAACCAAGATAATACACGAATGTAAATATCCTAACAACCTATGAAATACAATTGATCTATACTCGGAATTTCTCTTCTACAATCGAAACACTTAAAGTAGTGAAATGTTCCTTTTAGCGATTGAGAGAATATTGCACAAGTTCACCAAGAATATTGCAGGTTTGCAAAGTATGAAGTTATTCGTTTGAGAGAGAAATAACTTAGACGAATACTTGAATAACTTGTGTTTCTTGGTTGTGCAATGACTTGTATTTATAGGCAAAGTTAACATATGGATGTTAACTTTAGCCGTACAAATGTGGTTGGAAGCATTTAAGGAATAGCATTTAATTCCTTAAAAAGTGTTGTAAAGTCGCATGTTACAGTGACTTTACACAACCACCTTTATGTACCTTTTAATACTTAAATAATAAGATAAGGCTTATTATCCGGGTAAAGGTACATAAAGTATACAAGTCAATTCCTCGTAATCAGTGTAAAGCTTTGTAAGGGCTTTCCACTGAAGGTCTCCAGTTTGTAACTGACTAGAATGTCAACTGGGCTTCGCTGCCATTGTCATTCTCTTTCTTCCATTTGTTGTCTTCGACTTCAACTGGAATGTTTCTTCAACTTGGTCAGTTCTCAACTGGAGGAAGTCTTCAGTTGCGTTAACTGTACGATGCAACTGGACTTCAATATATTTCTCGACAAATCTTCTTGGTCACCAGTTTACTGGTCACCAGATGCAACTGGTGAACTGGTCAGTAAAACTGGTGACTGGCCAGTTCCAGGTGAACTGGACCTAACACTGTGCTTCAAAAATAAGGTACAATCTTTGTTTCTTTATCTTTTGTTTAATAAACCCTAGTTTGATGGCGAAGCGTGGCATAGGTAATACTCGTTCTGTTGTTGATGAGGGTACTATGAGGGATTTTGTCAATCAATACTTTCCTGGTCGCCATACATCTTTTCGTCTACCAACCCGTAATCAAACTGCTCTTAACCTTCCTGATGGGTATGTGTAATATATATTAAAACCTTCACCATGGGTAATCTTAGGTATCCCTTCTCTAAGTTCTTTCTTGACGTCTTGAAACATTATAAGTGCCATATTTCCTTAATGCATCTACTAGGTTGTGCTAGGATAATTGCTTTTGAAGTTGTTTGTCGTGCTTATGGTGTTGTACCCTCTGTGGTTTTGTTTAGAAAGTTGTTGAACATTTGTGCCGCCGGCGATTGGGTAACCATAGCCAATAGGCCAAAAATTGAATGTATCATTAAGGGTGGTGTGGATCTTCGTGACTGGAAGGACGAATATGTTTATATGAATGTGAGTTTGTTTCCCCAAGACTGTGAGTGTTTGTATGAGAGGCATAGGTTAAAGGTTCAGAAAAAGGGGTTTTTTGCTGATGAGATACCTAAAAATGATTGTGGAAGTATCTATGATATCTTGGAGGAGGAGGGGTTTGTTGTCCATCAGTATCCAGATGGAATCTTGCTTAAGGCTGGTCTAATTCCTGCTCTTGCTGAGGGAGAGGAAGAGTTTGATGGTATGCTCAACTTGTACTGATTCTGCTACTATTTTTCCAGATTTTCTTCATGTTTATTTTTTCCTTGCAGATATGTCATATTTGCATTATGTGAAGAAGGGTACCAAGGAGGTTTCTAAAATGCCTAATTTGAATGCCTCTGCTACTGGTGGTAGTATTGGTGAACGTGTTGGTGAAAGTGGTGAAGTTGCTAGTCGTCCCCCTCCATAAGTGGATGCCATTGATCTTGACTCTCTTCCAGATGTTGGGAAGAAAAGAGCTAACATGCCTCCCCCTTCTGGTTCGATTACTGATCGCATGAAGAGGGCTAAAATTCTTGCTGCTGCAAATACTGTCAATGAGGATGTGGAAGAAGGTAACAAAAAATCCAAGGCTACTGGCAAGAAGGTTCGTAAGTCTGTGTCTGCAAGAGAATCTCCAAGGAAAGGTAATTTCATAAATCTTTTACTCTTTCCTTTTTCCTTCTTCTTCCATTCCTTATTGTCTCCTCTATTGTAGTTTCAGAGTACTATGAATCAGAGTGGTTATTTAGATCCCAAGTTCCCAAGCGTACTGTTAATGAGATTAGGTCTATGGAGGCTTCCAAGTTTCTTTCCTACTTTGATGAGGATTGTGATGCTCATAGCTCGATGGTCACTGAGATGCATTTTCGTTACAAATGCTGCCATAAAGGTGATGGAGGAGAGCAAACAGAGGGAATTGTTGTTGAATGACACTGTTGCTGATCTTGAGAAGAAACTGGCGGACTATGTTGATCAAGATGGGTCTTCCTCTGTGAAGGACAGGCTTAAGGAGACTGAGGAGTTGTTGAAGTCGCAGGAGTCTACCTTGTTTGCTAGGAATGAGGAAATCTCCAAGCTGAAAACAGAACTTCAATCCAGGTCCATTGAAAGTGCCAAAATGTTGTCCCAGTCTCAAGCTGACAAATTAATGATTGAAGATCTTTCCAAGCAGCTGCAGTTGATAAAGGTTGATCGTACCAGGCTGATATCTGAGTATGTTCCCTTTGTTTGCAAGTCCTTGTTAGCCAGTCCTGATGTGTTGAAGTCAGTTGGTGATGGTGTTTCTGCTAATCGTTTGGAAGAGAGGGCCAGGGTGCTGGAAGAGTTCAACCAAGAAGGTCATGTGGATCTTTCTTCTCGTCTTGATTATGATCCCAATGCGCCTGAGAAGGTTGTAGTTGCTGCCAAACAGTGGGAGGAGGCCAAGTTTCCAGTGATTGCCAAATTTAGCTCACACCCTGACATGTCTGTTGATGAACTGTTGTCTCTTTCTCTCTGAACTTTTATGGTGCTTTTAATTTGGGTCATTGTGCCATGGTATGTAAGACAATATTATTCCACTTCCAGCTATGCTGGATTTTATTTTGGGCCTGTAGGCCATGGTGACATTTGAACAGTTTTAAGTATATATGATGGCCATATGTTTTATGTTTGTTATTTTGTTCATGCATGATATATTTGCCCTCTTAGGCTTAGATAAAACTTTAAATAATCGTAGGTGTGAGGTTGCGACCCTTCTTCACCAGAAATCAAAATGTTATTCAATCATAAATTTACTGAAATAAAGTTCAAATACATAAGATAAGTAAACTTATTCGATTGTAGAGGTGCCTTCTTTGTCTTCTTTAGTTTTTGGGGACTTCTCCTTTTTGATTGTCATTGTTGTAAAAATATCCACGAGTTCCCCTTTTTCTTTTCCCAACTTCCTTTTCTTGATTGGCATAACCATGCCTGTTCCTCCGTGGATGTTGGGTATTTGGCACCTTCCTGAAATGCTTGCTACTCCATCCTCCGTTTGGAATTTGACCATGTTATGTATGACGTAGGGTATCATTCCAAACCTTCTTATTGTCGGCCTTCCCAGGATAGCGTTATATGGCGATGATCCCCTTATTATCATGAATGTCAGCTCCTCCGTTCGCCTTCATGGCCCAGCGACGATTGTTACCTGAAGTACTATCTTTCCCGTAGGCTGACTTTTGTCTCCGGAGAAACTTATCAGCGGTGTCCCTGCGGGTGAGGCCAGGGTACGTATGAGTGGGTTGGCGCTTGGGAGTGCATGCTCGTAAAGTATGTTGCAATCGCTTCCATCATCGATATTGATCTTATCTACCCACAAATTTTGCAAGATTGCCTTGATCACTATTGGATCTTCGGAGACATGTGTTCCAAGCAATGGGGGAAAGGAAATGGCTGGCACGCTCTGGATGAAGGTATTAATCTCCTTTCTTTTCTCTACTTGCTTATCCCTTCGTATTGTGTATATTGTTGCTTGGGGTGTGTTCTTTTTGTCCTCCCCAGGTTCCTCTTGTTAGGTCCAGATTTAGTCCAGATTTACTGGACTCGCTACCAGACTCGACTACTGGAGCCTTACTGAAGATCTGTCCAGAAACGTGTTCTACTGGACCTACTCCAGACTTGGAATCTGGAGTCCCTCTGAAGATTTGTCCAGAAATAATGGAAGACCAGTGAGCAAATACTTGTATAGGAAATCTGGAGTATTCTCCAGATGAGCTCACTGGACTTCACCCAGTCCAGATCAACTCTACTGGAGACATTTTGACTGAAGTCAAAGACTGAAGTCTGAAGAAAGAAGACTTAACAAATGGCGGAGTCCACTGGAAAGTCTTACCAGATCTGTACACTGGAGGATTGTCAGTGTTCTAGATCCTACAAGTCTGAACACTGATATCAAGGATTGACTTTCCCTTTACACACTTTCCAAAGAACAATCCACTTGTTCTTTACCAAAGTATACGTGTGTAAAGGTGGTTGGATAAAGGATACACTTGCATTTGATGTGACTTTATCCTTATTCCTTATCCAATACATTTAATGTTCTTGTCGGATCATTAAATGTATGCAACCATATTTGTACGGCACAAATTCACTGGTGAATTTGTTGCCTATAAATACAAAGTCATTCCTTGAACAAAAATACTTTTAAGCATTCATTTTGCATTTAAGTGAATTTGTCCAAATACTCTCGATCTTAAACTGGGATACTTCACAACTTTAAGTATCTCGATCCTAAAGAGTTATTTGACAAATATAGATCATTTGTAACTCATAGGTTGTTAGGATACATACTTAATTGTATTATCTTGATTCCGCAACAACCTTGTGTTTTATTTAACATCATAAATAAAATACCCATGAAAAAATACATAATGTTCCACTTTATTTGTTTATTGCTTTAAGTCTTGTATTACTTTATTTATATACTTGCATTTATATTAAAGTAATACTAGTCCATTCTAGTGCTTATTAGACTTGTTGTATTTTGCACTTTCCTGGTTTAACCATCGAACTTAAGGGACTCACATTTGGTATCAGAGCAGAAGGCTAAACATTGCCTAGATCTGTTTCTTGATGGCTAACCAAGAAAATACACAAGGTTTTAGTCTTGGTCCCGATCCTAATACAAATATTAATGATCAAAATGAACCACCAATTGTTAATAACACTAATCCACCTCCTCCTCCTACTCCTGCTTCTCCACACGTGCATGTGCACTACTCAAATAATCCTGTTCTTAAATTCAGTGGGAACAGTGATGAATTTGGTACGTGGAAGGCTAGGATGGTTTTGCATGTCACCGGTATTGAGAGGAACATGATGAAAATTTTAAACGAAGGTCCTTATGTACCAACATCACCTCTCAATCCCCTTCTTGACCCTTCTGGATCTAGAAGAGGAAGGGAAAAGAGGGAAGAACATTGGTCAGAAGAGGAGAGGAGATTGGTGAATCTAGACACCCTTCTCAAAAACATGATCCTCAGAGAGTGGTGGCAGAACAAGATGCCTATAACCATGCCTCCAGTAGTCCTAATGTGGTTAGTCTACTGAACCACAAAGTACAGCACTGATATCTTCTGAGAATGTATTTTCTATGAAGAAGATGGTGTCTGAACTCATGGATTCTGGAGAGTCAGTCAAATCTCTCCAGACTGTTGTGATGAAACTGAAGATGATGACCTATTGCAATGATTGCTAAAATGTTTAACCGTTTCAAAGCAAGAGCAAATAAGCCATCTGGACAATTTGCATCCAGTTCTTCCACTGACAAGACCAATTTGACATGCTTTAAGTGTGGCAAAACGGGTCATTTCATGAAAGAGTGCAGGTCCAACCAGTTTGTATCCAAGCCTGGTCCATTCTCTTCAAATAATAAGCCTGATGATAGCTATAAATGAAATATAAAAAGCTTAAGGCCCAAATTGCTCTCATGGCACAACAAATGGAAACAAATAATAAGTGCATGATTGCAACAACTGAAGAGAAGTGGGTTCCTTCTGATGAATCATCTGTTGATGAAGAAGAGGAAAGAGATTGCTGTTACATGGCTCTGGCAGACGAAGAGCTCCTGGTGAAGGAAGATGTCACATCTGGACGATGGGTGGACATTGTTATCAAGAAGGTTAGTGATTATGATAATGCAACTGACCAAAAACTAAAATTGGACATTGCTGAAGCTCTTAATTCTGATTTGATTTTTGTAGAAACTGTTAGATCTGATTGTGTAAATGGTCTAGAAACAGATTCTTCTAAAATAAATGCTTTAAAATCAAAATTAAAGGAACTTCAAGACATTGAACTGGCATTTCAAGCCCAGGTTCTGGTAACTGAACAATTGATTCAAGAAAAACAAGATCTTGAGATCATTTTAGAGAAAGAAAAACTGGTAATAAAATCATGGCTAGAAACCAAAAAGCCATATGATGCTGTATTAAAATAATTTCCTGCTCAAAAACGTGCATATTTAGATGGAAATACTCATATAGCATCATTAATACCAGTAATCGATCGATTACCAGAGGAGTTCAGGCCCACCACTATTTATGATGAGCCTGTAACTCCCAAGGCCAATTTTTACCCAGTTCAATCTCCAGAGGTTAAGACTGGAGAGCTCCAGATGACTGCTCCAGTTAAGGAGGTCCATCGGAATAGACCTTTGCCTCAGACCAATCCCTTACCAAAGCCTAGGACTGGAAAGGCTAAGGTATCATCTGAAGAAAATATTTTGTCCAGGTTAGAGAGCCAGATTCAAATTCTGACTCGTCAATCAAAGTTTTAATGCAAGATTAAACTTTATTGAGGGTACGTCATCTGGCCTAGACAAAATACAAAACCTTTTGCTAAGAAAGACAAATTTATTTCTCCAGTTGAGAAAATGAAAAAGGTTTCAAAATCATCAACCCCAGTGGTCTTTTCAACTAAGACTACTGTTGAAGAAAGTGAACTAAACCAGATTGCCCCAAGGACCTATAAGGAAGGGTCCAGTGAACCCATCAGTCGATGGGTTCCCAAATCTAACTGATCAATATCTGGTGTATGTGTAGGGCGATCAAAAGAAATATATCTGGTATCTTGACAGTGCAGCTGGCAGGACGATGACCGGATGTAAGACCCTACTGGAGGAGTTCATCATTTCTGATGGACCCTCCATTACTTTTGGAAATGATGGTTGTGGAAAGACTGAGGGATACGGTATTCTGAACAATGGACAAGTCAAGTTCAGACGTGTTGCATTTGTGAATGGTTTGAAATATAACTTGATCAGTGTAAGCCAACTGTGTGATGATGGCTATCAAGTTCTATTCAATATTGCTCAGGGTATCGTATTCAACAAGGACTGGAAG
>CM067169.1:61496474-61508763 GCA_034093135.1 Erigeron breviscapus
TGTATTTGCAGCAGCAAGAATTTTAGCCCTCTTCATGCGATCAGTAATCGAACCAGAAGGGGGAGGCATGTTAGCTCTTTCTTCCCAACATCTGGAAGAGAGTCAAGATCAATGGCATCCACTTATGGAGGGGGACGACTAGCAACTTCACCACTTTCACCAACACGTTCACCAATACTACCACCAGTAGCAGAGGCATTCAAATTAGGCATTTTAGAAACCTCCTTGGTACCCTTCTTCACATAATGCAAATATGACATATCTGCAAGGAAAAAATAAACATGAAGAAAATCTGGAAAAATAGTAGCAGAATCAGTACAAGTTGAGCATACCATCAAACTCTTCCTCTCCCTCAGCAAGAGCAGGAATTAGACCAGCCTTAAGCAAGATTCCATCTGGATACTGATGGACAACAAACCCCTCCTCCTCCAAGATATCATAGATACTTCCACAATCATTTTTAGGTATCTCATCAGCAAAAAACCCCTTTTTCTGAACCTTTAACCTATGCCTCTCATACAAACACTCACAGTCTTGGGGAAACAAACTCACATTCATATAAACATATTCGTCCTTCCAGTCACGAAGGTCCACACCACCTTAATGATACATTCAATTTTTGGCCTATTGGCTATGGTTACCCAATCGCCGGCGGCACAAATGTTCAACAACTTTCTAAACAAAACCACAGAGGGTACAACACCATAAGCACGACAAACAACTTCAAAAGCAATTATCCTAGCACAACCTAGTAGATGCATTAAGGAAATATGGCACTTATAATGTTTCAAGACGTCAAGAAAGAACTTAGAGAAGGGATACCTAAGATTACCCATGGTGAAGGTTTTAATATATATTTACTAACATACCCATCAGGAGGGTTAAGAGCAGTTTGATTACGGGTTGGTAGACGAAAAGATGTATGGCGACCAGGAAAGTATTGATTGACAAAATCCCTCAGAGTACCCTCATCAACAACAGAACGAGTATTACCTATGCCACGCTTCGCCATCAAACTAGGGTTTATTAAACAAAAGATAAAGAAACAAAGATTGTACCTTATTTTTGAAGCACAGTCGACTCTCTCACTGGCGGTGGATCTCCGATCAAAATAATAGAGGATTATAATTGGGTTTTGACCAAAAGAAGATATTTATATGAGGCAAAAAAGGGTTAACCGTCGATTAAGTTCGAATTTTGGGATACGCGGCCACTAACTCAATGAAATAAATACAAAAAACCTACCACCACAATTTTCAAAATACTCCCTACATTTTGCACCGGTTGACAGAAGGAGCATGAAGACAAGGGAAAGTTGGGAGTCTAATACGGTGGTCTTTGCAGAACCACCCCATTAGACTGGGGGGCTTGATGACGTATCCACCCAGCCCGTCGACACGCAGAGTATACGCAGGATGACCTGACCTTCGATAAATAAGGAAAAGATACGTGCATATCGCTAAGCCGGTATTTAATGAAAGAGATAAAGCCAAATCAACTTATTCTCGAAAATGATATAACTAACCTCCAAAACCCTACTTGGAGGGTAAGTCACAAACTCCCTATAAATAGGGGAATAAACCATCATCAAGATATACAAAAAACACATATACATTTGGCGTACAAGAGGCTCTGCCTTACCGTAAAGGAATCGCCAGATTACAACCACATTTAAACCCCATTCACACGTTCTAGGAGTCCGGATTGGTGTACAAACAATTTTATAAAAGAATTATATTCTAATAGTTATTTAAAAAATTCAGTTAGCTTGGTTTGAAGTTTTCAATTTATCAATTGTTAAATTTACCTGATAGTGAACCGTTTTATTTATAAAAAAAAATCTACAATTTATTGAATTTAATTTAAGCCATTCCTATTGCCGTCTCGAGGATTTATGGATCCAGACCGAACAAAAAAAAGAGCTCCTAGCTAGACGTAACAAATTATATTAATTAAATAACAATCAAATCTTAAACTTTGAGACGATTAATAATTTGACATTAAATTTGATTTCTAAAATTAACACTCGAAGATTAAACTTAAACAAATAAAATCTAAAATCCAAAGGGTGAAAACATAAAAAAAAATTTGATAGGTTCAAAATAACATAAAAAACCCTTAAAAAAACGATAAGCGACAAAGTGTTATGCTATTGTTTTCTTAATAAATGATAAAATTATATATATTGTCTAATGATAATAATTGTATACATGTATTGTTTATAATAAAAGTGAAATTAAAAAGGCTACTTACATTGCAAAAGAGAAAAAAAAATTGTAGGTAGACTTTTATGTGGGTTAAAATATATGGTTTCGATTTGGATTGAGATCCTCTATAAAGTTCAAAGCATCTTTACTAGTAAAGTTGAGAATTTTGACAATTGGATTAAAATCAATTGTAACACCCTTCATTTAAAAATACGGGTTTTCAAAAATTTTCGCCTAACGGCGTTATAACAAAGCGGAAGTAAACTTTGAAAGTCCAAACCAATTAAAATCTGTTTGGTTTCTTTAATCATTGGTGTTACTCGGTCATATCGTCAAAACAAGTTTAAATAGAAACCCGTCGGCTGCCCAACACAAAACAAACCGACTACATAACATGCAAACTACATAAATGCCAAAACATAAGCAAGAGTCTAAAAATGTGCAACAACTATGGGTAGCTAAGGTCATCAGCAAGCTATCTACCCATTCCTCGCTCTTCTTCATAAACTACCTCAGCTACGCTAAACCTGAGGGAGCAACACATTTCAAAAGACAAGTGTTAGCTAACGAATTAGCTAAGTAAGATAACACTCAAGTTATAAAACATTTATCCATTTCAAACATTGTGGATTTAATCAACGTCATTAAGGCACAACACACATCAAGCATATCACATCATCAAAACTACATAATAGGATGAAACACCTTAAATGTGCTTATTCTTCATTCTGCATTACACACATATAACCACATAACTGCATTACTACTTTTAACTGCGTAACTACATTTTAACTGCATTACTACGTTTTAACTGCTTTACTACATTTTAACTGCGTCAATGTGTAACATAAGTTACACCCGACTAGATGACAACCATTCAGTTGAACATCAAACGTCGTTAAGGAATGGCAAGCCAATCCCGAGTAATCCGTATGTACAAGACAAATGAGGGCGGGTCAGACCCCTCGTATTACTCAACTGCATCTCAATGACCATGTTGCAAGGAGCCACCCAAGCAACCTATGTCAACGCACTTAGCGGGCTAGGGCAAGTACGGGTTAAGCTTAACACTTTCCTGCATCAAAGTTTAACGAGCTCGATCCTGCATTATTTAGTTTAGGTGACTGCATTACCTAAACATTTACTACGTTTACTGCTTTTACGTTTGGGCCCTTAAACGTGCACGTGTCATGGCAACTTAACAAGTCTAGTGAACTAGATGAGCAAGCCATACAATCATGCACATATCAACAATCAACAACATACTACATCTCAAAGCATCACAAGCTACTGCATATCACTTCATAACATAACACTACATTATACTTCATATCATAACACACACTACATTATACTTCATATCATAACATACACTACATTATACTTCATTTGGGACTGCATTTCAGGTCTCAATGGTCAACTACATAACCCATATCACCTCCCGTGTAACCCGAATACCCACAAGCAATTCAAGATATAAGTTGGGAAGTTATTATTTGAAACCATCTTTTCGTTGAACCCTCAGCGTGTCAAAGTAGTGTATCTTACCTCGTGACGATCAATAAGCAACGTTAATGTATCTTGTTTGTGATCCCGACTACCTATCTCGAGTTCATAGTCATTAAACCTGTATAAACCCAACCTAATAAGGTTATAAGACCATACATTAACTTAGGTACACTTATAGGACCCTTAAACGCTTGTTTCGGACCTCAAACGGGCTCACAGACCCTTTATGTGGCGCATGATTTGAATATGCGTCGCATATTTGCTTCAAAAATCACCCAGAAACCTCCTCAGGCCCCGATATGCGCCGCACATAGGTTATATGCGCCGCATATGGAGTGCTGGTCTAAAGACTGACTCGCGCCCTTCACTTGCAGGAACTTTTCGACCTCAAGACGACCAAATGAGTCAAAACTTAGTTCTTAAGGAATGTAGGGAATTCAAAGACCTTTCCAGAAATATAAATTTTGACTCTTGAAGATCTCTAATGAATTAGTTATGGTGTCTGCAAAACAGACCTACAAAATTCGTCTTAAATCCGACCACTTCTGGAAATTGACATTTTTCACCCATATCTGGGCAAAATCAAAAGAAACATTGTTCATATCGAATCAAGAGGACACATAGACCTTTTCAAAAATATAAGATTCATCTTATAACTCTTCTAATTGAAAGAGATATGATTTTTGCAATATTACTAATTTTTCAGATCTAGTAAACCCTTAGTTTTGCAAGCAATTTTCGACCATCAGATGACCATAGCAACCACACGACCTATGAACCTCATATGCACCCAAAATATGACTCATATAATGATTTCACATGATCACTTGTTCCAGGAACAAGAGGATACAATTACAATATATTAAATTACCCGAAAACCCCAATAATCGACAATGAAACATAATCAAATCAATCTCAACCCTAGAGACCAGAAGTAAGATCCATATGATCGACTCTTATGATCACAAATCAAAGGGAAATCGTCTATATTACCTGTAGATGAAAGCAAAGGATGAGAGATCTTGATCAAACTTCACTTGAATCACACGTTTTGAAGGATTTTCGCTTAGGAATTTGATAGGGGATCAAAGGGGTGGCTAGGGCTTGGGAGAAAAGTTATTAGATCTGATTGATAAACTAATGACTCCCCCATTGACCCTAATCCCGTTTTTGACTTTCACACCATGTCAAAACTGGTCCCTAAACTTCGTAAAGTCATATTATTAGCCCAAAACACCTCTATGGACTATATACAACTTGATTAACACTTTGAACACCTCTAAAAGGCACATAACTTCTTCTTTAAACTATTTCTACATCAATTAATAAGACATTCAAGTCTCACACATAAAACACTTTAACTACATATAAGCGTTAATCCACCCTAAACTTAACGAACACTTTACGTTGACTTAACGACTCAAGTCAACCGTTAATTAAAAAGTTTAGGATGTTACATCAATGGTCAAGATTTAAAGGTGATTTTAAAATCTTGACCTTTGATTTTAATCCAAAGGTCAAGATTCCTCTAACTTCACTAATAAAGTTATTTACAACTTTAAAGAATGTCCCCTTTTGGATTTGCATGATTGTTATAATTTATCATGGACAGTTAATTACATATAACTTTTAATATATAAACATTAAAAAATAAAAAATCGGACCCCCTAAAAAATCGGGCCTCGGCCGGTCGGCCACTTCGGCCACCCTCTAAGCCGCCCTAGTACTTAAAATCGATCTATCCCATCTCATTTAAAAAAAATCAACGTCTCTATTTTTAAAACATTTGCTCATAACAAAATTTAAATTAAAGACCTCAAGATCTTAAATCCCCTCGGTTATAAATTCATCTATTGATGATTGGTAAGTTAAATTTATCTTAAACAACAAATTCATAATAACCATTGAGAAGAAGCATTAGCTAACTATATCCTAGAGTGTGCTAGAGTGTGGTAACTTATCAACTATAAATTTGGTTCTTGTTATAGTTCCAACTTTTAAGCATTATATTGTCCAATAATTACTTTGCGTGGCATATGCATACACATAATAATCATGGTTGAAAATTTATTATTTGCTTCGTCCCAATTTAAATGTCCTATCTTGACTTTTTAAGTCTTTCATTCGCAACTTTGACCGTAAATTGTTTCGTGTGTGTTATACAATAATTGATATAAAATATATGGATAAATTGAGCCTTAGCTGTATTTTTCATTGATATAACTTTCATTAAGTGGTATATTATACAAACAAATATACTTACGGTCAAAGTTAGATAAGAAAGACTCAGCAAGTCAAATTTGGACATTTAAATTGGGACGAGAGTTTTTTGCATGGAATGTGTCCAATAATTATTTTAGATGGCATACGCATAGTAATGTTTGAAAATTTAGTAAGATATATGAAGGAGAGTGAAGGACTGATAACTTTCATTAAAAGAAATACACAAAATAGAAAAGGGTATTCATGTGTATAGAAACTATATTTGGATCTCCCTTATTAATTACGAATTCACGCAAATCCTTTTTGGACCTCCCTTATATACGAATTCATGCAAAGTGACCATTTTGCATGAGGTAAATAATGTCCTCAATTTGGAGAATAAAAACAACTTTTTTTTAGTTACAAAATACATAATTAGAAGCATATGCGATAAAGCAACAATGATGCATGATCGTTTAAATTAGTTGAGACACCTAGGTACTATTTAAAAGGTTCTCGTTCGATCGTTGTTAAACCTTAATTTTCAAAGAGGCCGTGGGTTTTTTATTGGACGTTACGCAACAATGGACGTAATATAGTCCGGTTAAGACAATCGACTATCATAATCTGAGTGAGCCGTATTCGTCAAGATACGTGCTTTCTATTCGAAAGTTGTAAGTACCTCTTAATTAAGCCCATTGAAGTCAATCAAAAAGCAATTATGATGTGTGTGAATTTGTCATATGATAGTGATATTATTAAATAATTTAAGAAAATGTTAAATGCATTTAACGTACATAAAAAACTTGGGTCCTCGTCAGAATAAGGTTCTTTCGATCCCTACATCTAATCTTAATAACTTTATTGCCGCTAACAACTAATTTAAGAAACAGATTGTCAGATGACCAAAAGCCAGAAGTTATGAAACAAATCTGTGTATGGTGGAGTCTGAGACTGAGAAGTCCTGGGTTCAAATCTTGGTGTGAACAAAATGCTCTTAGGAATGGAGAAATGGGTTTTCCCATAATGGGTTTCCTCTGTAATTGAAGTTGGGTATATGAAGAGGCATGCCGCTGAGCCCAAATTTACCGTTAAAAAAAATATCATTCAAGAACGAATATCTCAATAGTTAAAGGTAGTTAGACCTCGATGCGTATGATAAAATTGCACCTAAATAATATTTAGCGGCAAATAAAACCTTTAATAATAAAATGAGTGGTTTGACCTTCATATATATGGCATAATTGCCCTTACATACAAAAGTGTTAAATATATTTATGGCACAGGGTATCCCCACCAGGAACAGGGCAACCCCACCAGGGTATTAGCGGCGACGTCGCCGCTAATGGTGGGGCCCGACAAACTTTGGAACCATGACTGACCACGCACTCCCGAGGTGCCACGTGGCACGTATTAGCGGTTACGTCGCCGCTAATACGTCGCCGCTAATACGTGCCACGTGGCACCTCGGGAAGTGGCGTGAACCATGACTGACGACGGCCGTCCCGAGTTGTCACGTCGCAAGTATTAGCGGCGACGTCGCCGCTAATACGTGCCACGTGGCACCTCGGCGAATGTTGAAGGTTTACGTACGATCATATAAGTTGGTATTATATATTCCCTATTTCGTTTTCAAACTGCAGGCTACCCTTCTTTCGCACTTTCGTTTTCAAACTGGATATATTTTTCTTTCGCACTATCGTTTTCAAAGCTGCTCGTACAGGTATATTTCGGACGATACATATATAAATATATTATGAATATAGATATATATATAGTATGGATATCATCAATAGTTAATGAACTAGATGTTTACTTGTTTACTTGAATTGTTTAAGATGGATAGTTTTGAGGATATTTGGGCAGACCCAGAAAACGTACGTATTGAAGTGCCCGATGATGAGTTTGAGTCACCTGATGGAGACGGTCAATTTGACTGCGAACCTGTAGATTTAGAAACCGAGGAGGTGTTCGCTTCCGTCGAAGAATTGACGGAGTGGGCTAAAAGAACAGCACTGGAGTTGGGTTATGTTCTAGTCACACGGCGGTCGAACAAAAACTCGTTAAAGGTGGTCAATAAGGTGACACTAATATGTCACCACGGTGGACCACGCGATAAAAGGTTAACTGGGCCACCCAAACGGTCCAACAAGATAGGGTGTCCCTTTACTTTGGAACGCCAGATCCTGGTTAACCTCAAAAATGAATTTCCAGGAAACCTGACTCGAAGAGGAGACATTACCAACTTTCTGAAATCGAGACGGAGGGCGGGCCAAGCAGGGCATACTCCAATGCAGGTACAAACATCATATTAGTGATTACGTACTCCGTTGTTGGAAGTGACTTATTTACTATATCTTGTTCACCTGTCGCAGGTTATGTTCTCACTGCTGCAAGAGAAAAACTACTTTTACCAGTTTACTACAAATAGTAAAAATGGACGGTTGGAGAACCTCTTTTTCATGCATCCAACATCAATGACCCTATGGCGCGCATTTCCCTGGGTTATTGAAATAGACTCCACGTACAAAACCAACGTGTACAACATGCCGCTTGTTGAGATTGTCGGCGTCACTTCAACGGGCCGGACCTTCAGTTTAGCATATGCTTTTATCGTAAACGAGCAGGAGGCGAATTATAAATGGGTGTTACAATGTCTGAAGTCCACCCTTGTTGAAGGCTTATACCGTTCGTGTGGTTTTAACTGACAGGGAGCTGGCCCTGATGAGAGCATTGAAGGTTGTTATGCCGCAAGCGAAACACCTGTTGTGTAGGTACCACATATGGCAAAACATAACCAAACACTGCGAACCGGCATTGCGGGTGAAGAAAGATGTTAACATTGAAAGGCTTAACGTGTGGTGGAAAAGAGTTTATGAATCTCGGACTCTTGACGAGTTTAAATCATACGAGAAGGAGTTAAAGAAAAAATTGGGAGCTTATCCAGGTGTCTACAAGTACCTCAACGATAATTGGTTGTCCCCGTACCAAGAGCAGTTTGTGTCATGTTGGGTCGATGAACATCTCAACTATCAACCACACCACAAACAGAGTCGAGGCCGAGCACCACCATCTGAAGGAAGAGCTGAAGGGGAAATGTACATTACTAGAATCCTGCAATGTGTTGATTCTGTCATTATCGGTCAAGATACTGAAATAAGGGGCCAACTGGGGTATAGCAAGGGAACCCGGTTGGGTAAACATAACTACAACTGTATGAAGGCCCTGCTGGGAACGGTTTCACATAAAGCTTTGGACATCATGGTTGATGAAATCGTTCGCTTAGACAAACAACTGAAAAAACAGGTGAAAAAGTGCGGGTGCAAGGTTCGGTATAGTTGTGGGCTACCATGTGCCTGCAAGATTGCCGAGTACATGCACCGCGGTTAGTATGTTTTAATACCTTTTTTTTAATCATACCGACATAATGTCGTATACTTATTGATATAAAAAAATGCAGAGACTCGTATTCAGCCGAATGTGATAGACCCGTTTTGGAGAAAGCTTGACTTAACACCATCGACATGCCTAAAAGACGAAGACGATGTAGAAGTTGTCCATGAAGTCGTAGGTGATCTTACGACATTCTTGGTGGAAACAAAAGCCGGTCGGGTCGAAACAAAAGCCGCCAAAGGTAGACCAAACACATCATAAGCTTAATTAGTGATTTAAGAAAAATTATAAAACTAAGTGATTTTAAGTAATTGTTTTATATTAATGGTCTAGGTGCCCGATCTTAACAAAAAGCCACCTGGGCTTCGGAAATCCAAGTCCAGTCGCCCGAGGACTGAAGAGGTGCCCGATCTGAACAGGCCGCCACCTGTGCAGCCCGCCAGACAAAGTGAGTACGCGCCCACCAAATCACGGTTTGATGACCCGCAGGGTGCGCGACACAGTATGTACGAGCCGTCCCAATCATGTCGTCTCCCCGAGACACGAAACTTATTCGGGGAGCCGTCCCAATCCGAGTGGGTCAAGGAAAAACCAGACTTATTCGGAAACCTCTTCCCATATCCAGGTCTTGAGAATATATATACATTCGGGGACCCGTCCCAATCCTATGGGTTCGACGGGGTCCAAAATGTATATGGCTGGGGGGAACCATCCCAATCATATGGGGTCCAATCTGAGCAGCCATATGCCAGCTTTGTTGATGACTTGTTCCGGGCACCATCGCATGTAAAGGAGTCAGAGGCAAAGTCAGAGCCAGAGTCAGTGCCAGAGTCAGTGGCCAGTTGGGTTGGGTATATTGCGGAACCGATGAACGCCAGACTGTCCCGAAACATCGCATGGGTACTAGGAACACTACCACACGCACCACCATTCTGTAACACCCCAAGCCGAGGCTCGAGATATCACGGAAATCATATAGCACAAGGTGGAATTAATTAGAACATGAACTAAATGCAAATAAAGGATTCAGTGAATCCATACAATAAGATAACAAGTATCAAAATACATAGAAAGCATGTCATCACCCAAGATTACAACATACATCAAAATATGGTTAACGGTCCTAGGTACAATGCAAAAGAAGGTAGATGGATCCTTGATCCATATAAGTCCAAGTCCGGGTTCAACAGCAAGCTAACAATCAAACTCCACGCCCTGGATTAACCTGGTTACCTGAAAAGTGTACTAAGCAAAGTCAACACAAGGTTGGTGAGTTCGTAGTAATGGTCCATAGGAACCATCGCCAATAATCATAACATAAGAGTAGAGGCTAGACATGACTTACAGTGAGCCTCTAAGCACAACACAACAATATCCACAACGAGATACACAAAACAAGTAAAACGCGATATAACATTATACTCAAATATCGTACATAACCTCAACTCAAAACAGGTATCATATCCTCTTCAGTGGGATTGATATACAACATATCCTCTTCAGTGGGATTCAAACACAATCTATCCTCTTCAGTGGGATTTATCCTCTTCAGTGGGATTCAACACAATATATCCTCTTCAGTGGGATTTATACACATCATATCCTCTTCAGTGGGATAGATACACAACGTCCATACATCACAAGCCAATCATCAAACTAAAGTAACTATACGCACATACACTTAGGAGGATTCTACTTTCTTCGAATCCTAGATGCTTATATATAGGGTCACCCGCAGCCTTCCCACCACATCTAGAACCCAACGAAGTAAACCGACTTCCATGTATGCACTGTCTATCCTAATAATAATAATAACAATAATATAACTTCACAACTTAACTAAGTCAATCAAACGAAATGACCCGTCTCACCAATCTCAATCACAGAGCCGTCGCATCCCAAATCAATCAAACTACAATGCACATACATTTCATACGACTTTACATTTAAGGAATCATAGATGTTTATATAGGGTCACCCGCAGCCTTCCCACCACATCTACAACTCATTAAAGGTATCATCATCTTCCGTGTATGTACAACTATCCTAATCACAATATCAAATCATTACAAGTTCATAAGGGTAAGTACTTGCGTATAATAACTGAGTACGCGAATTATTAACGTCAGATCATGTGTCATACGTATGTAAGACCATAATGCATATCAAATGCGTATCAATAACGTCATCAATGCAACAATAAAAGTATGTTTGAGTGTGCACCGTACAAGTCAAGTATAACAAAGCGTTCGGCAAATACGAGCCAACAATCAATAATCGCAACGGGGCACACTTGTCAACAGAGGGACAAGACCGCATCGCAACATACATAGTCAAATCCACTATCAGTGGGATTTATGCACCACATATGCATCAATCAAAATTAATCTCTAACCACAAATTAAACCAACTATAGGTACATATACTTCAGAGGATTTTACTTTCATCAGGTTCTAGATGCTTATGTATAGGGTCGTCCGCAGCCTTCCCACCACACCTAAAACCCTTTGAAGGTAAAGCCGACCTCCATGTATGTACTTCTACCCTAAAGAGTTACAATATCACAAGCACAATCGTAAACCATCACACGATAAATCAAAACTGTCTACCGAACTACGATCAATCAGAAAGTAACTAGACAGGCAATCAAGTCAACCAACAAACAAACAACACGTATATGTACACTTTTCAGCCCGAATCTCTATTGAGTAGGGAGCTACGAAACTCACCTGATCGGCAAAGAAGTTAAGTTTGATAAAAAGTCAAGTTATTGTCGTACGATGTCCTTCTCGCGTCCAACACCTAAACGTCGATCATTTACATTCACATCAACATACATATATACATATACGTAAATATCAATTATTCGGCAAAACCCTAATTAGGTTTCCAAGTGCTTTTGACGTTAAATGACTTTTAAGACTCTTATTCAATGATACATAAGATAAGAAGTGAATTAGATCAAGACTCGGCGCGTT
>CM067169.1:61509763-61536606 GCA_034093135.1 Erigeron breviscapus
ATCAACATAAGCCAACTATCAACATTCCTCAAACATAAGCCAACTATCAACATATCAATCATAACCAAACTCCCGGGGTAACCTGATTACCTGAAAAGTGTACTAAGCATAGTCAACACAAGGTTGGTGAGTTCGTAGTAATGGTCCATAAGGAACCATCGTCAATAATCACAATATACCAGTAGAGGCTAGACATGACTTACAGCGAGCCTCTAGAACACAATATTGTAACACCCCAAGACGAGGCTCGAAATATCACGGAAATCATATAGCACAAGGTGGAATTACAATAGAACAAGAACTAAATGCAAATAAAGATTCAGTGAATCCATTACAATACGAAACAAGTACCAAAATACATAAGGAGCAAATAACCATCAAAGTTTACAAAAGAACATCCAAAGATGGCAAATCGATCCTAAGTATAATGCAAAAGAAAAGGTCGATGAATCCTTGATTCATAAAGTCCAAAGCCGGGTTAACAGCAAGCAAGCAACTAAACTCCACGTCCGGGGAGAACCTGATTACCTGAAAAGTGTACTAAGCATAGTCAACACAAGGTTGGTGAGTTCGTAGTAATAGTCCATAAAGAACCAGCGTCAATAATCACAATGTACGAGTAAAGGCTAGACATGACTTACAGCGAGCCTCTAAGTAACACAATAACGTCCAACAATAAGATTATACAAGACAAGTAAGTGTATAATATGAATGCACAAATGATATGCGTATCAATGCAAGTACCGAATGCATAATAAGCCAACATGCCTATCTTATGCGTGAACTCAAGTCACCTATGCAACGATACCCGCCTGTCATCACAATGAACAAGGCTGTATCTCAAAAACATCGAGATATATATGTCTATATACTCGGGATCAAGAACTCATCCATCAGATAGTGTATACATCTATACACTTGGATATAGGCACTCCTCAACCGAGGGATTATGTACAATGTATGCATGCTTACCATCAATCGTATATGCATCAATCACAATCGTCTGCCATGAACTAACAATCAATATTCGTCAATCATAAACCAATAATCACAATACGATGAACATGAACCAACAATCGATAATCGACAAACATGAGCCAACAATCAATATTAACACCAATTCTATACGTACATACACTTAAGAGGATTCTACTTTCTTCAAGTCCCAGATGCTTATATATAGGGTCACCCGCAGCCTTCACACCACATCTAAAACCCAATGAAGGCATAACCGACTTCCATGTATGTACGTCTATCCTAATATTAATGAAATACTTAACAAACATAAACCAAGTCATCAAACGAAATGAACCGTCACATCAATCCAACAACTAGAACAATCAATCAATCAATCAACGAATGCAAGTAAACACGCAAGTTTACACTTTTCAGCCCGAATCTCAAGCGAGTAGGGAGATACGAAACTCACCTCGATTGGTTATGAAAAGTTAAGTTGATATAAAGTCGAGTTATTGTCGTACAATGTTCACTTCACGTCCAACACCTAAATATCGATCATATACATTCACATCAACATACATAAACACATATACGTAGTTATCAAATACTAGGCAAAACCCTAATTAGGTTTCCAAAGTGCTTCTCGACGTTAAATGACTTTTAAGACTCTTATTCAATGTTACATAAGATAAGAAGTGAATTAGATCAATGCTCGACGCGTAAAAAGGTTCAGAAAGTCAATTTAGGTCAAACAATAAATTCTGGAAAGTACAACTGGCGTAACCTACGCCCCATAGGGCCGTAGGTTACGCCCCTTATAAAGTTTTAGTGTAAAGGGGGCGTAAGGTACGGTGCTCTCTAAAGTGCAATTCTTTGGCGTCTTGAGTGGCGTAAACAGTGGGTTTGGCGTAAGGTAAAACTTCAGCGTAAGCTACGCCCCAAAGGGCCGTAACCTACGCCCAGCCAGAATAGAACTAGCGTAACCTACGCCCCATAGGGCCATAAGTTACGCCCCATACTGGGCAGCAAATCGACCAGCAGCAGCAAGTGCAGAAAAACAAGAACCAAACCTAATTTCTCTTGAACCAAAACCCTAAATCGACATCTAAGGTTACAAGACTCGTTTTGAAGCTACATTTGACATTCTAATGCATAAATACACTTACCCAAACCCGTATTTCCATCCATAACATCACCAAATTCTCCAAATCGATCAAAACCTAGCCAAACCCTAATTCGACCCAAAACTCATTTTAAGGCGATTTAGAACTTGTAAATGTACGAGGTGACTAGAAACGAGTAAACTAACATAAATAGAAGTAAATGGGATGAATTAGACTTACCAAAACTTCCTTCTTGAGCTAGAACCCAATTTAGGTCAAAATGGGTTAAAATGCAAGAACTTCAACCTTTGATTCTTCAATATGACGATAATGTGGTATAGATGGCGATGATTCTAGTGTTATATCAGTTTCAAAACACCAATCGATGTTAGAGAGGTGAAGGAAGAAATGAAATGGTTCCTTGCCTTTTTACTGAGAGAAAGAGAGAAAGAGATAGATAGATAGATAAGAAAATGAAGAGGGGGAAAGAGATAGGGGGAGAAATGGGTCATGTGGCTGGTGGGTCATGGACTCCCCACGGGCCGACCCGTTTCTCTTCTCAAGCCAAATTACAATCGTTACACATTTAAACACCAATCAAAACATATTATCGACCCGAATATAACACATTGTCATTTAATTCATAAAACGACTCAAATACTTCATTAACTTATATTGTTAGTCATATTACACATAAAGTCAACGGGTCAAAATTTACGGATGTTACATTATTCCCCCGTTGAAAGAATTTCGTCCCGAAATTCAACAAAACACTAATTACTAAATAAATGCGGATACTTAGACTTCATATGATCCTCTCGCTCCCAAGTGAACTCGGATCCACGTCTAGCATTCCATCTAACCTTAACAATCGTGTAGCGTTTACTTGAGTTTCTTTTCTTGACGATCCAAGATCTCCACCGGCTCTTCAACAAAATTAAGATTCGAATCCACCCTAATCTCGTCCATGGGCACATGATGTGTAGGGTCCACCAAACACTTGCGTAGGTTGCAAATATGAAACACATCATGCACACCGCTAAGCTCTTGTGGTAATTCTAATCGGTAGGCAACTTTCCAACCCGTTCAAGAATCTTGAAAGGACCAATATACCTTGGCGCAAGTTTTCCCCGCTTCACAAAACGTACAACACCTTTCCAAGGTGACACTTTCAAAAGTACATAATCACCAATTTCAAACTCCAACGATCTCCGCCTCACATCGGCATACTTCTTTTGACGTTCACGGGCCAATTGCAACTTCTCCTTAATTTGAGATATTACCTTAGTCGTTTCAATCACAATTTCCGGCCCGATAAGTTGACTCTCACCAATTTCTGCCCAAGTTAGAGGAGAACGACATACTCTACCATACAATGCTCTAAGGGACCATTTGAATGGTAGCATGATAACTATTGTTGTATGAAAACTCAACTAGCGGCAAATGGTCTTCCCAACTTCCACCAAAATCAATTGCACACGCCCTCAACATATCTTCAAGTGTTTAAATGGTTCTCTCGGTTTGCCCATCCGTTTGAGGGTGAAACGCCGTGCTCATGTCAAGTCGAGTACCCATGGCTTTTTGAAAGGCTTCCCAAAATTTTGATTTGAAACGGGCATCTCTATCCGAAATGATAGAAATCGGCACTCCATGCTTAGATATTACTTCCTTGATGTACAAACGAGCCAAAGTGTCAAATTTATCGGTTTCACGAATGGCTAAAAAGTGAGCCGATTTCGTTAACCGATCTACTATCACCCAAATCGTGTCGCGGCCGCTTCTCGTCTTCGGTAGTTTAGTAATGAAGTCCATTGAAATATGTTCCCACTTCCATTCGGGCATCACCGGTTGTACCAACAATCCGGGTGGCTTCTTGTGATCGGCTTTGACTTGTAAGCAAGTAAGACACTCACTCACATACTTAGCCACATCACGCTTCATGCCCGGCCACCAATACAAGTTTTTCAAATCAAAGTACATCTTATCCGACCCGGGATGGACCGAATAAGGCGATTGATGAGCTTCATTCATAATAAGTGTTCTTAAGTCACCGAAAATAGGAACCCAAAGTCTTTCAACCATGTATAGCCCATTATCACTCTTTCGGTCGAATTGTTGTTCCATGCCATCTAGGTTCTCGTCTCCAAAGTTTTCCGGTAGGGTGGCTTGAATTTGGGCTTCAATGATCCGGTCACGAATATTTGGCCCCACCGTGAGGCTCATAGCTCTAGCCCGTCTTGGCTTTACTCTCTCCTTTCTACTCAAGGCATCGGCTACTACATTTGCCTTGCCCGGATGATAACGGATGTCACAATCATAGTCATTGTTAGGACCAGTTCACCTGGAACTGGCCAGTCACCAGTTCACACTTGCCAGTCACCAGTTGCATCTAGAGACTAGTGAAACTGGTGACCAAGATGATTTGAGAAATATATTGAAGTCCAGTTGCACCGTACAGTTAACGCAACTGAAGACTTCTCCAGTTGAGAACTGACCAAGTTGAAGAAGCATTCCAGTTGAAGTCGAAGACAACAAATGGAAGATAGAGAATGGCAATGGCAGCGAAGCCCAGTGGACATTCTAGTCAGTTACAAACTGGAGACCATCAGTGGAAAGCCCTTACAAAGCTTTACACTGATTACGAGGAATGACTTGTATACTTTATGTACCTTTACCCGGATAATAAGCCTTATCTTATTATTTAAGTACTAAAAGGTACATAAAGGTGGTTGAGTAAAGTCACTTTAACATGCGACTTTACACTGCCTTTTAAGGAATTAAATGCTATTCCTTAAATGCTCTCAACCACATTTGTACGGCTAAAGTTAACATCCAATGTTAACTTTGCCTATAAATACAAGTCATTGCACAACCAAGAATACAACTTCTTCGAATAAACTTCGATAGAATTCACTTTGCAAACCTGCAATATTCTTGGTGAACTTGTGCAATATTCTCTCAATCGCTAAAAGAAACATTTCACAACTTTAAGTGTTTCGATTGTCTTGAGAAATTCCGAGTGTAGATCAATTGTATTTCATAGGTTGTTAGGATATTTACATTCGTGTATTATCTTGGTCCGCATCAACCTTGTAATTTGTTTAATATCAATAAATAAATTACACATTGAAAAATACATATTGTCTCATCAAGTTATCTTACAAGTAATTTGTATTATTGCATTGTTCTTTACTTATTGTCATTATATAAGTAATCTATCTAGAACTTGGTATATACACACTGCAACTGGTCGTCTCCAGTTCAGTGCATATATTGCAAAGTAACTCCACCATCGACATAGAGGTGTCTTCAGTAGTACCATCTAACGAGTTGGGACTTATAAGTGGTATCAGAGCAGAAGGCTAATAAACTTGCCTAGATCTGCTAAGATGAACACTACTGAAGGTGGAGATGGTTCTGGTTCAGGTGAAAACCCTACGAACACTAATGCATCACCTTTTCAAAATGTTAACACCAACCCTCCTCCTCCTACTGCCCCAAACCATGTCCATGTACACTACTCTAACACTTCTGTTCAAAAATTTGATGGAAACAGTGAGACATTCGGTACATGGAAGGCTAGAATGCTTTTGCATTTTGGTGGGATTGAAAGGTATATGTTGAAAATCCTTAAGGATGGACCATATATACCCATGTTCCTTGGGGTCAGTCCTCTTCTTGATCCAACTGGAAGAAGAGGTTCAAGGGAAAAGCCAGAAGACCATTGGTCTGATGAGGATCGCAGACTGGTGGACTTGGACACCAAACTGAAAAACATGATCCTTGGGGCTGTCCCTGAAGACCTAATTCCAACACTTGTGTTGTTTCCCAGTGCCAAGTCTATGTGGGATGAATTAGTGATTCAATTTGAAGGAGGTGATGACACAATTGTCACCAGAAAAGTTGCCTTGAACAAGAAGTATGAATCCTTCTTTGCCTTGCCCAATGAAAGTTTAACTGGTACATACACCAGATTTTCTAGCCTCATCAATCAGTTGAGAGGTTTGGGTGTAGAGAAGGATAAGGATATTCTTCTTGAGAAGTTTTGTGATATTCTTCCTTTCAAATGGGAAAACATGGTTCTTGTCTTGAGACAAGGTAAAACCTTGCACACTCACACTCTTGCATCGCTCTATGGAGCCTTCAGATTCACTGAAGATAATAATGCCGCAAGACTTGTGGCTGAGCAAGATGCCATGAACCATGCCCAGAGTCCCAAGGTTGCTAGTGTAACTGAGCGACCTTGTGCTGCTTTAATGTCTGCAGAGAGTGTCCAGGTACACTTAATGAAGGAGATGTTGAACAGTTTCTTAAACTCTGGACTGACCAATGAAAACAGTGATGGTTGTAATGAAACTGACGATGATGATCTTGTCGCCATGATTGCTAAAACCTTTAATAGGTTTAAGCATAAATCTAAAAGATTTAATGGCCCCAACAATGCTTCCAGCTCCAGCTCTCTAGATAAGACCAATCTTACATGCTATAAGTGTGGCAAGAAAGGTCATTTTATGAAGGAATGCAGATCTAGTCAGTTGAACAACCAAACTGGCCCCTCTGTCCCTAATTTCAATAGGCCTGATGATAGCTACAAAGCTAAATAAAAAGGATCAGTGCTTAATGGCACAAACTGAGGGAAAATGGGAGTACTATGATGACTCATCTGATGATGAAGAAGAGGAAAGGGACATGTGTTTCATGGCCTTGGAAGATCAACAACAGCAGCATGTGGTGAAAGAAGATGTCATCTCTAGAAGATGGGTGGACATCATACTGAAGAAGGTATGTGACTATGATAACCAGGTTGACCCTGAACTAAAACTGGACCTGGCTGAATCATTAAGTGGTGATTTGGCATTTGTGGAAACTGTTAGAGCTGATAGTGAAGATATCTTGACACTATCTTAATTGAACTGAACAATGTTAAACCACAACTAAATGATTTGCAAAGTGTCCAGTTGGCTCTCAAGGAGTCAGTTTTAAAGATTGAGGCTTTAGAACTTGATAATCAAAAATTATTTTCTGATTTTGAAAAAGCACAAAAGATTATCAAGTCATGGGTAAAAGCATCTGGCAAAAACTGATGCATTTTCAAGAACTATCGATGCCCAGAAAAATGCATGGAAATCTGAAGATCTGGAGATGGCAGCTCTTATACCAGATCTTCATGCATTGCCTCCAGCTCTCAAGGTTGAAACACCTTATGATCAACCTGAAGCTGTTGAAACTGAAACCAATGAGACCAAACCCCTTGAGGTTAAAACTGGAGCCAAACAGGCTAAAGCTCAGTCAAAAAGGCCACTGGTAACAAGCCTTTACCTCAAAAGTCTAAGGTGCCCAAGACCCGACAGACTAAAGAACCAGTTGAACCTAGGTCCAAGGTTCAACTGCCTGATGAAAATAATATTTTGGTTAATCTGGAAAGTCAACTCCAACTTTTGTCTCGGCAGGTTCAGAGTTTTACTGCCCGGATTAACAATCTGGAAGGAGGTTTATCACCTCCAGTTTTCAAACAAAATATTAAACCACTCTTCTATACCTAAACAAAAGAATGTTCCTTCTGGAACAAAATCTGGTAAAAATAAAGGGAGTAAGTATCAAATACCAATTGTTTTTACTCCTGCACCTGGAGCTGGTGATAAAGCTCAGATGCAGCCTCCAGTTCAACACCTCAACAATCAACTGTGGCTTCTGTAGAGAAGTCCAGTGGACCCATCAAGAAAAGATGGGTTCACAAAAAGAACTAATGATTTTTGCGTGTGTGTAGGGCGATCGAAAGAAGAATATCTGGTATCTGGACAGCGCTGCTGGCCGGACTATGACCGGATGTAAGCCCCTACTGGAAGAGTTCACTGTCCAAGATGGACCGACAGTGACGTTTGGTAACGATCAATCTGGAAAGACTGAAGGATATGGTGTACTCAATAATGGACAAGTCGAATTCAAAAGAGTTGCATTTGTGAATGGTTTGAAATATAACTTGATCAGTGTAAGCCAAATTTGCGATGATGGCTTCAGAGTATTGTTCGATATTGCACAAGGCACCATATTTAACAAGGATTGGAAAGTGGTGATGATTGCACCAAGAAAAGGAAATGTGTACATCATGGATATGGAAACAGCTCCAAAAGAGCAATGTTTCTATACCAAAGCTGATGAGGACACCAACTGGCTATGGCATAAAAGGTTATCCCACCTAAATTTCAAAAATATCAACAAGTTGTCTCGCAAGCAACTGGTTGATGGGATACCTCAGATTTCCTTCAATAAGGAAAAGCAATGTCCAGGGTGTGAGATGGGCAAGCAGAAAAGAGCCAGTTTTAAAACTAGGCAAAATTTAGCATCACTGAACCTCTTCACATGCTACATATGGATCTTTTTGGTCCAGTGAATGTTCAAACTAGAGCTGGAAAGAAGTACACTCTAGTTGTGGTTGATGAATTCACCAGATACTGCTGGGTGGTATTCATCAGATCCAAAAGTGATGCATCTGCTGAAATCATCTCTCTTATCAAAAGAATTGAGCTCAAGTTTACTCGAAAAGTTTGTCAGTTGCGAAGTGATAATGGTACTGAATTCCAAAATAAGGTACTTGAAACATTTTGCAATGACACTGTCATCTCTCAAAACTTCTCATCAGTTCACTCTCCAGAGCAAAATGGAGTTGTTGAAAGGAAGAATCGTACACTGATAGAAGCAGCCAGAAGTATGCTATCTGAATCTGGTCTTCCCACCAGTTTTTGGGCTGAGGCAATTGCAACTGCTTGTCACACCCAAAACCGGTCAGTCTACATCAAGAGACATAAGAAGACTGCCTACGAAGTACTCAGGAATCGAAAACCAAATATTGGATACTTCCATGTATTTGGTTGTCCAGTTTATATACTAAACGATTCCAGTCAGCTTGGAAAGTTTGATGCAAAAGCTGATAAAGGAGTATTTTTAGGTTATTCAGATATTCGAAAGGCCTTTAGAGTTTATAATTATAGACTCCAAAAGGTTCATGAGACAATTCATGTCACATTCGATGAATCAACTGAAGCAATCAACAAGAGACCAAGCCTTGATATTACTCCAGTCATTCCAATCAATTTTGGTGAAACTGACCAAGTTCATCGGTCAGTTGTTTCACCAGAAGATGTTTCCAGTTACAAAAAATTGGAACCAGTTAAGAAGAAGAAAAGCACCAGTGACACATCATTTTATCCCTCCATCAATTTCAACTTACCACAAGAATTGGTGATTGGATCTGATGTACGTGCCAGTCCAATATCAGCACCAGTTCAAACACCTACTTCTCCAGTTCTTCATGAAATGCCTTCAAATGAGGAATTTCATGATGCTAATCGAGACCTCATTGACTCTGATGAGGATGTAGAAGTTGTTTGGACTGATCCTTCTCCAGATGCTGCTGCAACTGAAGAAGATCGCCAGGTGACTTGCACTGATATTTTAGTTCACCAGCCTAGTCAATACACTAGATGGACTAAAGCCCACCCAATTGAACAAATTGTGGGTGATCCAACTAGTGGGGTTCAGACTAGAAGAGCCACCAGTGAGCAATGCTTAAACGTCACCTTCTTATCTTTAATTGAACCAAAGAAGATTGACGAGGCTATGGCAGACCCAAGCTGGGTGGAGGCTATGCAAGAAGAGCTCCTCCAGTTTGAAAGGAACAATGTTTGGGAGCTTGTTCCTTGTCCACCAGGGTTAAAGAAAGAACCTATTGGTACCAGATAGGTCTACCGAAACAAAATGGATGAAGATGGCCATGTTGTAAGAAACAAGGCCAGACTAGTTGCCCAGGGTATTGTCAAGCAGAGGGCGTTGACTTTGATGAAACTTTTGCTCCAGTTGCAAGACTTGAAGCCATAAGAATTATTTTGGCTTATGCAGCCCATCTGCAGTTCAAGGTCTTCCAGATGGATGTCAAAAGTGCGTTCCTTAATGGAACATTGGAAGAAGAAGTTTATGTTAAGCAGACTTCAGGTTTCATCGATGAAAAGCATCCACATTGGGTCTATAGACTGAACAAAGCTTTGTATGGTCTAAGACAGCCCCAAGAGCCTGGTATGATACTCTAACTAAACATCTTCTTAAAAATGGCTTTCAAAGAGGTGCAATAGATAATACCTTGTTTATCTTGAAAGAAATAGGTAATATCTTATTGGTACAAATTTATGTTGATGACATTATTTTTGGTTCAACTGATGATGCAATGTGTAAAAAGTTTTCTAAAATCATGTCATCTGAGTATGAGATGAGCTTAATGGGTGAATTAACATTTTTCTTAGGTCTTCAGATTAAACAAACTGGAAATGGTATTTTCATAAACCAAGGAAAATATGTCAGAGATTTGTTAAGAAAATACAAATATGGTTCAATCCCATCGAAAAACACACCTATTGCAGCACCATTGAATTTGGACTCTGACCAACTGGCAAACCAGTTAACATAACTGACTATAGAGGTATGGTTGGTTCACTGATGTACTTGACTGCCAGTCGACCAGATATAATGTTTGCAACATGTTTATGTGCCAGATTTCAGGCTAACCCTAAAGAATCACATTTGCACGCTGTAAAGCGTATCTTTAGATACCTGAAAGGGTGTCCTAATCTTGGTCTTTGGTACCCCAAAGACTCAGGATTAGATCTAATGGGTTATTCAGATTTGATCATGCAGGTTGTAAGATAGATAGAAAATCAACAACTGGTGGTTGTCATTTCCTTGGAGGAAAACTGGTAAGTTGGACCAGCAAAGAAGCAGACTTCAGTCTCTATGTCCACTGCTGAGGCAGAGTACATTCTGCGGCCAGTTGTTGTGCCCAGATTCTCTGGATCAAGAACCAGTTACTAGATTATGGTCAGAAGTATACCAAGACCCCAATCTTTTGTGACAACACCAGTGCAATTGCTATATCTCACAACCCAGTGATGCACTCTAAAACAAAGCATATTGACATCAGGTATCATTTCATTCGTGATCATGTTATAAAAGGAGATATTGAAATTCATTTCATCCCCACTGACAAACAGTTAGCTGATGTTTTTACTAAACCTCTCGATGAGAAAAACTTTTAAACATCTCATCAGCGAACTGGGAATGCTAAACCCTTAACTGGAGATTTCTTTGTTATTGAACGCGTCAGTGACACTGATGAAGTTCTCCAGTTGAGGAGGTCCAGATTATCTTTGCTCGCCAGGCTATCGAACGCCTTGTGATACTATCTTGGCACTAATTGATATCTGGATCATCATTTTAAGGGGAAAGACTCAAAATAATTTTCTGACTAAAATTCGTTTTTTTTTTTTGAAAATGCAACTGGAGAACTCTCCAGTTGGAAACTGGTACTGGACTGATCCTCCAGTTACCAGGTTCAGTCTTGTCTTATTTTTTTATAACGTTACAAATACTTGGTCAATATATGTGACACGTGATGATACTCGAGTGTTTTAAACCACTTGATATCGTGATCTGACGTGTTTGAAACCATTTTAGTACTTGACAACTGTTTGTATTGGGAAAACAAAAGTGAGTGGGCGCGTGGGTAAGATAAGCCGTCGTAGCATTTAATGCTAACATGGAAGCATTTAATGTTTACATGGCAAATCAATATTTTATTTCAAAATTCAAACCAACTTTGTTGAAAATATCTACAAAAAGGATTGTCTTTATTAAAATATAATTTTGGTGTTTCATTGGGATCTTGAATCCCTTTATAAATACCCTTATTTACTCCGAACTCATTTACTTCCTTCTCTTACATTCCTTCATTTACTCAATCATCAAAATTGCTTCATTTTTCTCTTTGCTTCACAAATCAAAAACCCTAAATCCCAAATTTCATTTCATTCTTCTATGGCTCCTAGATCATCTCGTCAAGAGATGTAAATCTCTTGACTGTTCCATATAATCCCTCACCAGATGTCACACAGGCACCTGGTACCCCTAGTAGTGCTTCGGTCATAAAACTAAATCCAAATAATCCTATGGCCAGCCTACGAGGATCTCAAGGGTCTGATACCCTTATTGGTAGAATTCAAAAGTTTTTGAAGAATTCTCCAATAGGACCCTCATTCTCTCTAAACCCACGTAAGTGTTTCACAACTACTTATGTGAGTTTTGGTACACTGCCGTTCTTTCTTCCGATTGTTCCTCCATCAGTTTCACATTAAAAGGATGGAACAATCCAGTGTACCTTGTCAGCCGATGTATTGAGGGATGCCTTACGCCTCAATTACTGGAGAGAGGGTGAATCTCCAGTCGTCTTGCCCTCAAATATAAACTTTCGCCAAGTACTTCTTGAAATGGGACACAGGGAGTGTTTGGAGAATGGGGTGTTGAAGACAAAAGGTGCGATGACCATGAAGGGCCTTACACCTTCATGGAGGTATTTTTCATCCACCTGGTGGAGAGCATGGGTGGGAGTTCTGGTGGACTTGACCAGATTAACTCCTCGCAAGCAGAGATGGCTTACTGCTTGTGGAACGGATTGAGAGTGGACTTTGCAAATATTCTGTATAGAAGCCTGGTTCAAAAGCTGAAGGGCACAAGGGGTGTTTGTATTCCCTTTTCAAGGTTCTTCTCACTTTGTTTTAAGCAAATTCTGGGCAGGGAAGCATATAATAGTACAGATTCACCGTACACTGCTCCAGATATGCTAAGGAATCTAGACTCACTGGTATCTGAAGCTGGTGAGGTTGAAATTCCTGAACGAATGCAACTGCATTCGCTTCAACTGATGCACTTCTTGAAGGTGAGTCAGAAAGGCAACTGGGCGGGCCTCAAAATAATGAGGGACCCTCCAGTGTGTCTAATGTTGTGGTTGAGGATAGAGCAACCATAACTGAAGCAACCCCATCACATCTATCCCTGGTGAAGATACTTCGGTATCTGATCCTCCAACAGATGCACCCATCCAGGAAACTGGGGAAGGTCATCTGGAGACTGACCAGGTAACTGGTCAGCCCTCAGTTACATTCATGGATCTGGACATGAGTGTTATGACGAGGAAATCCTTATAGAATCTTCGGATTCTGAAGGTACTGAAACAGACCAGGAGATTCTTGATGCTTCTGTACAAGCTCAAGACCCTTCATCTCCAGTCTCACTTCCAGACGCATCAATTTCATTTCACCACCACAAGTAAATGTGCCTATAGATATATCTTTACCAATATATTCCGCTCCTTTACCAACTGGGCAATTCTCACTTGCTTGAGAAATGCCCCCACCACCGTCGCCGTTGTTCACACCTGAGCATTCTCAGCATGAACAACACATTGATTTTCCAGTCCTTTCTTCATCCACCACTCCAATTATATCTTCAACTGCTGGTTTGACAACTGGGGAGACTTCCATCAGTTTGCCTCCTCCAGTTGCTCCAGTAGTAACTGCTAGTGGTCCAGTGACACATTCTCCTTTGTCACTGGACAGTCAAGTTGTCTCACTACAAGCCGATCTCCAAAACCTTCTAACCAGGGTGGAGGAGATTCAGAAGACACTTGACAAGAACACCAAGTCCTTCTCCAGATACCACAAAGATCATTTGACAAACATTAAGGTGGTCGATCTGGGGATAAACAAGTTTTCATCTAATGAAGACTTGGTGTTCAGAAAGCTTAATGAGTTGGTCACTGGCTGCAACAATCTGGCTGGTACTTTAAAGGAAGCCTTTGACCTAACTCACTCCAAGGTCACCAGTTCAATCTCCAACTTGCTGGGAAATACTGTCAGAACTTCAGAAGTTGACTTGAAAGAGATTGAAAGGTAGGTTAAGGAACTAATTGAAAGACCTGGCCTAGATGTAACTGGCCTTGGAGAGCAGTTGATGACTTCGGTTGGTCAGAAAATAGAGGATACGCTGGGTGCTAGAGAAGAGCATTGATTGAAAGGGTGATGTCTGAGATCACCAAGCTGGCCACTCCTCAGGTTGATCTGGCCCCACTTAACAGTGAGATCAACCAATTGAGGGGCAGCATTGAAGGTTTGAGCACCCAAGTATCTCTACATGCTCAATCTATAGAGAAACTGACAACTGAAGTGGAAAATCTGAAGAAGATGGATGATGAGGTTAAGGATAAGGTTGTCTCCGGTTTGGATGAGGACTCCAAGATCTTAAATGAATTGAAAACTGGTCAAGACCAAGTTGTTGCAAATGTCTTGACCCAGTCCAAGGAGACGAACCATTTATGGAGGTCCTTCAGGATGATGTGTGGCATTTTCAAAGAGTGTAAGGACTTGCAGTCATGGCAGCCTCTTGACCGGTTGCCATCTCACCCCTCTGAATGGGAAGCAATTAGGGCAGGTCTAGATGCTGCCAAGGGGGAAAGAAGTTCAGTCCTTACACCAGTTGCACCTGGAAGGACTCCATCTGGAAGAGAATTGGTTGTGGCTACCAGTACTGAAGCTGGTGAGCAAAGAGTGGGTGGATCTGGTGATATTGGAGATAGGGGGAATGTGATGGACAAAGGTAAAGGTTTAGCTGGTGATGCATCTGCCCAGCCGGCCACTGATGTAATGTTGGAAACTGGTAATGCTGATATACTCCCTCCAGTTTTAGATAGTGATAGTAGAAAACTGGCTAGACTTGGTAATGACATCAAAGAAAGAAAGAAAATGAAACAAAGAAACCAAGTTGAGGCCAGGGCACATCTTGCTCAGATTAAGTTGCTGGATATGAGTGATGCCAATCTACTGGGTATCACTAAGGATGAGTATGTTAGGGTTAAGAATGATCCTAGGATAGTTGACCAGTTGAATGAAATGCTAGATGTAGAACTGGACAGACACTATCAAGAGGATGAAGCTGAATTCGATGCCAGGAGCTTAAACATTTCAGTGGAGAAGGCCAAAGAGATTAGGGCTAGTGGGCTTCTAAAGAGAATTGCAAATGTCAAGAAGGTTGTGAAGAGTGTACTGGATCCACCAAGAAGAAGGATTCCACAACCAAGAAAACCACTAACAAGAGATGCAAGAGATGCTGACCTTAGCACATTCGTTGAATCAACTGGCGAGGTATCCAATGAAGACATTAAGTCCGCTGTACTGGCTGCTGGTGCTGGGAGTATAAAAATCACAAATGAATCTGAAGCTAGAAACTACTACTCCCAGATCATGTCAACAAGAAGACATAGTGGTACTATTAATGGTGTCAATGTTACAATCAAGCCAGGCACCAAGGTTTTCAAGTCGAAGTTAAGTATACTGGTGGGCCACTGGTTAGAACTGATGATCCTGGTGCTATGCAATATGGGTTCAGCGAATGGGTTGAGATGGTGAAAATACTGGATGCAAAGGCACAAAAGAATAGGTTCGAGAAAGCATGGGTAAACTTTCTAAGGGGGAAGATTCAAAATAAAGAAAATCTTGAGCAAAAGTTGAATATTGACCCTGAAGATACTCAGCCTATCTCTTCAGTTGCCAAGAGAAGAAGAACTGGCGAAGGGCCATCTCATTAAGTTCTTTTTCAGTTATCTACTTGTATTTTGTTTTACATTCTGTAACTTGTATAAATTTCATTTCCTTGTATAAATGAAGTTACCAGTCTGTAACCACAAGGTAGATAATAGATTAAAATCTAACAAACATAAAAGAAAAACCTAAGGCATTTATTGATCTATAAAAATGCCTTAGAAACTTAGATAGATTTAAATCGAACAAGTCTCTATAGTTCACACTTGTATAGATACAAGAACTAGAAAAAGACTTAGACTATATTTCTAGAAAAATAGGGGGAATTTGTTAGGACCAGTTCACCTGGAACTGGCCAGTCACCAGTTCACACTTGCCAGTCACCAGTTGCATCTGGAGACTAGTGAAACTGTTGACCAAGATGATTTGTCGAGAAATATATTGAAGTCCAGTTGCACCGTACAGTTAACGCAACTGAAGACTTCCTCCAGTTGAGAACTGACCAAGTTGAAGAAGCATTCCTGTTGAAGTCGAAGACAACAAATGGAAGATAGAGAATGGCAATGGCAGCGAAGCCCAGTTTGACATTCTAGTCAGTTACAAACTGGAGACCATCAGTGGAAAGCCCTTACAAAGCTTTACACTGATTACGAGGAATTGACTTGTATACCTTATGTACCTTTACCCGGATAATAAGCCTTATCTTATTATTTAAGTATAAAAGGTACATAAAGGTGGTTGAGTAAAGTCACTTTAACATGCGACTTTACACTGCCTTTTAAGGAATTAAATGCTATTCCTTAAATGCTCCAACCACATTTGTACGACCAAAGTTAACATCCCAATGTTAACTTTGCCTATAAATACAAGTCATTGCACAACCAAGAATATCACTTCTTCGAAAACTTCGATAGAATTCATACTTTGCATACCTGCAATATTCTTGGTGAACTTGTGCAATATTCTCTCAATCGCTAAAAGGAACATTTCACAACTTAAGTGTTTCGATTGTCTTGAGAAATTCCGAGTGTAGATCAATTGTATTTCATAGGTTGTTAGGATATTTACATTCGTGTATTATCATGGTTCCGCATCAACCTTGTAATTTGTTTAATATCAATAAATAAATTACACATTGAAAAATACATATTGTCTCATCAAGTTATCTTACAAGTAATTTGTATTATTGCATTGTTCTTTACTTATTGTCATTATATAAGTAATCTATCTAGAACTTGGTATATACACACTGCAACTGGTCGTCTCCAGTTCAGTGCATATATTGCAAAGTAACTCCCCCATCGACATAGAGGTGTCTTCAGTAGTACCATCTAACGAGTTGGAACTCATAATCACTAAATAGTTCAAGCCAACGTCTTTGCCTCATATTCAACTCACTTTGGTTAAAGATGTGTTGAAGACTTTTGTGATCGGTATAAATCACACATTTGGTGCCGTAGAGATAATGTCTCCAACACTTCAAAGCAAACACAACCGCTCCCAATTCCAAATCATGTGTCGGGTAGTTCTTCTCATGCACCTTCAATTGACGGGAGGCATAAGCAATGACTTTACCCCTTTGCATAAGAACACAACCCAACCCTTGTCCCAAGGCATCACAATAAACAACAAAATCTTCAATTCCATCCGGTAGTGTCAAAATAGGAGCATCACATAGCATATCTTTAAGAGTTTGGAAGGCGTTCTTGTCTTTCGCCCCATTCAAAGTTTCTCTCCTTTTGAGTCAAGAGAGTAAGTGGTTGTGCAATACGGGAGAAGTTTTCAATAAATCTTCTATAGTAACCCGCCAATCCAAGAAATTGGCGGATCTCGGATGGCGTTTCGGGTCTTCTCCAATTCTTGACCGCTTCAATTTTGCTTGGGTCCACGTGAATACCATCCTTGCTCACTACGTGACCAAGAAAGTGGACTTCTTCCAACCAAAACTCACACTTGGAGAACTTAGCATACAATTTCTCCTTCCTTAGTAAATCAAGCACCTCACGCAAGTGCTCAACATGCTCCTCCTTCGTCTTTGAGTATACAAGTATGTCATCAATGAACACAATGACAGACTTGTCTAAGTATGGTTGACACACCCGGTTCATCAAGTCCATGAACACCGCCGGTGCATTAGTCAACCCAAAAGGCATCATGGTGAATTCAAAGTGACCATACCTTGTGCGAAAGGCCGTCTTGGGAATATCATCTTCATGTACTCGGAGTTGATGATAACCCGAGCGAAGATCAATTTTTGAGAAGTGCTTAGCACCTTGAAGTTGATCAAATAAGTCATCGATTCTAGGGAGGGGATACCGGTTCTTCACTGTGAGCTTGTTTAATTCCCGGTAGTCGATACACATTCTGAAGGATCCATCTTTCTTTTTGACAAAGAGAACAGGAGCACCCCAAGGAGATTGACTAGGGCGAATGAAACCCTTCTCTTGGAGTTCCTTGAGTTGAGTTTGCAATTCTTGCATTTCGGTTATGGCTAGTCTATACGGAGCTTTTGCTACGGGCGCGGCTTCGGGGATAAGATTAATACGAAAATCAAGTTCACGAGTTGGAGGTAGTCCCGGTAAGTCATCCGGAAAAACATCGGGAAATTCACAAACAATAGGAACAGTCTTCAATTCTACCTTTGTGATGGTAGCACTAAAGACTTTAGGATTAGAGGAATCGGAGATTTCGCCTTGAACCCTAAGAATTCTACCGTTAGTCAAAGGTATCTTAACAACTCTCTCACCACAATCAATCGTCGCATTTACCGCCGCTAACCAATCCATACCCACTATAATGTCAAAACTACCAATGTCAAGAGGCATGAGGTCAATGAAGAAGTCGACATCTTCTAAAGTCAAGACACAGTCGCGAAGTATTTGACTAATTCTAGTTAGTGACCCGTTTACCATTTCAATGTCAAGCACATAGTTTAGAGCACAAGGATGCACATCAATCAAAGGAACAAAGTTAGAGGACACGAGGCTATAATCGGCCCCGGAATCAAATAGAACGGTTGCATAGTGACCATTAAGGAGAAAGGTACCTGCTACTACGTTGGGATCGTTGCGGGCTTCATTTCATTGGCCGCAAAGGCTCGGCCGCGTGGTTGCACTTGGTGGCCTTGTTGTCCCCGGTTTGATTAGGCCCGACCATTTGTAGTTGGTTGGGGTGGACGGCTACTTGCACTTGTTGTCCCACCCATCGAGGACAATTATTACGGTAGTGGTCACGACTACCACATTCAAAACACTCGCCTCTTCTTTGATTACCTTGGGGAGGAACGGCCCGAACAGGAGCCACATTCATTGGGCCCGTTCTTGGAGCCCTACAATCTCTGGAGAGATGCCCCACTTGGTTACAATTAAAGCATGCTCTGCATTGGGCATTGGCGGGGTGATGTTGGTTGCATCTCCCACAGAAAGGATGGGGTCCAGTATAAGCTTTCCTGGCCGGTTCCACCGCCGCCATCACCCTACCCCTATTAGCATTTCTGGGCGGTTATCAACCCCCACTGGTCCCTCTTCTTCGTTTTCCACGGCCTGAGGTTGAGCATTTTCATTATTTACATTTTCTGGGGCTTCATTGTTTTGAGGCCCATTATTTTGCCCAAGATTTGTCGTGACTTGAGCAATAATGGTTGGCATGATATTGGCGATCGTTTGAGCGATCACCTCAGCCATATTTGGCTCAGGAACTTCACCACGACCCCTTCCTTGGCCCCTACCACGACCTCTACCACGGCCCCTACCTCCTTGTACCTCCGGTTGAGCTTCCGGTTGAGGTTCTTCCTCTTCAGCCCTAAAGTTCGTTCCGGTTCTCCTTGGTCTCACCATTTCTATAAAACAAGTGACACGTTGACCCGAGAGTTAGTCTCAAATGCTCACATGTTAGTCACACAAGTAGTCAATGCTCTCATAACGATACCACATACTCATTTCATATCAGTAGGCTAAGGCAAGAGTGCTAGAATCCTATGAGATTGTTACTTAGCATATCATCATGTCAATTTCATTACAATTGTCTATCATTAACTCAAGTAATCATGCTCAAAACATCATGCAATCAATTAACTAACACGAATGATTCAAAGTATAATCCGAATTCGATATGCTCTCTAGTTATTGACCGGGTATGTATACAGGGTGTACCAATGGCTAACCCTCCACCTAATCAACTTCCATTAAGCATATCGGTTCCTTATTATACTTTAAGCCACACGTGCGCAATCCACGATGTCATGAACTTGCTATAATGTTGGGTAACCATAAAAGAGTTGATCGGGTTCTTTTAGGGTTGCCACAATATTATACTAAGTTAATGGCATCACTTCATTTTGCCCTAAATCATCAAATTAGCTCCAACCAATAACAACAACAAACCATATTAACCACATTCATCACATTGAATTCAAGCTATCACACAAGTGGTCTTAACTACGAACTCACACGGGGATTCACATAATTCACATTGCACACGAATTTCCTAACCATGCATGCTATATGAAGAGTTTTAACTTAAGCCGTAGTCTAGGTTAAACCGCCTAATTCTCTACGACCACGCATGGGCCACCATTCTGTAACACCCCAAGCCGAGGCTCGAAATATTACGGAAATAATATAGCACAAGGTGGAATTACAATAGAACAAGAACTAAATGCAAATTAAAGATTCAGTGAATCCACACAAAATGAAACAAGTACCAAAATACATAAGGAGCAAATAGCCATCAAAGTTTACAAAAGAACATCTCAAAGATGGCAAATCGATCCTAAGTATAATGCAAAAGAGAAGGTCGATGAATCCTTGATTCATGAAGTCCAAAGCCCGGGTTAACAGCAAGCAAGCAACTAAACGCCACGTCCGGGGAGAACCTGATTACCTGAAAAGTGTACTAAGCATAGTCAACACAAGGTTGGTGAGTTCGTAGTAATGGTCCATAAAGAACCAGCGTCAATAATCACAATATACGAGTAGAGGCTAGACATGACTTACAGCGAGCCTCTAAGAAACACAATAACGTCCAACAACAAGATTATACAAGACAAGTAAGTGTAATATGAATGCACAAATGATATGCGTATCAATGCAAGTACCGAATGCATAATAAGCCAACATGCCTATCTTATGCGTGAACTCAAGTCACCTATGCAACGATACCCGCCTGTCATCACAATGAACAAGGCTGTATCTCAAAACATCGAGATATATATGTCTATATACTCGGGATCAAGAACTTCATCCATCAGATAGTGTATACATCTATACACTTGGATATAGGCACTCCTCAACCGAGGGATTATGTACAATGTATGCATGCTTACCATCAATCGTATATGCATCAATCACAATCGTCTGTCATGAACCAACAATCAATATTCGTCAATCATAAACCAATAATCACAATACGAAACATGAACCAACAATCGATATTCGACAAACATGAGCCAACAATCAATATTAACACCAATTTTATACGTACATACACTTAAGAGGATTCTACTTTCTTCAAGTCCCAGATGCTTATATATAGGGTCACCCGCAGCCTTCCCACCACATCTAAAACCCAATGAAGGCATAACCGACTTCCATGTATGTACGTCTATCCTAATATTAATGAAATACTTAACAAACATAAACCAAGTCAACAAACGAAATGAACCGTCACATCAATCCAACAACTAGAACAATCAATCAATCAATCAACAATGCAAGTAAACACGCAAGTTACACTTTTCAGCCCGAATCTCATTGCGTAAGCTACGCCCCAAAGGGCCGTAACTTACGCCCAGCCAGAATAGAACTAGCGTAACCTACGCCCCATAGGGCCGTAAGTTACGCCCCATACTGGGCAGCAAAACGACCAGGAACCATTTGTGCAGAAAAACAAGAACCAAAACCTATTTCTCTTGAACCAAAACCCTAAATCGACATCTAAGGTTACAAGACTCGTTTGAAGCTACATTTGACATTCCAATGCATAAATACACTTACCCAAACCCATATTTCCATCCATAACATCACCAAATTCTCCAAATCGATCAAAACCTAGCCAAACCCTAATTCGACCCAAAAATCATTTTAAGGCGATTTAGAACTTGTAAATGTACGAGATGACTAGAAACGAGTAAACTAACATAAAGAGAAGTAAATGGGATGAATTAGACTTACCAAAACTTCCTTCTTGAGCTCAAACCCTAAATTAGGTCAAATGGGTTAAAATGCAAGAACTTCAACCTTTGATTCTTCAATATGACGATAATGTGGTATAGATGGCGATGATTCTAGTGTTATATCAGTTTCAAAACACCAATCGATGCTAGAGAGGTGAAGGAATGAAATGAAATGGTTTCCTTGCCTTTTTACTTGAGAGAAAGAGAAAAAAGATAGATAGATAAGAAATGAAAGGGGGAGAAAGAGATAAGGAGAGAAATGGGTCAATGGTGGCTGGTGGGTCGTGGACTACCCACGGGCCGACCCGTTTCTCTTCTCAAGCCAAATTACAATCGTTACACATTTAAACACCGATCAAAACATATTATCGACCCGAATATAACACATTGTCATTTAATTCATAAAACGACTCAAAAACTTCGTTAACTTATATTGTTAGTCATATTACACATAAAGTCAATGGGTCAAAATTTACGGATGTTACAATAACGTCCAACAACAAGATTACACAAGACAAGTAAGCGTGTAATAAGAGTGCACAAATGATGTAAATATCAATGTAAGTGCCAAATGCATAAATAAGCCAACATGCCTATCTTATGCGTGAACTCAAGTCACCTATGCAACGATACCCGCCTGTCATCACAATGAACAAGGCTGTATCTCAAAAACATCGAGATATATATGTCTATATACTCGGGATCATGACATCAACATCCATCCGATAAGTGTATACATCTATACACTTGGATGTTTGCAAATCTCAACCGGGGGGTTATCCACAATGTATGCATGCTTACAATCAATAGTAAATGCATCGATCATAACTCGTTAATCATAATTCAATAATCACAGAACGTCAATCATAAACCAACAATCAATGCTCCAGCCAATCCTATACGTACATGCACTTAAGAGGATTCTACTTTCTTCGAGTCCCAGATGCTTATATATAGGGTCACCCGCAGCCTTCCCACCACATCTAAAACCCAATGAAGGCATAACCGACTTCCATGTATGTACGTCTATCCTAATATTTATGAAATACATAACCAACACCTAAACCAAGTAAATCAAACGAAATGAACCATCACATCAATCCAACAATCACACCAATCAATCAATCAATCAACAATGTAAGTAACCACGTCAATCCTACACTTTTCAGCCCGAATCTCAAGCGAGTAGGGAGCTACGAAACTCACCTTGTCCGGCAAAAAAGCTAGTATAATGCTACAAGCGAGTATTGGGATCCACACGTCACAACCTATAAATATACATCATAATACCATAATGTCAACTCTACAACCTTAAACAAGTTGGTTTAGCATATTTAAGTCAAGTCACAAACCCCTAAACACTTCTACAACTTTATCGAGTAAGAACAAGACGCATTTGACTCAACATTTTTAGAAATGGAAGAAGATTCATACAAAATGAGTGTTATTACGAGAAACTAGACTCTCTCACGATTCCAACGATAGGTCATATGACTTATTTGGACTTACGGATCAAAAGATATGTATAAATACATTTTATAATTTCTAGTTTAGTTCCAGGACCTTTCCACTGCGCCGCAGTCAAGGCCATGCCTTGCCACTGCGCCGCAGTCAGACCAAAAGTTGCATTCCAGGAGATTCCCACTGAGCCGCAGTCAGCCCAGAACTTGCCACTGAGCCGCAGTCAGGGCTATTTCTGCACCAGCAGTTTTTAAGTGCAGAAAACGAGCCAAATACCCCTAAACTCGACCCAAACCATACCAAAACGATTTGCAGGAGTTTGAAACTCATTTTGAAGCTTAACTAAGCACCAATAAACATAAATACACATAACCCAATCCACAAATTCGACTAAAACATCACAATTACTTCCAAATCATTCTAACCCTAATCAAACCCTAATTTGACCCAAAACTAGATTTAAGCCGATTTAGGACTTGTAAGCGTACGAGACGACTAGAAATGCATAAACAAACATGAGTAGATACAAATGAGATGAATTTGACTTACCAAAGCTTCTCCTTGAGTTTAAACCCGAAATTAGGTCAAAATGGGTAAAATACTTGCACTTTGACTTTTGATTCTTCAATATGCCGACAATGAGATATAAATGACTATGATTCTTGTATTAAACCAGTTCTAAACACCTAATCGATGCAGTTGGGAAGGAGAAATGAAATGGGTTTGCTTGCTTTTACTTTAGAGAAAAAGAGAAAAGAGATAGATAAGAAATGAAGGGTAAATGAGAAGATAAGGGGGAAAATGGGTCAAGGGGGGCTGATGGGTCGTGGATGACCCACGGCCGACCCGTTTCCCTTCTCAAGCCAAATTACAAATCGTTTATACATTTAAGCACCGATCAAAACATATTATCGACTCGAATATAACACATTGACATTTAATTCATAAAACGACTCAAATACTTCATTAACTTATATTGTTAGTCATATTACACGTAAAGTCAACGGGTCAAAATTCACGGATGTTACAGTGACTGAGAAACACACCTGTGGTTGAAGTACTGTATGGAGTATATAGTAGGATACAAATTGGGTTTAAACGATGTACCTGTAAACACGAAACTAGGATCTAACGATGTACTCAAGTACTCAACCATACCACCTTTCATGACACTTGATCAAAAGGTGGGCGTTCAGCTAGCTAAGATAAATAGTACATATTTGCAAATAATGGTTCCATAACGGGTAGAGTATCAATCCAAATTATGCACTAAACAACAAGGGTTAGTATAAAAGACAGATACATTTGTTTTTATATCCTTTATGAAAGCCATTATAGCATCAATATGCAATGGAGACAGATACATTTGTTTTTATGCTCAGATTAATTTCATAGAACATCATCGGGGGTATAACAGTATAGAAAACACTGACATAACAAAACATGTATACTATATGTCTCACAAATACTAAACATAACGATAAAATGTCAACAAAGTAATAGCGTAAAATGTTTATAATGAAGTAAGATTCAACATAACTAATTATGCTAAACATGAATCTCACAGATAACAAAAGCATGATCTATATGTAAAGAGTTTGAAATTTCCTTAACTTCTAATAAGATGAAAGTTGTACTCGAATCTCCAGAACTTTGTTTGCATCTTTCAGAACTCCTCTATTCAAATGCACACATTGCAATGTGGCATTATCTCTTCGAATATCTCAATGACCATGCAAAAGTAGTGTTTCCATGCAGGAATGCACAAAGAAGTTATCCATATATCCATAAATTCCGAGCTTAGTGTTGCTTTTTGATTCTGGTTTGTACATAGCAAGTGCACGTTCATTTCTACAATGATCTTCCTTGTCGTTATCCACTTCAAATATGAATGCACCACTCTTTCGTAATCCCAGTGTTCTACGTATTGAGGCCTCGGGTCTATTAATGGAGTATTGCTTATTAAAGGATCTAGTACAGCCATGCCCAATCATCATCCATACATTATAAATTTTTATATGTAACCCGATAACAGCAAGAGACTCCCTTAGGTAAGATACTCCTATTAAAGCTTCCTGGTTAAGTGCTAAAGGGCGAGGGAGGTTTACTTTGGTGAATTCTTCGGTTGTCAAATTAAATGACATAATCAGTTTGGGATTCCTTGTTCCATCATCCATAACAATCCTATCGTGGGCACTCCAATAAATAAACCCGTCTACAACTGTAACATCCGTGAATTTTGACCCGTTGACTTTTTGTGTAATTTGACTAACAAACTTGTTGAATGAAATAATTGAGCCATTTGTGATTATATGACTATGTGGTATGTTAGTCGGGTCGTTAATATGTGTTTGGCGTTAAATTGTGTAATCGTTTGTAAAATGGCTTATAGGAGAAACGGGTCGACCCATGGGTTGCCCATGACCCATGAACCAATTAGTTACCCATTCTCCTTTCCCCCTTAATCATTTCATCCTCCCTTTTCTTAAATCTCCTTTCTTCCTCTCTCAAAAAGTCAACTATTTCAAACTCAAATCCTGGAAATTTCATAGTGTTTGAAGCTAGATTAACTCAAGAAATTGCATCATCTTCATCATTTATATATCATATCAAATAATTAGAGTTCAAGCTCAAGAAAATCTCCATATATAGTCAAATTCGGATTTAAAGGCATTTGGGAGATTTGGTAAGTTAAAACTACCTCATATCAGTCATTTTATGTTGTTAAACATGTTTCTAGTAAAACCCAAATGTTTTGTGCCAAGAATCGAGTCAAAAATCGGATTAGAATCCCTTGAGTTTCAAGCCGCATGAACAGTAGCACGTGTTTAGGGTTCAAACGCGTGTCTAGGGCTCATAAACGCGTGTTAGGGTTTCTAAACGCGTGTTAGGGTTTCTAAACGCGTGTTAGGGTTCATAAACTCGTGTTACTATTCTTGCTTTACGCGTCAGTTTTCAAACGTCAATAACTTTTGAACCGTAAGCCCGTTTTAGACGTATGACCTATCGTTGGAATCGTAAGAGAGTCTAGTTTCTTGTAATAACACTCTTTTTATATGAATCTTTGGTCATTTCTAAAAAGGTCGAGTCGAATGAGTTCTTCTCTTACACGTTAATGTTGGAAAGGCGTTTAGGGTTTGTGACTTGACCTAATTGTGCTAAACCAACTTATTTATGATTGTAGAGTTGACATTATGATATATTGATGTATAATTATAGGTTGTGGACGTGTGGACCTATTACTCGTTTGTAATCTTATACTAGCTTCTTTGCGTCAAGGTGAGTTTCGTATCTCCCTACTCGCTTGAGATTCGGGCTGAAAAGTGTAAACCTGGCGTGTTTACTTGCATTTATTGATTTATTGATTGGTTGACTTGATTGTTGGATTGATGTGACAGTTCGTTTCGTTTGATTGACTTGGGTTATGTTTTAGTTAATTATTATTTTATATTAGGATAGACGTATACATGGAAGTCGGTTATGCCTTCATTGGGTTCTAGATGTGGTGGGAAGGCTGCGGGTGACCCTATATATAAGCATCTAGGATTCGAAGAAAGTAGAATCCTCTTAAGTGTATGTACGTATAGTTGGTTAAATTGAAATTTGATTTATGAACGGTGATTATTGATTGTTGGTTCACGTTCGTTGAATGTTGATTAGTGGCTTATAACTTACAATTATTGATTGTTGGTTCAAGTTCATCGTATATTGATTGTTGGTTCATGACTGATG
>CM067169.1:61537606-61573151 GCA_034093135.1 Erigeron breviscapus
AAGATCGTCCTGGTTGCACTTCAAGATCGTCCTAGCTGGTTCAAGCACAAGATCGTCTTAAGTTCTTAGCACAAGATCGTCTTAAGTTCTTAGCACAAGATCGTTTCACAGGTCAAGGTTCAAGATCGTTTCAATTTCCAGGAACAAGAACAAGTGTTTGAGCAAAACCGATCCAAGGGATCAGTTACCCATGAAACGTACCAACAATCACCACACAAAATCGAACGAACAAATACCATAAGACATTAAGCTGCCTAGGACGATCTTGGGGACCAAGATCGTCCCTCCAAGACCGTCCCAATGTCTCGAATGAGCTGAACAAGGGCTGAACACAATTCGAGGTTCTAGATCGATTTCAAAACTTGGTTGGACATAGCACTAGTACATATATACACAATAACATTATTTCACCACGCTTTTACTGATTTTCAAGATCAAATATCACATGAACAAGTTGTGACTTCAAGAACAAGTTGTACTTCATTTTCAAAAATGGGTTTGTAAATTAAAGCACGTTATGACCCAAATTTGTTCATACATATGTTGTTAAACACATTTAGACACAAACCCATTAATTTTAACACGATTTTCATTCAAGAATTGGACCAAATCATCAAGAACATAAACTTGAAAAAGTACACTTTTAATTTGATCAAAAACTCATAATTCGTTGTTGTTACCTGAGATTTGATTCCAGAAATGTGTTTTGATTGTCCCAAGGATGCTAAAAGTACAAACGATTTTGATTAAACAATCCAAAATCAAGAGATGACTTTTGTGTGTGTTTTATGGCTGCAAGAGTGTGTTTTAGTGAGAGAAGTGAAGAAAGGAGGAAGATGAACAGTGATGCTTCTCTCACTAGGGTTTCCAACTCTTTCTTTTTATACCTTTCCCATAATTAATGAACTTCATAAATGCAAGGACTAATTGCGAACATTTTTGAACTAGAACTGTTATGAACACGAACGTTTACGTACTGCACTTTAGTATTTCATCGAACTTAATCATAAATTCGTCATATAAATCATGATTTAAGATCAAATTGACCTTCATATAAGCACATAATTTAGGTCTAAGTACATCAAGAACCTAAATAAATTGAACTGTCTAGCCGTTCAAATGGCGAAAGTACTTTCTAAAGAACTTATTTAGAACATTTCTAAGACGGTTGTTACTTCGTAAGTCTCTCTAAAGCCAAAAAATACATGTTCAAATTCGGAAGAGTAATGACATTGTTGCAAAAACAACCTAAGGAAACGGATGCTATTTTTTCGGATCAACTTCACAAAGAGTCTTCTGGCCTGATTGTTGTCATGATTTGTAGGTGTTGGGATGTGATTAGCATGAAGAACAAGTACATGTGTACCGACTTCATCATCTCTTATGAAAAGGTTTGTAGGCAGGATTGTTTTCTATATGGATGTTTGTAAAAGATATATTTTCCAGTTTTTAATGTAATTATATTTATGCGTTGGTAGGGGAATGTCCTTCATTGTTTTGTCAAGGATGCGATTGCTTACCGGTTTAAGCCACTTCTGGAAGAAGGCTCTCTGTACATGCTGAAGGACTTTAGTGTGCTGCCGAATCCTAAAAAATACAGGATCATGAAAGATGTTGAAGTCATGATCGAGCTTCACGGTTCAACCATAATGAGAAAGGCAAATGATATATAAAAGTCATGAATCAACTCTAAAACTAAAATAATCTCTTTTCATAATTGTTGTTATAGCTCTAATTGCATGGTTTACAAATGTATGCAGCATGGGTAGTAAATTCTTGATTTGTTATGCGATTTATTAGTGAGTATGTGCATTATTGGAAGAGTTAGTAATTGATTATCCATGTAAGTGTGATTTAATGTGAGTTTTAAAATTGCATTGGCCTTACTATTGTGGATGATTAGGAAGTTGAAAGAATGAAATGTGAAAAAGAATAACTAATTCTCAATTGCTACGATATTTTTAGATGTTATTTTATTCATATATATGTACATGTAAAGATTACACTAAAAAACAATCTATAACAAATATACACCAACTAACGTATCACATACTTTTTCAAAATAAACAATAAATGCTTATTAACTTAATTAATTATTACTAACAACATATTTGTACATAATATGGAAGTAACAAACATTATATAAATGAAAATGATTTATCACCCTATAAATTAACCTAAAAATCATTTTAAAGCTATTGATATATCATATACAACATCTAAGTCAATACTCCGTAACGTTTTTACACACAGCTCAACATCTTTCTACTATAGATCATTTTTAAACCACACGCTACCAATCAAAATAATACTTTTTAAATACAAATATTACGCGAAAACAAATATAATCCATCCCGGACGTGCAACGCACGGGTCTTAAGACCTCGTATATATTAAATTGTATTTATTATTTAATATATTTATATATATATTTAAATGTATTTATGTATTTAGTATATTATATAATTAGAGGTAAATGTTCATTTGAATCCTTAATTTTTCATGAAACCCAAGGACCAAATCCTAGCCATTTGATCATCTCCATCAATGGCTAGGATTGAAACTTATGCCTTAATTAAAAAAAAACACGGAGGGGCATTTATGTAAATTTGCTTAACAAAAAAAAAACTCTCTTTTCCCCTTTCCTCCTCCTGATGGAAACACACACACACACACACACACCCTCTCTCTCTCTCATCAACTCCGGCGACGGTAACCACCACCACCACCACCATATCCGACCGCCGCCACCACCACCACTACAATCTGGATCTTCATCTCAAACCACTAGCAACAACAACAAATGGAAGATGATGTTTTAGATATTATTAGAGTGATATTTTATGTAGTTTATGTTTTTTATATAAAAAATGGATAAACAAACCATTTTTATCCATGATTTGTAGTTTTTTTCTCTTATTTCTGTTTTTTCATATGATAAGAAGTTGTATCTTTGGTTGTTGTTGTTTAAAATTTTTATAATGAGTTTTTGCCCACAAAGTGTTTGATGAAATGTCTAAACCAAAGTTTATGTACTAAATCAAATATGATTATATACGTATTTACTGTGTACAGCCAATCATTTCCATCGGCGATTAGGTTTTTTATCATGGCTGACAAGTCGAAATCATCAAATAGAAAACGAAAAGTGTTGATGATGATTCCGGCAACTGTAATTTTGTTTCCGGCAACTGTAAAAATTTATTCAAAATCATATATGATTTTACGTATAAAATTGAGACAAGGCAAATGAGTTCTATACAAATAAACCTATTTAAAATCAATTTTGATTTTACGCATACAGTGTGAAAAACTTGTAGAAAATCATATATGATTTTACGCATACATTGTCTAGAAAATGTACAAAATCATTTATGATTTTGTGTAGCACATTGAGTCAAACCAAATGGCTTCCATAAAAAGAAATTTATTTAAAATCATTTTTGATTTTACTCATAAAGTATGAAAACCTATTCAAAATCAACTATTCAAAATCAAAAATGATTTTACGCATACATTGGGGAAAAAGCTATACAAAATCATATATGATTTTTTATAGCACATTGAGACAAAACCAAATGAGTTCCATACAAAGAAAACCATTTAAAATCAAAAATGATTTTAAGAATAGAGTGTGAAAAGCTATACAAAATCATATATGATTTTATTCATACATCTAGACAAAAAAAAGTGAGTTCGGTATGATTTTGTATAGGCTTCCATACAAATAAACTTATTCAAAATCAAAATTGATTTTAAGAATACACTGTGAAAAATTTATTCAAAATCATATATGATTTTACGTATAAAATTGAGACAAGGCAAATGAGTTCTATACAAATAAACCTATTTAAAATCAATTTTGATTTTACGCATACAGTGTGAAAAACTTATAGAAAATCATATATGATTTTACGCATACATTGTCTAGAAAATGTACAAAATCATTTATGATTTTGTGTAGCACATTGAGTCAAACCAAATGGCTTCCATAAAAAGAAATTTATTCAAAATCATTTTTGATTTTACTCATAAAGTATGAAAACCTATTCAAAATCAACTATTCAAAATCAAAAATGATTTTACGCATACATTGGGGAAAAGCTATACAAAACAAAATGAGTTACATACCAAGAAACCCATTTAAAATAAAAAATGATTTTAAGCATACATTGTGAAATACCCATACGAAATCATATTTGATTTTACCCATACATCTAGACAAAAGAAATGAGTTCGGTATCATTAAACCTATTCAAAATCATAAATGATTTTGAATAGCACATTGAGACAAAGCAAAATGAGTTCCATACAAAGAAACATATTCAAAATCAAAAATGATTTTACGCATATAGTGTGAAAAACTCATTCAAAATCATATTTGATTTTGTATTACTGAAGGCCCCCGTGATAAAGCTTTAGTTTAGGGTTTGAAGTCGTAGGGTTAGCCGGCTAACCCTACGACTTCAAACCCTAAACTAAAGCGCGGGCCGCAGGCCCCCGTAATCACACTTCCCCCTCGGATTAGCTTTTATCCCCCAAGGGTTTAGATTTTAGGGTTTTAAAATGCAACTTTTCTAAAATGTATGCATAAAATCAAAAATGATTTTGCATTGATTTTTAACATTATACATGCGAAATCAATTTTGATTAGCAATTAAGCTTTAGTTTAGGGTTTGAAGTCGTAGGGTTAGCCGTTAGGCTAACCCTACGACTTCAAACCCTAAACTAAAGCGCGGGCCGAAGGCCCCCGTAATCATAACCCTACGACTTCAAACCCTAACTATCGTGTAACATCCGTAAATTTTGACCCATTGACTTTATGTGTAATATGACTAACAATATAAGTTAATGAAGTATTTGAGTCGTTTTATGAATTAAATGACAATGTGTTATATTCGGGTCGATAATATGTTTTGATCGGTGTTTAAATGTCTAACGATTGTAATTGGCTTGAGAAGAGAAACGGGTCGACCCATGGGCCAAACCCATGACCCATGAGCCTACTAGTGACCCATCTCCCTTATCCTTTCATTTCTTATCTATCTCTCTTTTCTCACTTTCTCTCTAAGTAAAATAAGGCAAGGAAACCATTTCATTTCATTCCTTCATCTCTCTAGCATCGATTGGTGTTTTGAAACTGGTATAACGCTAGAATCATCGCCATCTATACCACATTATCGTCATATTGAAGAATCAAAGGTTGAAGTTCTTGCATTTTAACCCATTTGACCTAATTTCGGGTTTGAGCTCAAGAAGGAAGTTTTGGTAAGTCTAATTTATCCCATTTACTTCTATTTATGTTAGTTTACTCGTTTCTAGTCATCTCGTACATTTACAAGTTCTAAACCGCCTTAAAATGAATTGTGGGTCAAACTAGGGTTTTATTTAGGGTTGATGATTTGGAAGTGTTCTTGATGTTTTGGAATGGAATCTAAGATGTGGGTTATGTTTAGTTATGTTAAAACATGTTTGTCTAAGCTTCAAAATGAGTCTTGGAACATCGCTAGACGATTTGGGGGTCGAAAATAGGGTTTGGGTGAAGTTGGATCGCATTTTGTACTCAAAAATCTCCAGGTTATAGCCCAGTCGCGCCGCGAGTTTGTGTCCAGTCAGGTCAGAGCTTTTTCTCGCGTCCAGCCTCGCGCCGCGAGCCTCGTGCTCCTCGCGCCGCGAGCTCGTGCTCCTCGCGCCGCGAGTTTCACCTGTTTTGCGCGTCAGTTTTCAAACGTTAATAACTTTTGATCCGTAAGTCCAAATAAGTCGTATGACCTATCGTTGGAATCGTAAGAGAGTCTAGTTTCTCGTAGTAACCTTCATTTTGTATGAATCTTCGTACATTTCTAAAAATGTCAAGTCAAAGTGTTATGTTTCACACTCGATAATGTTAAGAAAGTAATTGTGGGTTCGTGACTCAACTTAAACCTAAGGAACCAACTTATTTATGATTATAAAGTTGACATTATGTTATATGACATGCTTTGATAGGTTGTGAATGCGTGGGGCCCAATACTCGCTATTAATCTTTTATTAACTCGACTTAAGCTTCTTTGTCGATCAAGGTGAGTTTCGTATCTCCCTACTCGCTTGAGATTCGGGCTGAAAAGTGTAAACTTGCGTGTTTACTTACGTTGTTGATTGTTTGATTGATTTGGTTAGTTGGTTTAATGAGACGGTTTATCATATTGATTGACTTGGTTTATGTTTGTTAAGTATTTCATTGATATTAGGATAGACGTGCATACATGGAAGTCGGTTATGCCTTCAATGGGTTTTAGATGTGGTGGGAAGGCTGCGGGTGACCCTATATATAAGCATCTGGGACTCAAGAAAGTAGAATCCTCTTAAGTGTATGTACGTATAGAATTGGTGTTAATATTGATTGTTGGTTCATGTTCATCGTATTGTGATTATGGGTTTATGATTGACGAGTATTGATTGTTGGTTCATGATAGACGATTGTGATTGATGCATATACGATTGATGGTAAGCATGCATACATTGTACATAATCCCTCGGTTGAGGAGTGCCTATATCCAAGTGTATAGATGTATACACTATCTGATGGATGAAGAGTTCATGATCCCGAGTATATAGACATATATATCTCGATGTTTTTGAGATACAGCCTTGTTCATTGTGATGACAGAAGGGTATCGTTGCATAGGTGACCTGAGTTCACGCATAGGATAGGCATGTTGGCTTATTCATGCATTCGGCACTTACATTGATTCGTATATCATTTGTGCATTCATATTACACATTTACTTGTCTTGTGTAATCTTGTTGTTGGACGTTATTGTGTTACTTAGAGGCTCGCTGTAAGTCATGTCTAGCCTCTATTCGTATATTGTGATTATTGACGTGGTTCTTTATGGACCATTACTACGAACTCACCAACCTTGTGTTGACTATGCTTAGTACACTTTTCAGGTAATCAGGTTCTCCCGGACGTGGAGTTTAGTTACTTGCTTGCTGTTAACCCGGGCTTTGGACTTTATGAATCAAGGATTCATCGACCTTCTCTTTTGCATTATACTTAGGATCAATTTGCCATCTTCTGGATGTTCTTTTGTAAACTTTGATGGTTATTTGCTCCTTATGTATTTTGGTACTTGTTTCGTTTTGTAATGGATTCACTGAATCTTTATTTGCATTTAGTTCTTGTTCTATTGTAATTCCACCTTGTGCTATATGATTTCCGTGATATTTCGAGCCTCGGCTTGGGGTGTTACAGAATGGTGGCCCATGCGTGGTCGTAGAGAATTAGGCGATTTGACCTAGACTACGGCTTAAGTTAAAACTCTTCATATAGCATGCATGGTTAGGAAATTCGTGTGCAATGTGAATTATGTGAATCCCCGTGTGAGTTCGTAGTTAAGACCACTTGTGTGATAGCTTGAATTCAATGTGATGAATGTGGATTACGGTTAATATGGTTTGTTGTTGTTAATTGTTGGAACTAATTTGATGATTTAGAGCAAAATGAAGCTATGCCATTAACTTAGTATAATATTGTGGCAACCCTAAAAGAACCCGATCAACTCTTTTATGGTTACCCAATCTTATAACAAGTTAATGACATCGTGGATTGCGCACGTGTGACTTGAAGTATAATAAGGAACCGATATGCTTAATGGAAGTTGATTAGGTGGAGGGTTAGCCATTGGTACACCCTGTATACATACCCGGTCAATAACTAGAGAGCATATCGAATTCGGATTATACTTTGAATCATTCGTGTTAGTTATTTGATTGCATGATGTTTTGAGCATGATTACTTGAATAAATAATGAACGATTGTAATGAAATTGACATGATGATATGCTAAGTAACAATCTCATAGGATTCTAGCACTCTTGCCTTAGCTTAATGATATGAAATGAGTATGTGGTATCAGTATGAGAGCATTGACTACTTGTGTGACTAACATGTGAGCATTTGAGACTAACTCTCGGGTCAACGTGTCACTTGTTTTATAGAAATGGTGAGACCCAGGAGAACCGGAACGAACTTTAGGGCTGAAGAGGAAGAACCTCAACCGGAAGCTCAATCGGAGGTACAAGGAGGTAGGGGCCGTGGTAGAGGCCAAGGAAGGGGTCGTGGTGAAGTTCCTGAGCCAAACATGGCTGAGGTGATCGCTCAAACGATCGCCAATATCATGCCAACCATTATTGCTCAAGTCACGGCAAATCTTGGGCAAAATAATGTGGCTCAAAACAATGAAGCCCCAGAAAATGTAAATAATGAAAATGCTCAACCTCAGGCCGTGGAAAACGAAGAAGAGGAACCAGTGGGAGTTGATAACCGAATGCCCATGTATAATCAATATGGGGGATATCGACAGGGGTGCATATTTAAGGACTTCAAAAGCTGTGGGGCACCGGAGTTTAATGGAAGAGGTGGTCCCACTGAGTGTATAAGGTGGTTTGAAGAGATCGAGGCAGTGATTGAAAGAAGTCATTGCACCTATGACGACCGGATTTCTTATGCATCTGGCATGTTTAGGCATGACGCCTTGAGTTGGTGGAATCAAGAGATAACCTTAGGGCGGACTTATAACTTGGAATGGGCCGATTTCAAGGAAAAAGTGAAGGCAAAGTTTTGTCCTCCCTATGAACTACAAAATTTGACCATTGAGTTTGCTAATCTCAATATGGAGGGAGCCGATTATAAGAGTTATGTTAGACGATTTCAAGAGTTGTCTACCCTCATTCCTCACTTGGTGGGTTCCGAGTCTCAGGCCATCCAGAAGTTTGTATTGGGCTTAAATCCTCAAGTCCGATCTTATGTGAATTCTAATATGCCTACTTCTTTGGCCGATGCTGTTAACCGAGCCGGGAGTGTGACTGAAGACTTGTTGAGGAGCGGTGTCTTGAGAAAATCCTCAACAAACAAGAGGAAAGAAGTGGGAGAGTCGAGTGGGGTAAAGAAAGTGGGAAGGTTTGACCCCAAGAATGCAAACCGGGGAAGGGTGATGGCGGCAGTTAAGCCGGCGAGGAGGCCTTGTAGGGCTCCAAGGACGGGCCCAATGAATGTGGCTCCTGTTCGGGTCGTTCCTCCTCAAGGTAACCAACGAAGAGGTGAATGTTTTGAATGTGGTAGTCGTGACCACTACCGTAATAATTATCCTCGATGGGTGGGACAACAAGTGCAAGTAGCCGTCCACCCCAACCAACTACAAATGGTCGGGCCTAACCAAAACCGGGGCCAACAAGGCCATCAAGTGCAACCACGCGGCCGAGCCTTTGCGGCCAATGCAAATGAAGCCGCAACGATCCCAACGTAGTAGCAGGTACCTTTCTCCTTAATGGTCACTATGCAACCGTTCTATTTGATTCCGGGGCCGATTATAGCCTCGTGTCCTCTAACTTTGTTCCTTTGATTGATGTGCATCCTTGTGCTCTAAACTATGTGCTTGACATTGAAATGGTAAACGGGTCACTAACTAGACTTAGTCAAATACTTCGCGACTGTGTCTTGACTTTAGAAGATGTCGACTTCTTCATTGACCTCATGCCTCTTGACATTGGTAGTTTTGACATTATAGTGGGTATGGATTGGTTAGCGGCGGTAAATGCGATGATTGATTGTGGTGAGAGAGTTGTTAAGATACCTTTGACTAACGGTAGAATTCTTAGGGTTCAAGGCGAAATCTCCGATTCCTCTAATCCTAAAGTCTTTAGTGCTACCATCACAAAGGTAGAATTGAAGACCGTTCCTATTGTTTGTGAATTTCCCGATGTTTTTTCGGATGACTTACCGGGATTACCTCCAACTCGTGAACTTGACTTTCGCATTAATCTTATCCCCGAAGCCGCGCCCGTAGCAAAAGCTCCGTATAGACTAGCCTTAACCGAAATGCAAGAATTACAAACTCAACTCAAGGAGCTCCAAGAGAAGGGTTTCATTCGCCCTAGTCAATCTCCTTGGGGTGCTCCTGTTCTCTTCGTCAAAAAGAAAGACGGGTCCTTCAGAATGTGTATTGATTACCGGGAATTAAACAAGCTCACTGTGAAGAACCGGTATCCCCTCCCTAGAATCGATGACTTGTTTGATCAACTTCAAGGTGCTAAGCACTTCTCAAAAATCGATCTTCGCTCGGGTTATCATCAACTCCGAGTACATGAAGATGATATTCCCAAGACGGCTTTTCGCACAAGGTATGGTCACTTTGAATTCACCGTAATGCCCTTTGGGTTGACTAATGCACCGACGGTGTTCATGGACTTGATGAACCGGGTGTGTCAACCATACTTAGACAAGTCTATCATTGTGTTCATTGATGACATACTTGTATACTCGAAGACGAAGGAGGAGCATGTTGAGCACTTACGAGAGGTGCTTGAATTACTAAGGAAGGAGAAATTGTATGCAAAATTCTCCAAGTGTGAGTTTTGGTTGGAGGAGGTCCACTTCCTTGGTCACGTAGTGAGCAAGGATGGTATTCATGTGGACCCAAGCAAAATTGAAGCGGTCAAGAATTGGAGAAGACCCGAAACGCCATCCGAGATCCGTCAATTCCTTGGATTGGCGGGTTACTATAGAAGATTTATTGAAAATTTCTCTCGTATTGCACAACCACTCACTCTCTTGACTCAAAAGGAGAGAAACTTTGAATGGGGTGAAAGACAAGAAAACGCCTTCCAAACTCTTAAAGATATGCTATGTGATGCTCCTATTTTGACACTACCGGATGGAATTGAAGATTTTGTTGTTTATTGTGATGCCTCGGGACAAGGGTTGGGTTGTGTTCTTATGCAAAGGGGTAAGGTCATTGCTTATGCCTCCCGTCAATTGAAGGTGCACGAGAAGAACTACCCGACACATGATTTGGAATTGGGAGCGGTTGTGTTTGCTTTGAAGTGTTGGAGACATTATCTCTACGGCACCAAATGTGTGATTTATACCGATCACAAAAGTCTTCAACACATCTTTAACCAAAGTGAATTGAATATGAGGCAAAGGCGTTGGCTTGAACTATTTAGTGATTATGACTGTGACATCCGTTATCATCCGGGCAAGGCAAATGTAGTAGCCGATGCTTTGAGTAGAAAGGAGAGAGTGAAGCCAAGACGGGCTAGAGCTATGAGCCTCACGGTGGGGCCAAATATTCGTGACTGGATCATTGAAGCCCAAATTCAAGCCACCCTACCGGAAAACTTTGGGAGAGAACCTAGATGGCATGGAACAACAATTCGACCGGAAGAATGATAATGGGCTATACATGGTTGAAAGACTTTGGGTTCCTATTTTCGGTGACTTAAGAACACTTATTATGAATGAAGCTCATCTATCGCCTTATTCGGTCCATCCCGGGTCGGATAAGATGTACTTTGATTTGAAAAACTTGTATTGGTGGCCGGGCATGAAGCGTGATGTGGCTAAGTATGTGAATGAGTGTCTTACTTGCTTACAAGTCAAAGCCGATCACAAGAAGCCACCCGGATTGTTGGTACAACCGGTGATGCCCGAATGGAAGTGGGAACATATTTCAATGGACTTCATTACTAAACTACCGAAGACGAGAAGCGGTCGTGACACGATTTGGGTGATAGTAGATCGGTTAACGAAGTCGGCTCACTTTTTAGCCATTCGTGAAACCGACAAATTTGACACTTTGGCTCGTTTGTACATCAAGGAAGTAATATCTAAGCATGGAGTGCCGATTTCTATCATTTCTGATAGAGATGCCCGTTTCAAATCAAACTTTTGGGAAGCCTTTCAAAAAGCAATGGGTACTCGACTCGACATGAGCACGTGATCGTTGTCGTTGAGCCGATCAAAAATAAAACTAATTACCACTAATTAGCTAGGGTAAGTAGAGTATCGTATCCACAAGGAATCATGGGAAAGTGTTGAACAAGTCACAAAAGTTGTTTAAACTAGACATAAACTTAAAATCGAGTTTTGGATTGATTTGATTAAACTAAAAATGATAATAAACTTAATAACGAAATTCAATAATAAAAAGGTAAGACCATTCTTATGATCCCAATTATGCTTTCAAGAGTATAACCTAACTTATATCCGTTGGAAATCACATAGACATGATTCGTTATAAAGCTTGGAATGAATGAACGTTAAGGACTAATTGATTGGGTTGTGATGATTCACGATAATGAAAACCGAGTAATTGACATAACTAAATTATTTATCCATTAACAAGATTACCATTTCATAAGAGATTATTCCAATAATTAATGATTAACAATAAATTGAAACCAAAAGATAGATGGAAATCATTCAAGGTTATAAATAAATAATCATTCATTCAAATCCAAACAACATTAGATGCAAAACACAATTAAGAATTAAACATCTAATCCAACATAAATATAAGAAAGGTTGAATACAATTGTCTTACATAATTGTTCACATAAGAATGATCTAAAGAGGATTAGCCTTCCATGTTCATCAATGAATCTTCAATTTGGATTGTCATCTCCATGATCTTGTGATTGAATGATGATTTGATGATGATTTTGGGGCTTGGGAATGGTGGGTTGCTGCTCTAGATCTCAGAAATTAGGGCTTGTGTGTGTGTTAATTCGTGCCTCATTATATACCCCAAGTTACAATTAAAACCCTTAAAATTCGACTTCTGATCAGTGGCTGGCGTAACCTACGCCCCATCTGGGCGTAAGGTACACCCCTTGGAAATTTGCCCAGCGTAACCTACGCCTGAACTGGGCGTAAGGTACGCTTGTTGTATCTTTGCACTTCACTTGGCGTAAGGTACGCCTCTTCTGGGCGTAAGGTACGCCTACTGAACTTTTGCCTGGCGTAACCTACGGCCATGACTGGCGTAAGTTACGCCTTTTGTAACTTCAGTTTCCAGAATTCCAGAATTTGACTTTCTTTGACTTTGAGTTTCATTCGACTTCCTTCTCGACCCAATTAGTCCAAATAAGCACTTAGAACCTGAAACACTTAAACAAACATAAAAACGCCCTAATCGTCTATTAACATGCACAAGACAATCCGATTTTATCCATTAACATCATGTCTTTTAGGCGTTTATGAGCACGACGTTTCATCCTCAAACGGATGGGCAAACCGAGAGAACCATTCAAACACTTGAAGATATGTTGAGGGCTTGTGCAATTGATTTCGGTGGAAGTTGGGAAGACCATTTGCCGCTAGTTGAGTTTTCATACAACAATAGTTATCATGCTACCATTCAAATGGCGCCCTTTAGAGCATTGTATGGTAGGATATGTCGTTCTCCTCTAGCTTGGGCGGAAATTGGAGAGAGTCAACTTATCGGGCCAGAAATTGTGGTTGAAACGACGAAGGTAATATCTCAAATTAAGGAGAAGTTGCAATTGGCCCGTGAACGTCAAAAGAAGTATGCCGATGTGAGGCGGAGACCGTTGGAGTTTGAAATTGGTGATTATGTACTTTTGAAAGTGTCACCTTGGAAAGGTGTTGTGCGTTTTGTGAAGCGGGGAAAACTTGCGCCAAGGTATATTGGTCCTTTCAAGATTCTTGAACGGGTTGGAAAGGTTGCCTACCAATTAGAATTACCACAAGAGCTTAGCGGTGTGCATGATGTGTTTCATATTTGCAACCTACGCAAGTGTTTGGCGGACCCTACACATCATGTGCCCATGGACGAGATTAGGGTGGATTCGAATCTTAATTTTGTTGAAGAGCCGGTGGAGATCTTGGATCGTCAAGAAAAGAAACTCAAGAATAAACGCTACACGATTGTTAAGGTTAGATGGAATGCTAGACGTGGAGCCGAGTTCACTTGGGAGCGAGAGGACCATATGAAGTCTAAGTATCCGCATTTATTTAGTAATTAGTGTTTTGTTGAATTTCGGGACGAAATTCTTTCAACGGGGGAATAATGTAACATTCGTAAATTTTGACCCATTGACTTTATGTGTAATATGACTAACAATATAAGTTAATGAATTATTTGGGTCGTTTTATGAATTAAATGACAATGTGTTATATTCGGGTCGATAATATGTTTTGATCGGTGTTTAAATGTGTAACGATTGTAATTGGCTTGAGAAGAGAAACGGGTCGACCCATGGGCCAAACCCATGACCCATGAGCCTACTAGTGACCCATCTCCCTTATCCTTTCATTTCTTATCTATCTCTCTTTTCTCACTTTCTCTCTAAGTAAAATAAGGCAAGGAAACCATTTCATTTCATTCCTTCATCTCTCTAGCATCGATTGGTGTTTTGAAACTGGTATAACGCTAGAATCATCGCCATCTATACCACATTATCGTCATATTGAAGAATCAAAGGTTGAAGTTCTTGCATTTTAACCCATTTGACCTAATTTCGGGTTTGAGCTCAAGAAGGAAGTTTTGGTAAGTCTAATTTATCCCATTTACTTCTATTTATGTTAAGTTTACTCGTTTCTAGTCATCTCGTACATTTACAAGTTCTAAATCGCCTTAAAATGAATTGTGGGTCAAACTAGGGTTTTATTTAGGGTTGATGATTTGGAAGTGTTCTTGATGTTTTGGAATGGAATCTAAGATGTGGGTTATGTTTAGTTATGTTAAAACATGTTTGTCTAAGCTTCAAAATGAGTCTTGGAACATCGCTAGATGATTTGGGGGTCGAAAATAGGGTTTGGGTGAAGTTGGATCGCATTTTGTACTCAAAAATCTCCAGGTCTGAGCCCAGTCGCGCCGCGAGCTCGTGTCCTCGCGCCGCGAGTTTGTGTCCAGTCAGGTCAGTGCTTTTTCTCGCGTCCAGCCTCGCGCCGCGAGCCTCGTGCTCCTCGCGCCGCGAGTTTCACCTGTTTTGCGCGTCAGTTTTCAAACGTTAATAACTTTTGATCCGTAAGTCCAAATAAGTCGTATGACCTATCGTTGGAATCGTAAGAGAGTCTAGTTTCTCGTAGTAACCTTCATTTTGTATGAATCTTCGTACATTTCTAAAAATGTCAAGTCAAAGTGTTATGTTTCACACTCGGTAATGTTAAGAAAGTAATTGTGGGTTCGTGACTCAACTTAAACCTAAGGAACCAACTTATTTATGATTATAAAGTTGACATTATGTTATATGACATGCTTTGATAGGTTGTGAACGCGTGGGGCCCAATACTCGCTATTAATCTTTTATTAACTCGACTTAAGCGTCTTTGTCGATCAAGGTGAGTTTCGTATCTCCCTACTCGCTTGAGATTCAGGCTGAAAAGTGTAAACTTGCGTGTTTACTTACGTTGTTGATTTTGATTGATTTGGTTTTGAGTTAAACGTTGGTTTGATGAGACGGTTTATCATATTGATTGACTTGGTTTGTGTTTGTTAAGTATTTCATTGATATTAGGATAGACGTGCATACATGGAAGTCGGTTATGCCTTCAATGGGTTTTAGATGTGGTGGGAAGGCTGCGGGTGACCCTATATATAAGCATCTGGGACTCGAAGAAAGTAGAATCCTCTTAAGTGTATGTACGTATAGAATTGGTGTTAATATTGATTGTTGGTTCATGTTCATCGTATTGTGATTATTGGTTTATGATTGACGAGTATTGATTGTTGGTTCATGACAGACGATTGTGATTGATGCATATACGATTGATGGTAAGCATGCATACATTGTACATAATCCCTCGGTTGAGGAGTGCCTATATCCAAGTGTATAGATGTATACACTATCTGATGGATGAAGAGTTCATGATCCCGAGTATATAGACATATATATCTCGATGTTTTTGAGATACAGCCTTGTTCATTGTGATGACAGAAGGGTATCGTTGCATAGGTGACCTGAGTTCACGCATAGGATAGGCATGTTGGCTTATTCATGCATTCGGCACTTACATTGATTCGTATATCATTTGTGCATTCATATTACACATTTACTTGTCTTGTGTAATCTTGTTGTTGGACGTTATTGTGTTACTTAGAGGCTCGCTGTAAGTCATGCCTAGCCTCTATTCGTATATTGTGATTATTGACGTTGGTTCTTTATGGACCATTACTATGAACTCACCAACCTTGTGTTGACTATGCTTAGTACACTTTTCAGGTAATCAGGTTATCCCCGGACGTGGAGTTTAGTTGCTTGCTTGCTGTTAACCCGGGCTTTGGACTTTATGAATCAAGGATTCATCGACCTTCTCTTTTGCATTATACTTAGGATCGATTTGCCATCATCTTCTGGATGTTATTTTGTAACTTTGATGGTTATTTGCTCCTTATGTATTTTGGTACTTGTTTCGTATTGTAATGGATTCACTGAATCTTTATTTGCATTTAGTTCTTGTTCTATTGTAATTCCACCTTGTGCTATATGATTTCCGTGATATTTCGAGCCTCGGCTTGGGGTGTTACAATAAAGCGCGAGCCGCAGGCCCCCGTAATCACACTTCCCTCTCGGATTAGCTTTTAGCCCCCAAGGGTTTAGATTTTAGGGTTTGAAAGCTACGACTTCAAACCCTAAACTAAAGCGCGGGCCGCAGGCCCCCGTAATCACACTTCCCTCTCGGATTAGCTTTTAGCCCCCAAGGGTTTAGATTTTAGGGTTTTAGAATGCAACTTTTCTAAAATGTATGCATAAAATCAAAAATGATTTTGCATTGATTTTTAACATTATACATGCGAAATCAATTTTGATTAGCAATTAAGCTTTAGTTTAGGGTTTGAAGTCGTAGGGTTAGCCGACTTCAAACCCTAAACTAAAGCGCGGGCCGCAGGCCCCCGTAATCACACTTCCCTCTCGGATTAGCTTTTAGCCCCCAAGGGTTTAGATTTTAGGGTTTTAGAATGCAACTTTTCTAAAATGTATGCATAAAATCAAAAATGATTTTGCATTGATTTTTAACATTATACATGTGAAATCAATTTTGATTAGCAATTAAGCTTTAGTTTAGGGTTTGAAGTACGGCTAACCCTACGACTTCAAACCCTAAACTAAAGCGCGGGCCGCAGGCCCCCGTAATCACACTTCCCTCTCGGATTAGCTTTTAGCCCCCAAGGGTTTAGATTTTAGGGTTTTAGAATGCAACTTTTCTAAAATGTATGCATAAAATCAAAAATGATTTTGCATTGATTTTTAACATTATACATGCGAAATCAATTTTGATTTTACACAGATAGTCTTAAAAAGACACTTATACCTTAAAACGTACAAACCTGAACAAAATCATATATGATTTTGTATAGCTTTTTCACACTCTATTCTTAAAATCAATTTTGATTTTGAATGGTTTTCTTTGTATGGAACTCATTTGGTTTTGTCTCAATGTGCTATAAAAAATCATATATGATTTTGTATAGTTTTCCCCAATGTATGCGTAAAATCATTTTTGATTTTGAATAGTTGATTTTGTATATGTTTTTCACAATGTATGCGTAAAATTATTTTTGATTCTAGGCATAAGAACACAGGTAACTAAAACCTCAATACAAAATCAAATTTGATTGTAGAAACAAAGTTATAACACACAAATCTATAGAATCTATATACAAAATCAAATATGATTTTACACATACAGTTACAAAAACAAAAATCAATAAAATGTCAATACATAATCAAATATGATTCTGAACATAAAGTAAACAATAACAAATAACTTACATAATCATATTTGATTCAATACATGAAATCACACAAACATATACACTTATACTGTACATAAAGTAATTTTAAAGGTATTATCAAACTTTGGTTTAGACATTTCATCAAACACCTTGTATGCAATATTCAATCAAATGTGATTTGATACTAAATCATATATAAGAAACTTTGGTTTAGACATTTTATCAAACACTTTGTAGGCAATATTATACCAAACAACAAAGTCAATTAAATAACCAATAAAATTTAACAAATTCAAATGTTAGAATAGATCTAATCACATGTAATCTAATTACATTTGAATATTTCAAATTTACATAACAAAAAGCCATATATTCGTATTCAATAGATCCTCCATTGTTATTAACATCTTCAAGATCAATTGATGATGAATGATAAAGATGATGACGACGACGGAGGCAACGATGACTGTACCATTTTGATTAGAACGTGATGGTGATCTGAACACGGTGGTGGTAGTGGTGGTGGTGGTTATGGTGCTGCTACTGGTGGTGAGAGAGAGAGAAAGAGAGAAAGATCTGTGTGTGTGTGTGTGTGTGTGTGTGTGTGTGTGTGTGTGTGTGTGTGTGTGTGTGTGTGTGTGTGTGTGTTTGGATTTGGAAGAAATAATAGGGGAATGAGATAATGTGTCAAATTACAATATTACCCCTCTGCGTGTTTTTTTCTTTTTTAACATGGATCGTTGATCACTTTTGATCCAAGGGCTGAGATGCAGCCCTTGGGTTTCACCAAAATATAAAGTTCCGCCTGATCACAACTCTATATTTAAATTGTATTTATGAATTAATGGAATGGAATATCCACATAAGCAATAATAGAAATAGAAAATGAAATTAAAAATAAAAGATAACATGCTACTTGATCGCGGACCCAAAATAGAAGTTTTTACCGGTTTGAATCCCTTAATAGACATTTTAAAAGTTTGTCCTAAAAAAAGACATTTGTGATAAATTGGATTACTTTCCAATCAAATAGCCCTTAATTTTTCGGATGAATGTGATTTTCTTATTTCACTTAATTGGTTTGATATGATATAGATGACCGAAAGAAAATCTAGGGTGTTTTTGGTTTGAAGTTTTGAGAATGGATAAATGAAAGTAATAAATACTACTACTACACTACGTAGTATTTGGTTTGTAGAAGTGTGAAAAAAAATGGGTATGAAAATGAAAACGAATTTTTTTCAAACGAAGTTCCCAGTTTCATTTTGTTTCTACAATAATCTTTTACTATACTAAAACACAGTTGCTCTAATAACTTATTGACCAATCACAACTCTCGTAATAACTTATTGACCAATCACAACTCTTGATTTCTTAAAGTTGACTATTGTTTTCAATTTTGACTTTAATTTACACTTTTTTATTTTCCATAACAAATTTACACTTTTTACCCAATAATTTTAATATATTAAATCTCTATCTCTACTCCCTTATAAAGCAAATGCCCCCTATTAAATAATTCTGTCTTTGAATTACCTTATTTGCCCTTGGACATTTTTTATTCCGTAACTACCCCTAATAAATGTTTTCCCCTTTCCCACAAGACAGTCAAAGTCAATTAGTTAAAGTCAGACAGTCAAAGTCAATCAGTCAACCAATCAGTCAAAGTCAAACAGTCAAACGTATTCAAAGCTTTTCATATTTATCTTACAAATTCATGTATAAATATCATCTCAAATGTAACTGAAAATCATAACAAAATTCATATTCATCTTTTCTATCTCTTTAATCTCTCTAATAGTTAACATGTATAAATATTAGAGAAAAATCCATAAAAAGGTAACCTTTTTACTCAAAATTCATAATAAAGGGAATCTATTTTGTTTCCGTCTATTAAAAGGATTTCATTTTCAAATTTCTCAATAAAGGTAATATCATATGATTACATATAAAAAGAGTTTACGGAAGATCGTGTGTTCTTTATACTACGAGTAATTTCATTTAACAATCTGTGTTTTATGAGTACATATAATATGATATTTGTGTATAAAAATTTCTCACACCTAATCTCTTCCTCCACGTTAGCAATTATTAAAGACGTGGCAAGTTGACTTGGCATTTAACGGAAATTTGATGTTAAAAACTAACGATATTACCTTTATTGAGAAGGTTTTGAAAATGAGATCCTTTTAATAGATGAAAAATAAATAGTTTCCCCTTATTAGGAATTTTGAGTAAAAAGATTACCTTTTTATGGATTTTTCCCTAAATATTATATTGGTTTGTTTTTTGCATTATTATATTAGTGTATCATTCGAAAAGGTAGTTATGAAATTCCGCTGCAACGCGCGGGTACTATGCTCGTAAATAATAATAGCTGATATATATCTAATAGGATATAGTTAGTATTTATCCAATAAAGTAATAACTAATATATATCCAATTGAATAATAACTAATATATATCCAATAGTATGTTCTATCATATAAACATAAATTAATTAAGTAAAAATTAATAAAATTTGATGTAAATATATTAACATTTTAAGAACAACTTCGATGAATATATTTTTAAAAAATATTTCAATATAAAACTCAAAGTGTTGATATATAGATCAATTTTTATTACTCAAAATAGTATATTAAATTTTAAACTATAATAAATTAACATCTAATATCATAAAGCCGTAAGTCCCGTGTATTAGACACGGGCTTAAAACAGTTGAACTAATGACTTATTGACCAATCACATCGCTCAATTTCGTCAAATTGATTCTCGCTTATGTCATCATAATCCTAATAATTGTTATTAATATTTGTAGAAAAAGTCTCACTAATTTACACTTTTTTGTTTTCCATCAATAATTTATACTTTTTAGCCCTAAATACTTAATTTATACTTTTTACAATATTTAGTCTCATCAACTTGATAAGATTTTTTATAATTTTTCATCATTAATTTAATTTGTTGGGACCAATAACAACTCTCGATTTACTCTAATTTTCACAAGTATGTTTAATATCACATTATAAGTATAACTGGTTTTAAAAAATTCTATAATAGAGAAAATATTGTAGCATTTGCTTTGTGGAGTGACTACCAAACAATTACATCAATATGTCTCCGCTAATAATGACAATAACGAACATGTGATTATTGTATTACAACTTGCAAAGTATGACTTAAATGTATGAAGATCTAATATTGATAATATCGTAAGTCCCGTGTCCAGTGTTGGACACGGGTCTAAAATCTAGTACCCGACTATAACCAAAGTAATAAATACTTCTTATTAACACAACATCTGCAATTAACTTTACTATACTTGGATTATTATTGTCTACTGTAATATATTAACTTATTAAGTACTCACAAAAGGTTAATATACTTGCTTTAAAAATAAAAAGAAGCCAAAAGCCCAAAACTGATGTTCATATTTGTTAATTATTATATTATTTTGACTTTTTTTTTTTTTTGTATTGATATAGTTCAAGAATCTTTGTGTTTTAAGACTTAGAATTATTTAATTAAACGAATGATCATGTATTACTTGTTGTTTTTAGCATAAACTCCAAAAACTACGTAAAAATAAGAAGTTTTTGTTTAGAAGATTATTATTTTGTGGCAAGCTAGCTGTAGGATTATTAATCAAGAACATTAGTGTTTCAAACCGATATGAATTATTTCTATTGAAATACTTTTCTTGTCAATGCATCACAAAATTAGACTAATAATTCCACGTACAGTGAAACGGTAACATAAATTGCATCAAAATATATACAAAATAATATAACGATACTTAATCCATACAAAACCACTGGGTAATAGTTCAGTGACCACCAGCCGCCACTTTTCAGGAAAGGTTCTGGGTTCGAGTCTTGCCAAAGGCAAACTTGAGATAAATACTGGCTGGAGGATTCGTGGGTACCAAATGGTACATGGGATCAGAGGGTTTCCATCCAATTATCTTTTTTTTTTACATAATCCGTACAATAAAAACTCAAGTACATACAGAATTACGAGTATACAAGAACCATATAAAATACGCTTTTTTGAATTGTGATAACTTTTTATGTTATTTTATTTCTGAAAATCCAATTTTATGATTATTTTATTGCCAATATTAATGAAAATTTAGTACGACTACATTTTTTTAGCAGACGTATACTTGCATTGATTTCATTTGACATTTGTTTTAATAAAAATACAAAACGTATGAATGTCCATCTTATGTAACACCCCGAGCTAGGCTCGAAATGTACCGAAAAGCATGACACAAGATAGAATTATCGTAGAACGAGACTATATGAAAATAAGAGGATTCCGGGAACCCAACAATTAGTTACAATGTCACAAAAGCATAAGGAGCATTCAACCATCAAAGTTTACACAATAACAATTCAAAAGATGGCTCAATGTACTCAATTGCACGTAAATGTACTCATTGTACTCAATGAACTCAATTGCACATAAATATACTCATTGTACTCATTTGCACGTAAATGCACTCATTGTACTCAATGAACTCAATTGCACGTAAATGTACTCATTGTACTCAATTGCACGTAAATGCACTCATTGTACTCAATGAACTCAATTGCACGTAAATATACTCATTGTACTCAATTGCACGTAAATGCACTCATTGTACTCAATTGCACGTAAATGCACTCATTGTACTCAATTGCACGTAAATGTACTCATTGTACTCAATTGCACGTAAATGCACTCATTGTACTCAATTGCACGTAAATGCACTCATTGTACTCAATTGCACGTAAATATACTCATTGTACTCAATTGCACGTAAATGTACTCATTGTACTCAATGTACTCAATTGCACGTAAATGCACTCATTGTACTCAATTGCACGTAAATATACTCATTGTACTCAATTGCACGTAAATGTACTCATTGTACTCAATTGCACGTAAATGTACTCATTGTACTCAATGTACTCAATTGCACGTAAATGTACTCATTGTACTCAATGCACTCAATTGCACGTAAATATACTCATTGTACTCAATTGCACGTAAATATACTCATTGTACTCAATTGCACGTAAATGCACTCATTGTACTCAATGTACTCAATTGCACGTAAATGTACTCATTGTACTCAATGAACTCAATTGCACGTAAATATACTCATTGTACTCAATTGCACGTAAATGCACTCATTGTACTCAATGAACTCAATTGCACGTAAATGCACTCATTGTACTCAATTGCACGTAAATATACTCATTGTACTCAATTGCACGTAAATGTACTCATTGTACTCAATTGCACGTAAATATACTCATTGTACTCAATTGCACGTAAATGCACTCATTGTACTCAATGTACTCAATTGCACGTAAATGTACTCATTGTACTCAATGAACTCAATTGCACGTAAATATACTCATTGTACTCAATTGCACGTAAATGTACTCATTGTACTCAATGAACTCAATTGCACGTAAATATACTCATTGTACTCAATTGCACGTAAATGCACTCATTGTACTCAATGAACTCAATTGTACGTAAATATACTCATTGTACTCAATTGCACGTAAATGCACTCATTGTACTCAATTGCACGTAAATGTACTCATTGTACTCAATTGCACGTAAATGTACTCATTGTACTAATTGCACGTAAATGTACTCATTGTACTCAATTGCACGTAAATATACTCATTGTACTCATTTGCACGTAAATGCACTCATTGTACTCAATGAACTCAATTGCACGTAAATGTACTCAATTGCACGTAAATGTACTCATTGTACTCAATGCACTCAATTGCACGTAAATACTCATTGTACTCAATTGCACGTAAATGCACTCATTGTACTCAATTGCACGTAAATGTACTCATTGTACTCAATGCACTCAATTGCACGTAAATATACTCATTGTACTCAATTGCACGTAAATGCACTCATTGTACTCAATTGCACGTAAATGTACTCATTGTACTCAATTGCACGTAAATGCACTCATTGTACTCAATTGCACGTAAATGTACTCATTGTACTCAATTGCACGTAAATGCACTCATTGTACTCAATTGCACGTAAATGTACTCATTGTACTCAATTGCACGTAAATGTACTCATTGTACTCAATTGCACGTAAATGCACTCATTGTACTCAATTGCACGTAAATGCACTCATTGTACTCAATTGCACGTAAATGTACTCATTGTACTCATACTCAATTGCACGTAAATGTACTCATTGTACTCATTGAACTCAATTGCACGTAAATGTACTCAATGTACTCAATTGCACGTAAATATACTCATTGTACTCAATGCACTCAATTGCACGTAAATATACTCATTGTACTCAAACTCAATTGCACGTAAATGCACTCATTGTACTCAATTGCACGTAAATGCACTCATTGTACTCAATGAACTCAATTGCACGTAAATGTACTCAATTGCACGTAAATGCACTCATTGTACTCAATGAACTCAATTGCACGTAAATGTACTCATTGTACTCAATGAACTCAATTCCACGTAAATGTACTCATTGTACTCAATGAACTCACTTGCACAACTCCAAGACTCATTTTTAAACATAGGTACCCATAATTAAACATAACTAAACATGTTTCAACCTTCAAATCCGACCCTTTAACACATTCACATGCCCAAATCAATCTTGACCCATTTGAACACAAAATTGACCCAAAACCTAGTTTTTGGCTTAGAAATCAGTTTGAAAAGTTCATTGACTCATTTTTATTTATAACTAACTTATTTGAACATAACCCATCCAATAATTTCACTTCACAACATCATTTTTGACCCAAAACGATCTTGACCTAAATTTAAAGCCTTGAAACCCTAATTTTTAACCCAATTCGATTTTGACCCGAATTCGACCAAGAACACTTGGATTTGATTGAAAGACATACTTAACAACTTGAAATAATGAATTTGAGCTAGAAATTACTTACCAAAACCTCCACAAAAGTCAAACCCGAATTTGACCTAGTTGAAGCTTTTTCTTGCACTTTGAAACTTGGGTTTTTGATATGATGCTAGAATGATAATAAGGATGATGATTTTGTTATTATTCCTCTAGAAACAACATTAAATGAACTAGAATTTTAGAGAGAAAGATTGAGAGTATGAGCATTTAGTGAGATGGGAGAGAAAATGTAAGTATTATGAATGAATGGATGAGGGAAATGAGGGAGGATAGGGTTTGTTTTACTTGGGTGGGTCATGGGTTTGGGCATAACCCATGGATAGGGTCCATAACCATTTACTAGTCACCATAAATATCATCTAATAGCACCAACTAATGATCTCAACTTGCACATAAGTCTCTAGTTGCACAATAAATTGACCCATATAAAAACACATTGCACTCAAATGACCCTTAGATTGCACTTGAACATATATTAATTAATCAAAAACTTAGGAAACGTACCCATAGTCAAAAGTCAAAATGCACGGTTGTTACATTATTCCCCCGTTAAGGGAATTTCGTCCCGAAATTCGATGGAACCCTAATCACTAAACAAATGCGGATATTTTGACTTCATGAAGTCTTCCCGCTCCCAAGTGAATTCGGCTCCACGTCTAGCATGCCAACGAACCTTGACTATCGTATAGCGCTTTTTCTTTAGCTTCTTGAATTCACGATCCACAATCTCTACCGGTTCTTCAACAAAGTTGAGCTTCTTGTCTACTTGTATCTCGTCCATGGGCACGTGATGAGTAGGATCCGCCAAGCACTTCCTTAAATTACAAATATGGAACACGTTGTGCACTCCACTAAGTTCTTGAGGTAGCTTTAGCCGGTAAGCCACCTTGCCCACACGTTCTATGATTTCAAAAGGTCCTATGTATCTTGGCGCAAGCTTGCCTCTCTTGATGAAACGAACAACACCCTTCCACGGGGAGACCTTCAAAAGTACATGATCACCAACATTGAACTCCAAGGGTCTACGCCTCACATCGGCGTATTTCTTTTGTCTTTCGCGGGCCACTTGTAATCTCTCCTTAATTTTTGAAATCACTTTTGTTGTTTCAATTATTACTTCCGGCCCAATAAGTTGGCTCTCGCCTATTTCCGCCCAAGCGAGTGGAGAACGACACTTTCTACCATAAAGCGCCTCAAACGGGGCCATTTGGATAGTCGCATGGTAACTATTGTTATATGAGAACTCCACTAGCGGTAGGTGATCTTCCCAACTTCCACCAAATTCAATAGCACAAGCCCTCAACATATCTTCAAGCGTTTGGATGGTTCTTTCGGTTTGCCCATCCGTTTGTGGATGGAACGCCGTACTCATGTCGATTTGAGTACCCATTGCACGTTGAAAAGCTTCCCAAAAATTTGATTTGAACCGGCTATCTCTATCGGAGATAATAGAAACCGGAACTCCATGTTTTGCCACCACTTCCTTAATGTACAAACGCGCTAGGGTGTTGAACTTATCGGTCTCACGAATGGCTAAAAAGTGAGCCGACTTTGTCAATCGATCCACAATCACCCATATAGTATCACGGCCATTTCTTGTCTTCGGTAACTTCGTGACGAAGTCCATTGCAATCCTTTCCCACTTCCATGCCGGTATCACCGGTTGTACCAACAAACCGGGTGGCTTCTTATGATCGGCTTTCACTTGTAAGCAAGTAAGGCACTCGCTCACATATTTAGCCACATCACGTTTCATGCCCGGCCACCAATAGAAATCCTTTAAATCAAAGTACATCTTATCCGACCCCGGGTGGACCGAATAAGGCGACTTATGAGCTTCATTCATTAGGAAAGTTCTTAAATTACCAAAGATTGGAATCCAAAGCTTCCCAACTAAATATAACCCGTTGTCTTCCTTCCGGTCAAAAAGTTGCTCCATACCATCTAGCCCTTCATTACCAAAATTTTCCGGTAAGGTAGCTTGCACTTGAGCTTCTATACGGTCCCGAATACTTTGTCCCACCGTGAGGCTCATGGCTCTTGATCTTCTCGGCTTGACCCTTTCCTTTCTACTTAAAGCATCGGCTACGACATTGGCTTTGCCCGGATGATAGCGAATGTCACAATCATAATCGCTAAAAAGTTCAATCCACCTTCTTTGCCTCATATTCAACTCACTTTGATTGAAAATGTGTTGGAGACTTTTATGATCGGTGTAGATTACACATTTGGTGCCATAAAGGTAATGTCTCCAACACTTCAAGTCGAAAACAACCGCTCCCAATTCTAAATCGTGAGTAGGGTAATTCTTCTCATGCACCTTAAGTTGTTGGGAGGCATAAGCAATGACCTTGCCCCGTTGCATAAGTACACACCCCAATCCTTGACCCGAAGCATCACAATAGACCACAAAATCTTCAATCCCATCCGGAAGGCTCAAGATAGGAGCATCACATAACATGTCTTTGAGAGTTTGAAAGGAAATTTCTTGCTTCTCGCCCCACTCAAACCTCCTCTCTTTTTGAGTCAAGAGAGTGAGTGGTTGTGCTATCTTGGAGAAACCTTCAATGAATCTTCGGTAATAACCCGCCAATCCGAGAAATTGGCGAATCTCGGATGGTGTTTCGGGTTGCCTCCAATTCTTAACCGCTTCAATCTTGCTAGGATCCACATGAATCCCATCTTTGCTAATCACGTGACCAAGGAAATGAACTTCTTCCAACCAAAATTCGCACTTTGAAAATTTTGCATACAACTTCTCCTTCCTAAGCAACCCTAGCATCTCACGCAAATGCTCGGCATGATCTTCCTTTGTTTTCGAATAGACAAGTATGTCATCAATGAAGACAATGACCGACTTGTCCAAATAGGGTCGACACACCCGGTTCATCAATCCATGAACACCGCCGGTGCATTAGTCAACCCAAACGGCATAACGGTGAACTCGTAGTGACCATACCTGTACGAAACGCCGTCTTTGGTATGTCATCTTCATGAACTCTAAGTTGGTGATAGCCCGAACGGAGGTCAATTTTTGAGAAATACTTGGCACCTTGCAACCGATCAAAAAGCTCATCGATTCTAGGAAGTGGATACCGGTTCTTCACTGTGAGCTTGTTCAATTCTCGGTAATCAATACACATCCTAAAAGACCCATCTTTCTTCTTCACAAACAATATTGGAGCTCCCCAAGGCGATTGACTAGGACGAATGAACCCTTTTTCTTGAAGTTCTTTAAGTTGAGATTCTAGCTCTTGCATTTCCGTCAAGGCGAGTCTATATGGAGCTTTGGCCATGGGTGCGGCCCCGGGATCAAATTGATGCGAAAATCAAGTTCACGAGACGGGGGTAGACCGGTAGGTCATCCGGAAAAACATCGGGAAAATCACGAACAATAGGAACGGCTTTCAATTCTACCTTTGTGACGGTAGCACTAAAAGCCTTGGAACTAGGGGAATCGGAAGTTTCACCTTGGACTCTAAGAATATCACCGTTTGACAACGGTATTTTGACTACTCTTTCACCACAATCAATGACCGCATTTACCGCCGTCATCCAATCCATACCCACAATGATGTCGAACTTCCAATATCGAAAGGCATGAGATTAATATAAAATTCGACGTCGTTTAAAGTCAAGATACAATCCCGAAGCACTTGACTAAGTCTAGTTAAGGTACCATTGACCATCTCAATATCAAGTACATAGTTTAAGGCACAAGGATGAACATCTATCAAAGGAACAAAACTATGGGACACGAAGCTATAATCGACTCCGGAATCAAACAACACCGTGGCATAATGACCGTTAAGAAGAAATGTACCTGCCACCACATTAGGATCATTACGGGCTTCATTTGCATTCACCACAAAGGCTCTTCCCCTTGGTTGCACTTGATGGCCTTGTTGGCCACGGTTTTGGTTAGGACCGGTGATTTGAAGTTGATTTGGGTGAACCGCCACTTGCACATTTTGTCCCACCCATTGCGGACAAGCATTACGGTAATGTTCGGTGCTTCCACATTCATAACACCCACCCCGTTGACCCCTTTGATTGTTAGCTTGAGGAGGATGTGCTCGGAGAGGAACCGCATGAGTAGGAGCCACTCTCGGGGCCCTACAATCTCTAGCAAGATGGACAACTTGATTACAATTGAAACAAGTCCCACAAGGAGTGGTGGGAACATGATGTCGGGAGCACTTATTACAAAATGGGTAAGGACCCACATAAGCCTTCCTTGCCGGTTCAACCGCCGCAAACACCTTTCCTTTGTTAGGACGTTTAGGGTCAAACCTACCCATTTTCTTCACCCCGCTTGACTCGGGTGCATCCTTCCTCTTTGATGATGATGCTTGGCTCAATTCACCACTTCTAAGTAAGTCCTCGGTAACACTACCGGCTCGGTTTATGGCTTCCATCATGGTGGTAGGCATAATGTTGTTCACCAAGTGTCGGACCTTTGGAGTCAAGCCCATAACAAACTTTTGAATAGCTTGAGCTTCGGGAGACACCAAGTGTGGAATAAGTGTTGACAACTCTTGGAATCGCCGAATGTACCCCTTATAGTCCGCCCCATTCATTTGGAGTTGAACGAACTCCAAGGTTAGAGCTTGAAGTTCATAGGGTGGACAAAATCTTTCTTTCACCAAAATCTTGAATTGATCCCACGGTATAGCATTGCCCGCCCCTATTTCCTTATTCCACCATTTCAATGCATCACCTCTAAACATGCCGGATGAGTAGATAACTTGGTCATCATAAGTACAATGACTCCTAGCAATCACCGCTTCAATTTCTTCAAGCCACCTAATACAAGCCGTAGGACCCCCACTCCCATCATACTCCGGGGCCCCCACAACCCTTGAAATCCTTAAAAGAACACCCTTGCCGGTACACTCCGTGTTGATTGTACCTTGGGACATAGTTATCGTGCATCACCGGTGCCTCTTCTTCCCCTACCCCTACCGGTTGAACATTTTCATTGTTCCCATTCACTTGAGCTTGAACATTCGGCTCCGTATTATCGGGTGCTTGGAGAGTTGCCGTGACTTGGGCAACTATGTTAGGCATAATGTTCGTGACCACTTGAGCGATCACGGTTGCCAAGTCGGGTGTTGGTGCTTCACCACTACCTTGACCTCTCCCTTGACCTCTACCACCACCTCTACCTCTACCACCACCACGACCTCTTCCACCACCACGACCTCTTCCTCCACCACGACCTTCTCCTTGAACTTCCGGTTGTTGTTCCGGAGTTTGCTCTCTATAAGTAGTCCCGGCTCTTCTTGGCCTCACCATTACTATAAAACAAGGAAACGTCGACTCGAAAAGTTAGCCTCAAAATGCTCGCATGTTAGTCACACAAGTGGTTAGTGTTCTCATGTCAACATGTCACACATAATTCATATCGTTACGCTAAGGCAAAAGTGCAATTGTTCTAGGGGAATTGTTATGTATCATGCCATCATACCATATTTCACCATAATTGTTCATCAATAAACCGCATGTCCATTTCAATACATCAAACAATCACACAACTAAACAAGTGGTCCAAAGTATAATCCGAATCCGATATGCTTCCTAGTTATTGATCCGGGTATGTATACAGGGTGTACCAGCGGCTAACCCTCCACCCAATCAACTCCCAAAAAGCGTACCGGTTACTTATTATACTCTAAACCAACCGCGTGCAATCCGTGATGTCATTAACTTGTTATAATACCGGGTAACCATAAAAGAGTTGATCACGTTCTTTTAGGGTTGCCACAATATTATATCATGTTGATTCCATAACTTCATCTTGCCCTACATCATCAAACAATATCAATTCAATCCAACAATATGCACATGACCTCATTGTCCTCAAGTAACCACATTGACCTCATGCACTTGACCATCCCACAACAACACATTAATCATGCCGACCTATTGCACTCATGTTATCACATATAATGAACCTTCCTACGAACCCAAATGTACACTTATAATGCTCATATAGTTCACGTTGCATACAAGATTCCTAATCATGCATGCTATATGAAGAGTTTTACTTAAGTCGTAGTCTAGGTCAATCCGCCTAATTCTCTACGACCATGCGTGGGCCACCATTCTGTAACACCCCGAGCTAGGCTCGAAATGTACCGAAAAGCATGACACAAGATGGAATTATCGTAGAACAAGACTATATGAAAATAAGAGGATTCCGGGAACCCAACAATTAAGTTACAATGTCACAAAAGCATAAGGAGCATTCAACCATCAAAAGTTTACACAATAACAATTCAAAAGATGGCTCATGATCCTAAGCAAGTCCCATCAACGGGTAATGAATCACGGATCCATGGTCCAGTCCAACAATCTAGCAATGCATCAAGCTCTTGGGTTCTCTTGGTTACCTGAAAAGTGTACTAAACAATGTCAACACTAGGTTGGTGAGTTCGTAGGAAAGAATGAACAAGAACACGTTCCAATGTCAATCAATACATAGTTAACATTAACATGGGCTAATGAATTTCACACTTGTACTCAATGTACTCATTTGCACGTAAATGTACTCATTGTACTCAATGAACTCAATTGCACGTAAATGTACTCATTGTACTCAATTGCACGTAAATGCACTCATTGTACTCAATGAACTCAATTGCACGTAAATGTACTCATTGTACTCAATTGCACGTAAATGCACTCATTGTACTCAATGAACTCAATTGCACGTAAATGTACTCATTGTACTCAATTGCACGTAAATGCACTCATCCATGACCAACAATGTCCACACACAACCAAACATCATATGTATATACTTCGTACGCTATTACTTTTGAAAGGCCTTTGATGCTTATATATAGGGTCATCCGCAGCCTTCCACCACATCTCCAACCTTTCAAAGGCATTACCGTCCTCCATATATACACAACTAACCTAAAACAACCCAATATACAACTTATAATGACCATACAACTAATCACATAATTTCACATTAACAAAACGTCACACAACCGGTACGCCACAAAATAACATCATGCACGAAGTACACTTTTCAGCCCGACTCTTAAAAGAGTAGGGGAGACTACGAAAAACTCACCTTTGCCTTGATTTACCGAAGTTAAAGTGAACTAGAACGTCAATTATTTGCCAAGCGATCACAACCTATCATAATGTACATGTACGTATCAATATATATACAACCATGTCCTCATTTAGCTTTTATGAACTTTAGAATTTAACCCGGGACTTGAACGCGTATTAGAACTGAGTACGATAACTTGGAAGACAAGGAAAGACCCATTTGGAAGTTCGATGTGTCCCAAGGAAAGTGAAATACGATTTAAAATCAAAACAGGAAAATGAACATTAGAGACAGGCGTAAGCTACGGCCCATTTGGGCGTAGGTTACGCTAGGCAGGAACTCAAGGGGCGTAAGCTACGGCCCATTTGGGCGTAAGCTACGCTGGGCAAAATTCAAGGGGCGTAACCTACGCCAGAGAGGGGCGTAAGCTACGGTGCTCCAGAAACATGCATTTTGGACGAGTTTTGGGCGTAAACAGTAGGGTCTTGGCGTAATGAAAATGGAGAGGGGCGTAGGTTACGCCAACAGGGGCGTAAGTTACGCCTGTTCTGAATCAGCAATGCACCAGCAGGTGTTCTTGGCACAAACACGACCCAAAACCCTAAAATCTCAACATTTAAGCCATGAAATCGACTTGCACAACTCCAAGACTCATTTTTAAACATAGGTACCCATAATTAAACATAACTAAACATGTTTCAACCTTCAAATCCGACCCTTTAACACATTCACATGCCCAAATCAATCTTGACCCATTTGAACACAAAATTGACCCAAAACCTAGTTTTTGGCTTAGAAATCAGTTTGAAAAGTTCATTGACTCATTTTTATTTATAACTAACTTATTTGAACATAACCCATCCAATAATTTCACTTCACAACATCATTTTTGACCCAAAACGATCTTGACCTAAATTTAAAGCCTTGAAACCCTAATTTTTAACCCAATTCGATTTTGACCCGAATTCGACCAAGAACACTTGGATTTGATTGAAAGACATACTTAACAACTTGAAATAATGAATTTGAGCTAGAAATTACTTACCAAAACCTCCACAAAAGTCAAACCCGAATTTGACCTAGTTGAAGCTTTTTCTTGCACTTTGAAACTTGGGTTTTTGATATGATGCTAGAATGATAATAAGGATGATGATTTTGTTATTATTCCTCTAGAAACAACATTAAATGAACTAGAATTTTAGAGAGAAAGATTGAGAGTATGAGCATTTAGTGAGATGGGAGAGAAAATGTAAGTATTATGAATGAATGGATGAGGGAAATGAGGGAGGATAGGGTTTGTTTTACTTGGGTGGGTCATGGGTTTGGGCATAACCCATGGATAGGGTCCATAACCATTTACTAGTCACCATAAATATCATCTAATGAAATTCGATTAGCACCAACTAATGATCTCAACTTGCACATAAGTCTCTAGTTGCACAATAAATTGACCCATATAAAACACATTGCACTCAAATGACCCTTAGATTGCACTTGAACATATATTAATTAATCAAAAACTTAGGAAACGTACCCATAGTCAAAAGTCAAAATGCACGTTTGTTACATTTATTGGCCGGTGCCAACGGCCTCGTCGACACGACTTCCACAAAGTCGTCGTTGGGGACTCTAATGGCAGGGGGTTGTTCGTGAGGCTCGTCGATGGGCAGGGTTCGATGGGTCGAAGGGGGTGGACGGAGGAGAGGAGCGTGGTGTGGGGAATTAAGGAAGAGATGAGGAAGAAGTGATGAAGAGGTAGGGTTGATAGTGAGTGAGGAAGAAGTGATTTAGGAGAGAGAAAAACTGATGTGGCAGTGAGGAAGAGGGAGGAAGTTGTCGACGGTTGACAGAGGGCTTATAAAAATACAAATGACACAAACTTTGTTCATAGTATTGCGGTTCCCGGTAATGAATCCTTCCGAAAGAAAAATATAGTTAATTTCATTACATCCCTTGGGGTTTGTTAGTTTTTCATTTTTCACCCCTCTAGTTTTTCCATATCATTACATACCCTTATGGTGACTTTTAATATCATTACATACCCTTATGGTGACTTTTAATATCATTACATACCCCTCACCCTAACGAACGTTTGTTGCCTTTCGTTAACCCCCTCACGTGCAGCGCACATGAGGGTATATTAGTCTTTTAGCATCTAAAACACTCTCTCCTCAAATCTGTATCTTCTTTCCCGGATCGACCACCAAATCATGCCTCTAAAACATCTTATTCTTTTTTCCCCCTTCAAGATAACAACACAATAATAACAACAAATCAACATCAAATCTTACCTCAATTTATAAATCTCATATAAATCCATATATCTAAATCTCAAACTTCGTGTCTAGATCTGATTAACGCATCAATTCTCATGTCATGGTTGTAATCAATCTTAACTCAAATATACATACTTTAGGTTTAGATCTGACAAAAACTGGGTGGCAGGGAAGATCATCACGACTATGGGTGGCAGAAGTGATTTTGGGATTATCTACTTTATACAAGTTCTTTGATTAATACATTTCTTAACCAATATTTAAGGTATATATTTTCTTCTCTTTTTTCTAAAGGAAAATGAAAAGGAAGAAGAATGGATCTCATGCCATAAACAATGAACAAACCTTCAAAGGTTAAAGTACTATCCAATCATTCCACAAAATTACATATCACAACAAAGTGGGGCGGTGCTCTGTCTTCAAATGGCGGCTGAGCTTTCAATTAATTAGTTTGTTCCTTTTTTTACCGGCTATTTCAAAATTGTAAAATTTGTACTATTTCCATTGATTGATGATATGTTTTGATTTTGTATTGTTTTAATTTATTTGGTTTGTGTTGATATGTTGATTTATATACATATAAATATATGATTTGGGTTCTACCGTGGTGATGTTGGGTTTTATGTTGAACAGTTTTATGATGACAAAAAGATAAAGTACAATGGCTGGATCATCGATTCTTTAGTTAAAATTGGAATATAGATGTATGTACATATTTATGCATCATTGATTTTGCTTATAAAAATATGGATGTAGATCTGGATAAAAAAAAGCAAAGAGGAAAAAAAGTGTTTATAAGAAAAAGGACCAATTATTAGCCTCCCAAAAGTATACAGACAATTAGCCTCTAACTTTTACTCTCAAATCAAGCAAATTTTTCCATCGATTCAATGCAAAAGAAAAACTTTAAAGAAGCAGACGTCAGTCTCTATGCCCACTGCTGAGGCAGAGTACATTTCTGCGGCCAGTTGCTGTGCCCAGATTCTCTGGATCAAGAACCAGTTACTAGATTATGGTCAAAAGTATACAAGGACCCAATCTTTTGTGACAACACCAGTAGAATATTCTTGGTGAACTAGTGCAATCTTCTCTCAATCGCTAAAAGGAACATTTCACAACTTTAAGTGTTTCGATTGTCTTGAGAAATTCCGAGTATAGATCAATTGTATTTCATAGGATGTTAGGATATTTACATTCGTGTATTATCTTGGTTCCGCATCAACCTTGTAATTTGTTTAATATCAATAAATAAATTACACATTGGAAAATACATATTGTCTCATCAAGTTATCTTACAAGTTATTTGTATTATTGCATTTTTCTTTACTTATTGTCTTTTATATAAGTAATCTATCTAGAACTTGGTATATACACACTGCAACTGGTCGTCTCCAGTTCAGTGCATATATTGCAAAGTAACTCCACCATCGACATAGAGGTGTCTTCAGTAGTACCATCTATCGAGTTGGGACTAACAATTTTGATATTTAGCAACAAATGCAGTGTTCTGAGTTTTAGTAGCAGGTGTGACATAACTAGAATTCTCATGAGATTCATCCCTAGAAATCACAGAGAAAGCAGTTTTAACATCAGGAATATGATCTTTAATCAACAAGTTACTCATAACAGTTTGATACACATCATCTAAACCCATTAAGAACTTGTAAGTCCCAACTCATTAGATGGTACTACCTGAAGACACCTCTATGTCGATGGTGGAGTTACTTTGC
>CM067169.1:61574151-61606521 GCA_034093135.1 Erigeron breviscapus
GGTGCAGCTGCTAGTTGCTGCTCTCAAGTTCTATGGATGAAGACACAACTCTCTGACTATGGGTTCAAGTATGACAGAATTCCCATCTACTGTGACTCCAAAAGTGCCATTGCAATCTCTTGCAATCCTGTTCAGCATACAAAGACAAAGCACATCGATGTAAGGTACCACTTCATCAAGGATCATGTTGAAAAAGGTAACATCGAACTTTACTTTGTCCCAACTGACTACCAACTTGCAGACCTCTTCACAAAACCTTTGATTGTTTCATTTATCCTAATAATATGTATTCATGCATTGTTTTAACCTTAAATTATTCATACGGGCTCAAATCGAGACGATTCAAGTTTCTACGAAATCAGAAAGTTAATATATACAACTTTCATTTTAATAATTTTTGCTCAATTAACCTCTGTGAGCGGGTTTTGGACGTTTATATTATAAGAATAAAGTATGAAAGCGACGTTTACTTTATACTATTCACTTTTTGAAAATATTTCGAATTCAGAATTCAACGTCGACTAAATTATTTGACGTGGGTCCCGTTGTTTTATTTTTTTAAAATCTATTGAAATCATCCACTGAATTATTTGACGTGGGTCCCGCTGTTTTACTTTTTACCATTATCTTTTACTTTTACTATTTACATTTACTTTTACCTTTACTATTTACCGTTACTATTTATAATTACTTTTTACCTTTACTATTTACCGTTACTATTCATGATTACTATTCACAGTAACTATTCACGGTCACTATTCATAATTACTATTTATGAATACAATTACTGAATACGATTACTGATAGTTTAAGTATGAAAAAGTATTTCCAAGTAACTCCCAAATAACCATTTGAGCTTTATATGATCCTTCCCAAATTAAGCGTATAGCTAAACTATGCATAATTTCATATAACGCTCAACTTAATAGTTCTTAAGTTCTTTGACAATAAATGTCCGTGATTTATTTTATTATGCCATACAATGTTTGTTCATATTACTTGATTAAAAAAAAATTAAGTAATACACGTAATAGTCAATTAGTCAACCTGAAATTTTGGCGGTTGTCACATTATTTCGTCCCGAAATTTAGCGCGTGTGGTCGGAATGTAGGGCTTTTTCGAACAAGTGAGGATACTTTTGTTTCATTTGATCCTCACGTTCCCAGGTAAATTCAGGACCTCGCTTTGAATTCCATCGGACTTTTACAATAGGAATTCGACTCTGTTTCAACTGCTTAGCGTTCCTATCCATGATCTCTACTGGTTCTTCCACAAAGTGCAGCTTGTCGTCCATTCGAAGTTCTTCCCGTGGAATAATTAGTGTTTCGTCAGATAAACACTTCTTCAAGTTTGAGACTGAAACACATCGTGTATACGGCTAAGTTCTTGTGGTAGTCTAAGTCTATAAGCTACCGGACCAATTCTTTCTAGTATTTCGAAAGGTCCAATATATCTCGGGTTTAGCTTACCTCGTTTTCCAAAACGGATGGCTCCTTTCCAAGGAGATACTTTCAGCATAACCTTGTCTCCTACTTGAAATTCCAAAAGCTTTCTTCTTACATCAGCATAGTTCTTTTGACGATCTCGTGCTGCCTTTAATCGGTTTTGTATCTGTACGATCTTCTCAGTAGTCTCATGAATGAGCTCGGGACCTGTAATTGGACTGTTTTTCTTTACTGGAATTTTGTCACCTAATTCAACCCAACAGATGGGTGAACGACATTTTCTCCCATACAGTGCCTCAAATGGTGCAGCCTTGATGCTAGTGTGGTAACTGTTGTTGTATGAGAACTCACACAAGGCAAGTGTTTTTCCCAACCATTCCCAAAATCAACTATGCAAGCGCGCAACATGTCTTCAAGCGTTTGAATGGTCCTTTCACTTTGACCATCGGTCTGCGGGTGATATGCAGTGCTCATATCTAACCGTGTACCTAGGGCTCTCTGTAGAGTCTGCCAAAATCTGGAAGTAAAATGACTATCCCTATCAGAAATAATCGAAATAGGTATTCCATGTCGTGATACTACTTCCTTTATGTACAATCTAGCCAGCTTGCTCGTTTTATCAGTTTCTTTAATGGGCAAGAAATGTGCAGACTTAGTGAGTCGGTCTACAATTACCCATATCGTATCACAACCATTAGCAGTCTTTGGTAACTTTGTGATAAAGTCCATGGCTATACATTCCCACTTCCACTGGGAATCTCTGGTTGTTGTAGCAATCCAGATGGCTTTTGATGCTCTGCTTTCACCTTTGAGCATGTTAAACATTTGCTAACATAGATGGCTATACCAGCTTTCATGTTAAGCCACCAGTATAATTCTTTTAGTCCATGATACATTTTATCTGATCCAGGATGTATCGAATATCTTGACTTGTGTGATTCGTTCATCACCAAGTTTCTTAAATCTCCATAGCTTGGTAGCCAAATCCGGTTAGAAAAATACCGGGTTCCATCGGGTCTAACTTCAAATTGCTCTTCCATCCCCCTCAAAGCTTCTTCTTTGAGATTGTCTTTCTTTAATGCTTCAAGTTGAGCTTCACGAATTTGGGAAGTAAGATGAGTATGAATGGTCATACTTAGAGCTCGTACTCGAAGTGGCTTTACCCTTTCTTTACGACTTAGGGCGTCTGCTACAATGTTTGCTTTGCCCGGATGATAACGAATTTCACAATCGTAATCGCTGAGCAATTCCACCCATCTACATTGCCTCATGTTCAAATCTTTTTGGTCAAAAATATGTTGGAGACTCTTATGGTCGGTGAATATAGTACACTTTGTACCATATAAATAGTGTCTCCAGATCTTTAGAGCGAATATTACAGCTCCTAGTTCAAGATCATGAGTCGTGTAGTTCTTCTCGTGCACCTTAAGTTGACGAGAGGCATAGGCTATCACCTTATCTTTCTGCATCAGCACACATCCCAATCCTTGATGAGATGCGTCGCAATAGACCACAAAATTATCCGTTCCTTCGGGTAGTGACAAAATCGGAGCACTACAGAGCTTCTCCTTCAGCAGTTGAAATGCTTTTTCTTGTTTATCTTCCCAGGCAAACTTCTTGTCTTTTTGAGTCAACGACGTTAAAGGTTGGGCTATCTTAGAAAAATTCTCGATGAATCTTCTATAATAACCAGCAAGACCTAAAAATTGTCGTATTTCTGTTGGTGTTTTCGGTGCTTCCCAGTTCTTAATAGCCACGATCTTGGCAGGATCTACATGAATTCCTTGACTATCAATGACATGGCCTAAGAATTGTACTGTACGAATCCAGAATTCGCATTTTGAAAACTTTGCGTACAATTTTCCTTCTTGAGCAGTTCCAAAATTTTCTTCAGATGTACCTCGTTCTCTTCCTTGGTCTTGGAACAGATTAGACTATCATCTATGAATACGATAACAAACTTATCTAAATATGGTTTGCACACACGGTTCATGAGGTCCATGAAAACTGCGGGTGCATTCGTCAAACCAAATGGCATCACTTGAAACTCATAATGGCCATAGCGGGTTCTAAACGCTGTCTTGGGAATGTCTTCTTCTGAAACTCTAAGCTGATGGTAACCGGATCTAAGATCGATTTTTGAGTAGCAACTCGACCTTGTAATTGATCAAACAGGTCATCGATCCTAGGAAGTGGGTACCGGTTTTTAACCGTCAACTTATTCAACTCCCTATAGTCTATACACATGCGAAAAGATCCGTCTTTCTTCTTGACGAACAAGACTGGAGCTCCCCAAGGTGAGGAACTCGGTCGAATGAATCCTTTCTCTAAAAGTTCTTGCAATTGACTTGCAAGTTCTTCCATTTCGGAAGGAGCTAATCGATATGGTTGACGCCACATTAATTCTTTTTCCCTTTACGCATAGGCCCGCGGAGAAAATGGGAAAAGGGCCTTAACCAATACCCTGATCGGACGACCAAGACAAAACGGGGATACTAAGTTTATTTTGAAGCACCAGGTACTAAGTCATTTTGAATTCGATTGGTGGAAGACCAGGCAAGTCTTCAGGAAAGACTTCTGGAAAATCTCGTACGATGGGTATGTCTTCAAGCCGTTTCTCCGGAGCCTTTTTCTCTGATATATTGGCTAGGATTGCCTGGTATCCCTTTCTGAGATACTTCTGAGTCTTCATGCAAGATATAATGTTACATCGTACTCCATTCTTATCGCCTTGGATAATCAACTTCTCACCGTTTGCAATTGGAATTCGAACAACTTTTTCGTGACAGACTATTTCGGCTTGGTTTTTAGACAACCAGTCCATACCAATGATAATATCAAAGCTTCCAATTTTGAATGGTATTAGATCTATAGAAAATAATTCTTTTGCTAATTCTAAGGTACAACCTTGGATTATGCTTTCAACTTCGATCATTTTACCATTTGCTAATTCTACAGAATACTTAGCATCTAATGGGGTAGGTATAATTGAAAGCAGGTGAATAAATTTATTTGACACAAAACTTCTATCGGCACCAGGATCAAATAAAGCAGAGACACAATGATTATTCAGATGAAACATACCCGTGACGATGTTTGGGTCTTGGCGGGCTTCTCCCGCATTGATAATGAATGCCCTTCCTCGAGCATTGTTGTTGTTGTTGTTGTTGTTGTGGTTGTTGTTGCTGTTGTGGTTGTTGCTGTTATTGTTGTTGTTGTTGTTGTTGTTGTTGTTGTTTCCGTTGTGGTTGTTGTTTCTCAGCTTTGGACATTTATTCCTGAAATGTCCTTCTTCACCACACTCATAACATCTTATTTTTGTTCCATTGTTGACAGTTGGATTAGGGATTCTACAATTCTTGGCCAGATGACCAATTTTCTTGCAATTATTGCATTGTACTGTGCAAGGACCGGTGTGATGTAAAGTACACCTATTGCAATATGGCTTAGTTCCTACATAACTGTTATTTGATGATGGTTCTGAGGTCTGAGCAGGCTTCTTCTGTTGGTTCCCTTGATTCTTCCCGAAGTTATCTTCCCATTTCCTTTTTCCTTTCTGATCACCGGACTTCCTACGTTAGAAACAGATTAAGCGGGGAGGGGCGCAGGAAAAAGGTGGGGGAACAATTAGTTAACAGGCACACCCATCTTAGGAGAAAGGTTAGGTACTTAGCCAAGCGTGGGACAAGAGCGGGGAAGGAGGATAGGACATCCTGGTCAGAACAACAAACGTGGCAATGAGGGCGGCGGCGAAGCGAAAGCAGAGGAACTGAGAAAGAGGATGATAATGGGGGTGTAACCATTGTTGGACAAAGAAGTGCCAACTCGTGAAAGCGGTTGGTGTACTCAGATACTTCGTACCCCTTTGTCTTCAAATTATGAAATTCCGCCTCCAATTTTTGAATTTCGCTCCTCGGGCAATACTTATTTCTCATCCGTCTCACCAATTCTTCCCACGTTATTGCATAAGAAGCATCAATCCCTACTATTGCAGCAATTTCATTCCACCAGGTAAGTGCACTATCTTGCAAGGTGCAAGTAGCATACTTAACCTTACTATCTTCCGCACAATTACTGATACGGAATACAGATTCTAACTTTTCAATCCATCGGGTTAACCGATGGCTCCTTCAGTGCCCTTAAAAGGAAGTGGTTTGCATTGTTCAAATGCCCTGTAGGTACAACCGTTAGGTGTACCATTTTGTCCATTAGTCCCGTTTGCTGCTTGGGCTGCGAAAGCTGCAGCCGGGGGGGGTGGGGGGGGGGGGGGGGGGGGGGTGGTGTGGGCTGCGAAAGCTGCAGCTACACTTTGAGCTACTATTGTTGCGATATCAGCTGCTGACAATCTTTGTTCTCTTCTTGGCGGCATGATTCTTTAAGAAAAATAAGGAAATCATAAGATACTACTAAATGTCGTTATATAATCCCATCATAATTATCATAACATAATAGTTATAACTAAAAGAAATGTAAATTAAGATAAAGAAAGTAGATTTATTGCATAATAAATATGGAGATATGAATATCTCAGAAATCCATAATTTTATCGAAATTTACATTTCCCGACACATGCGCCGTAAATAGTAAGTAACTAAATGTACAGATAATATCTACTGTGACGGAGTAGATGGGGTTATAGTAGTGGCTCTCGATATAGCCTCAAACACAGCCTCAAATCGTGTTATCTTCTCCTGCAGCTCTAACACGGTATCTTCAAGACCATGAATTCTGAATTGGGCTCCCTCCATCTCACTCTCCTGGTTTTCCACATGTGTCCGCAGTATATTGGTTCTTTCTCTCAACTCTGTAATACACCTTTCTGCTCGTAGTATACGTAAGACCAATGTAGGGACAGTGTCATGTAGGGGTTCCATAGTTAGTGCAGGAATATTGGTTGGACCCTTCAGCTCTTCTGAACAGGTTGGAGTTAAGGAGTCCTTCCTCGAATCTCCATTCCGCAAGGAATCTTGGTATCTCGTTTAGGTTATTGGGTCGTCACAGCCGCTGAGCGGGTGGTTCAAGATGAATAGGTCGGAGACGTCGTGACTGTGGGCGGTTGAACACCGGGTATCTAGGCATTCGGAACCTTCGTAGTAAAGATCGGGGTGACCTTGAAGGACCTTCCCCTGATGGGTTTGGAAAAGTGAAAGTAGGCATAGTGCTAGTAAAGGCATGGGTAGTGACAGTAGTGTTTGGTACATGGACAATTGCGTTATCAGCTTCTTCTTCAGGATGATCGGTCTCTTCCATTGACAGATCTAATACGCGTCGAGGAGAGTCGGGGAAAAATTTTAATAACCGGGGGAGAATGTGACAACCGCCAAAATTTCAGGTTGACTAATTGACTATTACGTGTATTACTTAATTTTTAATCAAGTAATATGAACAAACATTGTATGGCATAATAAAATGAACAGATATTTTTTTGAATAAATCACGGACAATTATTGTCAAATGTTCATATTACTTGATTAAAAAAAAATTAAGTAATACACGTAATAGTCAATTAGTCAACCTGAAATTTTGGCGGTTGTCACATTCTCCCCCGGTTATTAAAATTTCGTCCCGAAATTCCCCCGACTCTCCTCGACGCGTATTAGATCTGTCAATGGAAGAGACCGATCATCCTGAAGAAGAAGCTGATAACGCAATTGTCCATGTACCAAACACTACTGTCACTACCCATGCCTTTACTAGCACTATGCCTACTTTCACTTTTCCAAACCCATCAGGGGAAGGTCCTTCAAGGTCACCCCGATCTTTACTACGAAGGTTCCGAACGCCTAGATACCCGGTGTTCAACCGCCCACAGTCACGACGTCTCCGACCTATTCATCTTGAACCACCCGCTCAGCGGCTGCGACGACCCAATAACCTAAACGAGATACCAAGATTCCTTGCGGAATGGAGATTCGAGGAAGGACTCCTTAACTCCAACCAGTTCAGAAGAGCTGAAGGTCCAACCAATATTCCTGCACTAACTATGGAACCCCTACATGACACTGTCCCTACATTGGTCTTACGTATACTACGAGCAGAAAGGTGTATTACAGAGTTGAGAGAAAGAACCAATATACTGCGGACACATGTGGAAAACCAGGAGAGTGAGATGGAGGGAGCCCAATTCAGAATTCATGGTCTTGAAGATACCGTGTTAGAGCTGCAGGAGAAGATAACACGATTTGAGGCTGTGTTTGAGGCTATATCGAGAGCCACTACTATAACCCCATCTACTCCGTCACAGTAGATATTATCTGTACATTTAGTTACTTACTATTTACGGCGCATGTGTCGGGAAATGTAAATTTCGATAAAATTATGGATTTCTGAGATATTCATATCTCCATATTTGTTATGCAATAAATCTACTTTCTTTATCTTAATTTACATTTCTTTTAGTTATAACTATTATGTTATGATAATTATGATGGGATTATAACGACATTTAGTAGTATCTTATGATTTTCCTTATTTTTCTTAAAGAATCATGCCGCCAAGAAGAGAACAAAGATTGTCAGCAGCTGATATCGCAACAATAGTAGCTCAGAGTGTAGCTGCAGCTTTCGCAGCCCACGCAGCAAACGGGACTAACGGACAAAATGGTACACCTAACGGTTGTACCTACAGGGCATAATGGACAAAATGGTACACCTAACGGTTGTACCTACAGGGCATTTGAACAATGCAAACCACTTCCTTTTAAGGGCACTGAAGGAGCCATCGGGTTAACCCGATGGATTGAAAAGTTAGAATCTGTATTCCGTATCAGTAATTGTGCGGAAGATAGTAAGGTTAAGTATGCTACTTGCACCTTGCAAGATAGTGCACTTACCTGGTGGAATGAAATTGCTGCAACAGTAGGGATTGATGCTTCTTATGCAATAACGTGGGAAGAATTGGTAAGACGGATGAGAAATAAGTATTGCCCGAGGAGCGAAATTCAAAAATTGGAGGCGGAATTTCATAATTTGAAGACAAAGGGGTACGAAGTATCTGAGTACACCAACCGCTTTCACGAGTTGGCACTTCTTTGTCCAACAATGGTTACACCCGAGTATAAGAAGATTGAGCAGTACATCTCTGGACTTCCACCAAAGATTCAAGATTTGATAATTACTACTGAAACCACGGACATCGAGCATGCAGTTCGTTTGGCAAACAGTTTAGCCGACAAAGCAAAACTTCGTGCTAACGTAGAAGGGAAGTCCGGTGATCAGAAAGGAAAAAGGAAATGGGAAGATAACTTCGGGAAGAATCAAGGGAACCAACAGAAGAAGCCTGCTCAGACCTCAGAACCATCATCAAATAACAGTTATGTAGGAACTAAGCCATATTGCAATAGGTGTACTTTACATCACACCGGTCTTGCATAGTACAATGCAATAATTGCAAGAAAATTGGTCATCTGGCCAAGAACTGTAGAATCCCTAATCCAACTGTCAACAATGGAACAAAAATAAGATGTTATGAGTGTGGTGAAGAAGGACATTTCAGGAATAAATGTCCAAAGCTGAAAAACAACAACAACAACAACAACAACAACAACAACAACAACAACAACAACAACAACAACAACAGCAACCAGAACAACCAACAACAACAACAACAACAACAACAACAACAACAACAACAACAACAACAACAACAACAACAACAACAACAACAACAACAACAACAACAACAACAACAACAACAACAACAACAACAACAACAACAACAACAACAACAACAACAACAACAACAACAACAACAACAACAACAACAACAACAACAACAACAACAACAACAACAACAACAACAACAACAACAACAACAACAACAACAACAACAACAACAACAACAACAACAACAACAACAACAACAACAACAACAACAACAACAACAACAACAACAACAACAACAACAACAACAACAACAACAACAACAACAACAACAACAACAACAACAACAACAACAACAACAACAACAACAACAACAACAACAACAACAACAACAACAACAACAACAACAACAACAACAACAACAACAACAACAACAACAACAACAACAACAACAACAACAACAACAACAACAACAACAACAACAACAACAACAACAACAACAACAACAACAACAACAACAACAACAACAACAACAACAACAACAACAACAACAACAACAACAACAACAACAACAACAACAACAACAACAACAACAACAACAACAACAACAACAACAACAACAACAACAACAACAACAACAACAACAACAACAACAACAACAACAACAACAACAACAACAACAACAACAACAACAACAACAACAACAACAACAACAACAACAACAACAACAACAACAACAACAACAACAACAACAACAACAACAACAACAACAACAACAACAACAACAACAACAACAACAACAACAACAACAACAACAACAACAACAACAACAACAACAACAACAACAACAACAACAACAACAACAACAACAACAACAACAACAACAACAACAACAACAACAACAACAACAACAACAACAACCACAACAACAACAACAACAACAACAACAACAACAACAACAACAACAACAACAACAACAACAACAACAACAATGCTCGAGGAAGGGCATTCATGATCAATGCGGGAGAAGCCCGCCAAGACCCAAACATCATCACGGGTATGTTTCATCTGAATAATCATTGTGTCTCTGCTTTATTTGATCCTGGTGCCGATAGAAGTTTTGTGTCAAATAAAATTGTTAAATGTATAATTGAGCTTAAGTATGTGTTTTAGTGTGTGTCAATGGCGGTTATAGTGAGAGAAGGTAGAGAGAGAGTAGAGAGAGAGTCAGGGAAAGATTGGATTGTATTTAGTGTCAAAAGGTTACAACTTACATTGTGAAGGGGGTTTATATACTTCTATACAATTTACACTATGCCCCCTTCCATACTTACAACTTTACATTCTAAGTACAAAGTAATATAAAGCATACAAATCACCTACTACATTTATATATCTAACAATCTCCCCCTTAGTAGTGATTTGTCAAAAATATCCAATCTTGTCTTTCATTAAGCTCTTGTATGTGGTCTACCCTTGTTTGGATGCCAGAACCAGTTGTCTCCTTCGGGTCTGTTAGCTGGAACATTCATATTTTCTTCAAAGTTTATTGGAGGAATGTTATGTGGTCCTGGAAGATGGCTAGGTTCATACTTGATCCAACAACCTCCTTGTTGACGTACGACGTACTTAGACTTCTTAGCATTCTTTGCTTCTCTCATCATTCTAATGCTGTCTCTGTACTCGAGTCTTTGGTTAATCTTGGAGATTGCTTTATCAAACACTTCCCTTTTCTTTTCATCTTGCTCATCGTCTTGCAGGCACAGCAATACATTCTTACAAAATTCCAACGTTCCATCAGAATATGAAGCAAGTTCATCCATGCGAATGAAAATCTTCTTCTTCCTGCTATTCAAAAACACAACTCCGAAGGATGGTTCTTCAATGATATGACCAATACTTAGCTTTTCAATATCTGCAGTATATAGACTTTGATCTGGATAGGGCACATTAATCTTTCTCTTCACAACTTCAAATCCTATCTGAAAATCTTCCAATGAAGCATATTGAATGCAACTTGACATGTATCTTTTCACAGCATCAAAAGCAACAACATCTTCTTGGTATCTTTGCATGGCATTCAGGAAATGATTGTAAAGGAAGATAATGTCGTCCACTGGCAAAAGTTTAAATTGGGCTTCTGTGAACCGGTAGATCTTGTTATTATCCCTCTTGACATGAAAACATGGAATAGAAATAGAAACTCTCTTAATCAAGATCACTCTGATCAGCACCAAAATCTTATGATCTCTCTGTTCTTTCAGCAACTTTGGGTTATATTGTTTTGTAAGTTTAAGAAGCTCTGTATATTCTTCGATTTGCCTTGCTTCCTTAAACTTGTACATTGATTCCAGTTCAGGTCTTTTGGTTTTAGTTACCTTTGTAGCTCCACAAAAGATTGGGTAAGCCCTTTCTTCCAGATATCTTGATTTCTTTGCTGCTTCTTTAGGTTTAATGCCGAGAGCAACCATTCTTTCTCTATCCCTCAAGAAGTATCCCCGATTAATAAAGTTTAATTGTTCTTCAGTTAGCTCAGTTGGAAAATAATCAGGGAGGACTTCCTCGGATGTGATTGCCTCTCGCAAAACCTGCTTGTAAGTAGATTTCTGGAAGTTCTGACTTGCAGCTTCTGGAGTCTTTCTGAGTTCATCGAAATTGTTGAAATCTTCAAAATTATAACGTTGAGGAGTTGAGCTAGCACGAGCAGATGATTCTCCAACTTCTACTCTGCTTGAAGGACCTGTTTCAAAATAATCTAAATCTGCAAATTCTTCAAATACAGGTTCTTCAACAACTTCTACATTTGTTGGATTCTCAACAATCTCTGGTTCATCAAATGTTACATTATCTTTCAACGCTTCAACATCTGCATCATCTTCAGCATATTCAACAACATCATCTTCATTCACAAACTCTTCATCATCATCAACAACTTCAATTACTTCATCATTATCATCCATATCAGAATCATCTCCAAAAACTTCTATTATCCTTCTTTCAATCTCATCATTCAAAGCATCGTTCACAACATTCTCAACATTTTCAACCTCTGCTCTTTCTTCCATCACCATTTCTTCATCCAAGACTTCTTCAGCAGTGTCTTCAAAGATTTGGGCAACTGCCTTGTTAACTGCTTCAGTTACTAGATCTAAAATAACAGCATCAACATTGGTTTGAAGTCTAGAACTTTCAACATTTTCACCCTGTACTCTTTCTTCCATTAACACATCTCCAACATTTACTTCCACACTTGCCGATGTATTTTCAATATTGGCTTGACCTTCTCCTTGGTTCTCCCCCTCGGGGTGATCATCAGAATCAGGATCATCCCGACGAGAAGGAACCGAGGCCGGTCGGCAAGATTCTAAAGCCAACAGTCTGAGTTCAAAAGCAGCAAGTTTTGCATCATACTCTGCCTTTTGATTTGCAACTTGATCTTGTAGATCTTTAACTCTCCTTTCTGTTGCTTTTTCCCTTTCCCTCACTTCAAGAGCATTTAACACACCTTTCTCCGTAACACTCAACAAATCACCTTCAGACCTCAAAATATGCAATAATACTTCACACGCCGAGTCTTTTGTAGGTAAATTTGTTGATGTTGATGGATTTTCATTTTGTGTTGGTGTTCTTTGTGTTTGTGTGGGAAGTGGAGTATCCAACCCGGGGGTTGTTGGCACACTTGTGGTGTGACCTAAATTCAGCGATGCTGATTCAGGATTTCCTGCGGATCCTTGGGATATACCCTCACCAGCAGTTGGAGATTCAGTGGCTTTGCAACCAGAATCGGGTTGTGTCCTAGACTGTGATAAATCACTGTCCGGGACTTGTTGTTGGGTAACACCACTCACAACACCGGGGTCACTGAGAATGCCCGTTAATACAGGCTCAGTTTGATCCTGAGGAACAGCAGTGTCACTACGGCGTTCATACTGCTCCCCAGTCTCGGTCTGAGACCTGTTACCTGCGGCTAAAGCTGGCGTGATGGTAGCTAAGGCAGGATTTCCAAGCTGTCCTTGAGGGTCACACAAAGTGGGTCCCTCTCCGCTTGTTCCGGCACCAGTACGCAACTGGGCTTGTGAATCATCAGTGTCCCTAGGGGATCTAGACTCTAGTGCATCAAATGAAGGCGAGAGGTGGGGCTGGTCCTCTCTGATTTCAACACTCTCATCCTCCAAATGAGGAGAGTGTGGTGAGCGTGGCTGTTCCCCGTGAATATCTGAGACTAACTCCTGTTGTGAGGAGTCAGAATGGCGAGGAGAATCCGGTGCAAGCGAGAATGGGCAGTTCCCGACTTCTACCCTAGGGTAAATAACCCGGCTAGACTCAGTTGGTTGAACTATCGGAGGGCCATCGTTTTCTTTTTGCCCTTGTCCTAACCCTGACCGCTCATCCTCTCCGGTATTTTCAACCCCTCCCTCATTCCTTCCTTGTTCCTCCAGCACAACATCATCGCCAGTGCTCACATGTTCAGTCTCAATATCACCTTCAACATTATGCACAACATGTTCGACATCAAACTCAGCTGAGGCACCAGCTTGTTCATTTACATCTGCTGAAGAAGAATCAAGTCTGTGTCTTGCAGATTTAGACGACTTATGTTTTCGTTTGGATTTCTTCTTCTTTAACTTCTGCTTTAAGACACTTCTAGCAGACATTTTCAGTCGTCTCCCTGGTGGTGGAGTTGGTTCAGCAGGTAAGGCTGAGGAAATAGGTGTTGGATTAAAAACATGTGTAGTATGGGGTGGTGTAAAGGTTGGTGGAATCGGTGAAACAATGGATGGTAAAGGTGTAGATTGCGAGGGTGAAGATTGAGAAAAGCGAACGGTTGGTGTAGATGGTGTAGATTGTGAAATAGGTGATGAAATAGGTTCAGGTGTAGCAACATCTTGCTCAAAAACAACTCTTTTCGACTTTCTTTTCCTCTGCTCAGAGGCCTCTTCTCCACTAACCCCTCTTTTTCTTTTTGACTTACTAGGACCCTCACTTGGCGACCTATGCTCAGTTTGGGCAGGAGTCTGTTGGCTGTCAGACCCCATCACTGAGACTAACCACTCAAGATACGCCTTAAGGTGAGGACTCTGAGCAGGAACCAAATTGATCAAGAAAGGTGGAATTGGAAAAGGTCGGACATTATCACTTCCAGTGCCTCTCATATTCGATTTGTACATAGCAATGACGCACTTGAAACTATCCTCCATCTTGGGAATATCATCATTGTTGTCCAGAACATCATCCACAATCAATGTAAAGAATCTGATATAAGGAATGTACTTCCTTTCTTGTTTGTCCTTTCCTTTGACAACTTGGGCCATCTTATCCCATATAATCTTGGCAAAGTCACACTCAACATTGTGAGTGACTGCATAGAAGATGGCCAAGGAATGTTTTGTCATTGCATCAATTCCTTTTTGTGAAGGCATCAGACATGTAACCAGAACATTATACATCGTATGCCAGAGAGAGGCTATTTTCATTCTTTTGAAGTCTCTCATTGTGGCCAATTCTCCGTCATAACCCAGAGAATGAACTGCATCTAGCATCTCTTCAATAGAAGGCAGTTCTTCATATACTTCATGTTCAGGAAAGCCAATGACAGTTCTGAACTCATTTAAATTGAATGTGCATTCAACTTCATTATTTCCAGATCTAAGAGTGAATCGGAAGAAATCTTCAGTGTTTCTTCTCTTACTTGCTTTGACGTATTCAATCGATTCCCATAGATCAAAGATATATTGTTCTGGAACTACTGCACCATTTGTTAAAGCAACTCTCAGTGGATGATGACTTAAAATCTCAGTGATGATTGGAAATCTTGTATTGAAAGGAATGTGCAGAGCTTGATTTGCTTGCATTTTCATTGTAGCTCCTTCTTGAAACATCACCATCTTTTTTTCTTTTATGAATTTTTCTGAGAAAATAAACTGACCAAAAGAAAATTTTGACCAGACATTTATTTTAGTAAACAACAAATACACACAACTAATTTTAAAAAAAAAAAAAAAAAAAAAAGATAAAAAAATGAAATAGAAAAAAAAAAAAAAAAAAAAAAAAAAAAAAAAAAAAAAAAAAAAAAAAAAAAAAAAAAAAAAAAAAAAAAAAAAAAAAAAAAAAAAAAAAAAAAAAAAAAAAAAAAAAAAAAAAAAAAAAAAAAAAAAAAAAAAAAAAAAAAAAAAAAAAACAAAAAAAAAAAAAAAAAAAAAAAAAAAAAAAAAAAAAAAAAAAAAAAAAAAAATGTTCATTTGCCGAGCTTAGATCTCGGCAAATGACATGTTCAAACAGAAAGTTTTGCCCAGTTAAATGACAAGTTATGAAAATTGGTTTTGGGCAGCTGGTTTGATAAAAGTATGATTTGCCGAGCTTGGAGCTCTGCAAATGGCCTTTTCATTACTTAGAAAAATTTCAAGTAAAACATGCATTTGCCGAGCTGGGAGCTCTGCAAATGGCCTTTTCATTACTTAGAAAAATTTCAAGTAAAACATGCATTTGCCGAGCTTGGAGCTCTGCAAATGGCCTTTTCATTACTTAGAAAAATTTCAAGTAAAACATGCATTTGCCGAGCTGGGAGCTCTGCAAATGGCCTTTTCATTACTTAGAAAAATTTCAAGTAAAACATGCATTTGCCGAGCTGGGAGCTCTGCAAATGGCCTTTTCATTACTTAGAAAAATTTCAAGTAAAACATGCATTTGCCGAGCTGGGAGCTCTGCAAATGGCCTTTTCATTACTTAGAAAAATTTCAAGTAAAACATGCATTTGCCGAGTTGGGAGCTCTGCAAATGGCCTTTTCATTACTTAGAAAAATTTCAAGTAAAACATGCATTTGCCGAGCTGGGAGCTCTGCAAATGGCCTTTTCATTACTTAGAAAAATTTCAAGTAAAACATGCATTTGCCGAGCTGGGAGCTCTGCAAATGGCCTTTTCATTACTTAGAAAAATTTCAAGTAAAACATGCATTTGCCGAGCTTGGAGCTCTGCAAATGGCCTTTTCATTACTTAGAAAAATTTCAAGTAAAACATGCATTTGCCGAGCTGGGAGCTCTGCAAATGGCCTTTTCATTACTTAGAAAAATTTCAAGTAACTCAAATACAAGTAAAACATGCATTTGCCGAGCTGGGAGCTCTGCAAATGGCCTTTTCATTACTTAGAAAAATTTCAAGTAAAACATGCATTTGCCGAGCTGGAGCTCTGCAAATGGCCTTTTCATTACTTAGAAAAATTTCAAGTAAAACATGCATTTGCCGAGCTGGAGCTCTGCAAATGGCCTTTTCATTACTTAGAAAAATTTCAAGTAAAACATGCATTTGCCGAGCTGGGAGCTCTGCAAATGGCCTTTTCATTACTTAGAAAAATTTCAAGTAAAACATGCATTTGCCGAGCTGGGAGCTCTGCAAATGGCCTTTTCATTACTTAGAAAAATTTCAAGTAAAACATGCATTTGCCGAGCTGGGAGCTCTGCAAATGGCCTTTTCATTACTTAGAAAAATTTCAAGTAAAACATGCATTTGCCGAGCTGGGAGCTCTGCAAATGGCCTTTTCATTACTTAGAAAAATTTCAAGTAAAACATGCATTTGCCGAGCTGGAGCTCTGCAAATGGCCTTTTCATTACTTAGAAAAATTTCAAGTAAAACATGCATTTGCCGAGCTGGGAGCTCTGCAAATGGCCTTTTCATTACTTAGAAAAATTTCAAGTAACTCAAATACAAGTAAAACATGCATTTGCCGAGCTGGGAGCTCTGCAAATGGCCTTTTCATTACTTAGAAAAATTTCAAGTAAAACATGCATTTGCCGAGCTGGGAGCTCTGCAAATGGCCTTTTCATTACTTAGAAAAATTTCAAGTAAAACATGCATTTGCCGAGCTGGGAGCTCTGCAAATGGCCTTTTCATTACTTAGAAAAATTTCAAGTAAAACATGCATTTGCCGAGCTGGGAGCTCTGCAAATGGCCTTTTCATTACTTAGAAAAATTTCAAGTAAAACATGCATTTGCCGAGCTGGAGCTCTGCAAATGGCCTTTTCATTACTTAGAAAAATTTCAAGTAAAACATGCATTTGCCGAGCTGGGAGCTCTGCAAATGGCCTTTTCATTACTTAGAAAAATTTCAAGTAAAACATGCATTTGCCGAGCTGGGAGCTCTGCAAACGAGTCAAATCTTCAAACATTCATACTAATGCCCAGCCCTTCAAGTGATCCGCCCAGAAACATCAATAAAAGATAAACAAGAGCAGTCATATCGATCAAAACAATATGCATTCATCCTAAACATGCATCTAACACATCAAAAACACACGATCACACTTCAAATAAGTCATACTATGCATGAAAGTTCATTGAGGCATTTAATCAAACAGTTAGAATGCACTTAAAAAGCAAGTAATCTTACCTCAAAACTCTTTATATGATCGAAGAATAGATATGTTATGGACTGAAAATGAGTTCTCTTGTTATTCTTCCTTTGATTTTTATGGCTTAAGAAAAAAAATGTGATTGATTGATGTGATGGGAGTTGATCAGTTCGAGAGAAAGTAAAAAAAACTTTATTGGAATTTTGGAAAAGTGATTTGACCCGCCCCCATTTTCTATTTAAAGTCAAATCTGGGTCGCGGGTCCGGGTATGACCCGCGTGTCAACCCGGATCTTGACTGGTCAACGATTCAACAAGTTGAAAGGCTTAACAAGATAGTTGGGCCAAAGTTGGTTTTGGGCTTAAAACAAATCAACAACAAAAAAAAAAAAAAAAAAAAAAAAAAAAAAAAAAAAAAAAAAAAAAAAAAAAAAAAAAAAAAAAAAAAAAAAAAAAAAAAAAAAAAAAAAAAAAAAAAAGATAAAAAAAATTTAAACAAACAACAACAAAAATCTTTTTAGAATTTTAGAATTTTCTATTTTTGTATTTGATTTTTCAATTTAAAAATTAACAAACACACATACAAATTTTAAAAGAAAAAAATTTAAACAAATGAAACAAACAAACAATTAACAATTAAACAAATAATTATTCACATGCATTTGCACACTCCCCCTCAGATTAAGCATTTTAGACTTTACTAAATTTACAAACTCCCCCTAAACTCATGCATTCTACCCTTTTTCTCCCCCTCAAACATTGCATGCAATATCAAGTAAAACACATCAATGTTTGAGACAGAAAATGAACATAGAATACAAGGCATGAAATCAATTAAGTTTGTAAATCTAGCATTCCCAACTTGGTTTTAAGAAAATTGAACCTGTTTTCATCCAAAGGTTTGGTGAAAAGATCAGCAAGTTGGTAGTCTGTTGGGACAAAATAGAGTTCGATGTTACCTTTTTCGACATGATCTTTAAGAAAATGGTACCGAACATCTATGTGCTTGGTCTTTGTGTGCTGAACAGGATTGCATGAAATAGCAATAGCACTCTTTGAGTCACAGTAAATGGGAATTCTGTTGAATTGGAATCCATAATCAGTCAACTGTGTCTTCATCCAAAGAACCTGTGAACAACAACTTGCTGCAGCAACGTATTCAGCTTCTGCAGTTGATGTAGATACACAGTTCTGTTTCTTTGAAGACCAACTGACCAATCTATCCCCTAGAAACTGTACACTCCCAGAAGTGCTCTTTCGATCAAGCTTACAACCTGCATGGTCAGCATCTGAATATGCAATTAGCTGAAACCCGGTATCCCTTGGATACCAGAGACCAAGATTCACTGTGCCTTTCAGGTATCGGAATATCCGTTTGACGGCCTGGAAATGACTTTCCTTGGGATTGGCCTGGTACCTGGCACACATGCATGTGGCGAACATAATATCCGGGCGACTAGCAGTCAAATACATGAGTGACCCTATCATACTGCGATATTTCTTTTGATCAAAAGTTTTTCCATTTAAATCAGCATTAATCTTTGTTCGAGATTCCATGGGTGTGCCAATTGTTTGACAATCCATCATATCAAACTTTTTCAACATGTCAAGAATATACTTTGATTGACAAATAAAAGTTCCATTTGTCATCTGTTTTACTTGAAGACCAAGGAAAAAGTTTAATTCACCCATCATGCTCATTTCAAATTTCTTGATCATTAAAGCAGAGAAATAAAAAAAAAAAAAAAAAAAAAAAAAAAAAAAAAAAAAAAAAAAAAAAAAAAAAAAAAAAAAAAAAAAAAAAAAAAAAAAAAAAAAAAAAAAAAAAAAAAAAAAAAAAAAAAAAAAAAAAAAAAAAAAAAAAAAAAAAAAAAAAAAAAAAAAAAAAAAAAAAAAAAAAAAAAAAAAAAAAAAAAAAAAAAAAAAAAAAAAAAAAAAAAAAAAAAAAAAAAAAAAAAAAAAAAAAAAAAAAAAAAAAAAAAAAAAAAAAAAAAAAAAAAAAAAAAAAAAAAAAAAAAAAAAAAAAAAAAAAAAAAAAAAAAAAAAAAAAAAAAAAAAAAAAAAAAAAAAAAAAAAAAAAAAAAAAAAAAAAAAAAAAAAAAAAAAAAAAAAAAAAAAAAAAAAAAAAAAAAAAAAAAAAAAAAAAAAAAAAAAAAAAAAAAAAAAAAAAAAAAAAAAAAAAAAAAAAAAAAAAAAAAAAAAAAAAAAAAAAAAAAAAAAAAAAAAAAAAAAAAAAAAAAAAAAAAAAAAAAAAAAAAAAAAAAAAAAAAAAAAAAAAAAAAAAAAAAAAAAAAAAAAAAAAAAAAAAAAAAAAAAAAAAAAAAAAAAAAAAAAAAAAAAAAAAAAAAAAAAAAAAAAAAAAAAAAAAAAAAAAAAAAAAAAAAAAAAAAAAAAAAAAAAAAAAAAAAAAAAAAAAAAAAAAAAAAAAAAAAAAAAAAAAAAAAAAAAAAAAAAAAAAAAAAAAAAAAAAAAAAAAAAAAAAAAAAAAAAAAAAAAAAAAAAAAAAAAAAAAAAAAAAAAAAAAAAAAAAAAAAAAAAAAAAAAAAAAAAAAAAAAAAAAAAAAAAAAAAAAAAAAAAAAAAAAAAAAAAAAAAAAAAAAAAAAAAAAAAAAAAAAAAAAAAAAAAAAAAAAAAATTAAACAAACAAACAATTAACAATTAAACAAATAATTATTCACATGCATTTGCACACTCCCTATCATACTGCGATATTTCTTTTGATCAAAAGTTTTTCCATTTAAATCAGCATTAATCTTTGTTCGAGATTCCATGGGTGTGCCAATTGTTTGACAATCCATCATATCAAACTTTTTCAACATGTCAAGAATGTACTTTGATTGACAAATAAAAGTTCCATTTGTCATCTGTTTTACTTGAAGACCAAGGAAAAAGTTTAATTCACCCATCATGCTCATTTCAAATTTCTTGATCATTAAAGCAGAGAAATTCTTGCAGTATTTAGGATTAGTTGACCCGAAAATTATGTCGTCAACATAAATCTGGATTAGAATGATATCACTACCTTGTCGTTTGATAAACAAGGTAGTGTCAATCGAACCTTTGCTAAAGCCAGATTTCACAAGATAAGAGGATAGAGCATCATACCATGCACGAGGCGCTTGTTTCAGACCATATAATGCCTTGTCTAACCTGTAAACATAGTTTGGATGTTTGGAACTCACAAAACCTTCTGGTTGTTCAACGTACACTTCTTCTTTGAGAATTCCATTCAAGAAGGCAGTTTTAACATCCATCTGGTAGACTGTGAAGTTCTTGTAGGCAGCATAGGCAAGAAACATCCGAATAGCCTCAATTCGTGCAACTGGTGCGAATGTCTCATCATAATCAATTCCATCTTGTTGGCAGTATCCCTTTGCAACCAATCTTGCTTTGTTGCGTACAACAACTCCATTTTCATCCTTTTTGTTCTTGAAGATCCATTTGGTCTTAATTGGCTCCTTGTTCTTGTAAGGATTGGGAACCAATTTCCATACCTCAAGGCGTTCAAATTGATTCAATTCCTCCTGCATAGCTTTCACCCAATCTGGACAGTTTAGAGCTTCATTCACTGTCTTTGGTTCAACAATGCTCAGAAAATTTACAAACAGACATTCATTCGCGGAAGCAGATCTTGTCTGAATTCCTGTTGTTGGATTACCAATGACTTGAGATATCGGATGAGCTCTAGTCCATTTGGTTGTGTGAGGAATTGGATCAATTGGATCACCAGATTCTTCAGAATCAATAAAATCAGGAGTATGTTGTTCTGTCAATTGTTCAAGTGAAGTAGCAATTGGTTCAACAAAGTGATCTTGATCATAAGCTTCTGGATTGGTTGAAGGATTTGTCACTTGAGAAATAACAGGAGGTTGAGTATGCAACACTGAATTATCAGTCGGTGGAGGAGAATCAGATGTTGAACTTTCATCTGATGTATGTGTTGGTGACGACTCATTGTGATCCATCTCTTTCGAATTTGAACTTGATGGTTCATCGAGATGTACTTCAGTTTCAGGAACTTCTTTGGAAACTTTGAAAAATTCTTCGAACAAGATATCTAAATCTTGTGGTGTTGGAGTAGAGAATGATTTGACATTTGATGTAGGTTTAGGTGCGGAAGCTTGTGGACATTGAAGTTCGGGTCTTGAACTGTGTTGTTCAAGAACCATTCCTGAGAGTTCATCAAATCGAACATTCATACTCTCGTCTATTCTCTTGGTTCTCCGGTTATATACACGATATGCAATCGATTCTCTCGAATAACCGATGAAATATGCCTCATCGCCTTTAGGTTCAAATTTGCCCAGATTGTCTCGATCATTGAGAACATAACATACACATCCAAAAATGTGTAAAAAGTTCACATTGGGCTTTCTTTTGTTGATCACCTCATACGGAGTTTTATCAAACCTCTTGTTGATTATTGATCTGTTTTGTGTAAAACATGCAGTAGCAACAGCTTCAGCCCATAGATTCGGTGGCAATTTCGAATAGGCAAGCATTGTTCTAGCTGCTTCAACAAGAGTTCGATTTCTACGTTCAACTACTCCATTCTGTTGAGGTGTTCTTACAGCGGAAAATTGGTGTGAAATACCCATGGACTTGAAGAAAGAATCAATTGTTGAATTCTTGAATTCAGTTCCATTGTCTGAGCGAACAATTCAAAAAAAAAAAAAAAAAAAAAAAAAAAAAAAAAAAAAAAAAAAAAAAAAAAAAAAAAACAAAAAAAAAAAAAAAAAAAAAAAAAAAAAAAAAAAAAAAAAAAAAAAAAAAAAAAAAAAAAAAAAAAAAAAAAAAAAAAAAAAAAAAAAAAAAAAAAAAAAAAAAAAAAAAAAAAAAAAAAAAAAAAAAAAAAAAAAAAAAAAAAAAAAAAAAAAAAAAAAAAAAAAAAAAAAAAAAAAAAAAAAAAAAAAAAAAAAAAAAAAAAAAAAAAAAAAAAAAAAAAAAAAAAAAAAAAAAAAAAAAAAAAAAAAAAAAAAAAAAAAAAAAAAAAAAAAAAAAAAAAAAAAAAAAAAAAAAAAAAAAAAAAAAAAAAAAAAAAAAAAAAAAAAAAAAAAAAAAAAAAAAAAAAAAAAAAAAAAAAAAAAAAAAAAAAAAAAAAAAAAAAAAAAAAAAAAAAAAAAAAAAAAAAAAAAAAAAAAAAAAAAAAAAAAAAAAAAAAAAAAAAAAAAAAAAAAAAAAAAAAAAAAAAAAAAAAAAAAAAAAAAAAAAAAAAAAAAAAAAAAAAAAAAAAAAAAAAAAAAAAAAAAAAAAAAAAAAAAAAAAAAAAAAAAAAAAAAAAAAAAAAAAAAAAAAAAAAAAAAAAAAAAAAAAAAAAAAAAAAAAAAAAAAAAAAAAAAAAAAAAAAAAAAAAAAAAAAAAAAAAAAAAAAAAAAAAAAAAAAAAAAAAAAAAAAAAAAAAAAAAAAAAAAAAAAAAAAAAAAAAAAAAAAAAAAAAAAAAAAAAAAAAAAAAAAAAAAAAAAAAAAAAAAAAAAAAAAAAAAAAAAAAAAAAAAAAAAAAAAAAAAAAAAAAAAAAAAAAAAAAAAAAAAAAAAAAAAAAAAAAAAAAAAAAAAAAAAAAAAAAAAAAAAAAAAAAAAAAAAAAAAAAAAAAAAAAAAAAAAAAAAAAAAAAAAAAAAAAAAAAAAAAAAAAAAAAAAAAAAAAAAAAAAAAAAAAAAAAAAAAAAAAAAAAAAAAAAAAAAAAAAAAAAAAAAAAAAAAAAAAAAAAAAAAAAAAAAAAAAAAAAAAAAAAAAAAAAAAAAAAAAAAAAAAAAAAAAAAAAAAAAAAAAAAAAAAAAAAAAAAAAAAAAAAAAAAAAAAAAAAAAAAAAAAAAAAAAAAAAAAAAAAAAAAAAAAAAAAAAAAAAAAAAAAAAAAAAAAAAAAAAAAAAAAAAAAAAAAAAAAAAAAAAAAAAAAAAAAAAAAAAAAAAAAAAAAAAAAAAAAAAAAAAAAAAAAAAAAAAAAAAAAAAAAAAAAAAAAAAAAAAAAAAAAAAAAAAAAAAAAAAAAAAAAAAAAAAAAAAAAAAAAAAAAAAAAAAAAAAAAAAAAAAAAAAAAAAAAAAAAAAAAAAAAAAAAAAAAAAAAAAAAAAAAAAAAAAAAAAAAAAAAAAAAAAAAAAAAAAAAAAAAAAAAAAAAAAAAAAAAAAAAAAAAAAAAAAAAAAAAAAAAAAAAAAAAAAAAAAAAAAAAAAAAAAAAAAAAAAAAAAAAAAAAAAAAAAAAAAAAAAAAAAAAAAAAAAAAAAAAAAAAAAAAAAAAAAAAAAAAAAAAAAAAAAAAAAAAAAAAAAAAAAAAAAAAAAAAAAAAAAAAAAAAAAAAAAAAAAAAAAAAAAAAAAAAAAAAAAAAAAAAAAAAAAAAAAAAAAAAAAAAAAAAAAAAAAAAAAAAAAAAAAAAAAAAAAAAAAAAAAAAAAAAAAAAAAAAAAAAAAAAAAAAAAAAAAAAAAAAAAAAAAAAAAAAAAAAAAAAAAAAAAAAAAAAAAAAAAAAAAAAAAAAAAAAAAAAAAAAAAAAAAAAAAAAAATAACAAAGTAACATAATAAAAAAAAAAATTAAGCAAGATAACACACAAAGAAACAATTTATTCAAATGACAAACAAGCACGCACAAATGTTCAAGATTCAAAAACAACATATACACAAACAAACTGTAAATGTTAAACTCATGTTTTGATACAAGCAGGACTAGTCCTAGATGTAGAAACATTATCTAATGAAGTTGATCTACGGACAATCCAGACTTGTTTGACTTTTACAGGTTTTCCATCAAGCTGAACTTTACTAGAAGCCTTTAAAAATCTATCCTTAGGGATCCATTTACTGCTACTAGCTAAGCACACGTCACCTGAAACACGAACATGTTTTGAGTTAGCAAACACTTTGTCAACTTTGTTCTTAACAGGTTTTTTCTTGATGGGTTCTGTGGTCTTATTTACTTTCTTAATGTTATTAGGTGACAACCATCCATACTGGTCTTTGTATTTAGTTATGCCTGTAACAGTATCTCTAACCCTATGAAAAGTGCATGTAGGATTCTTCTGAGAGTACCTAGGGAAACTAGAATACTTAACCTGCTTAGATTGTTTGTTACCTAACGAGAAAGTTTCTTTCTTAACATTCTTTGGACCACTGTTTGGTTTGACTTCTTTTTGTGCCTTGTGTTCAGATTTGACCTTGTACATCTGTGTTTGCCTAGAAGTCTTTGATGTCATTGTTACATTGGTACTTGTCTTTGGTTTTGGACATGAGGTAGTCTTTGGTGATTGGGTGGTCTTGGGTTTTGAAATAATCTTTGGTAATGGACTGGTCTTTGATTGTGGAATGGTCTTTGGTAATTGGTTGGACTTTAGTTTAGAAACAGTCTTGGGTAATGGGTTGGTCTTTGGTCTTTGGAACTTTTCTGATGAAGAGTGTGAAGAGTGTGACTTTGGAATCTTCTTTAGATTTAAATCAAGTTTTTCCTCCTTTTGAACAAAAAGTTTTTCAAATTCAGGTTTAAAATCATGATTTCCTTCCAAATATGTTGACATCTCATCAGTTTCCAACTTCACACTCACTTCACCTTTCTTTATTGGACATGGACTTTTCTTGAATGGAATTGATGCTTTTTCGTTTTCTTTATGAAATTGAAGTGCTATTTTCTGAAATTCGAATTCAACTTTTAAATCATTGAGTTCCTTTAGCACATTTAATCTCATTTCTCTTTCTTTTTCAAACTTTAGTTTGAAAGCATCAATGTCATTCAAGTATGACAGAGTTCCTTCAGAAAGCTTGGTAAAGGTCTCAATTTCAGAAGTGATTGGGAAAAAACAATCATCAACATCATGAACATCATCTAAATCACCTTCAGTTTGTACAGAAACATGCACAACATGACTCTCATTTTGAACAGATGTATTCATGATTTGGTGAACTTGACTTTCAGAACATGCATTTTGTGAAGTTTTCTCATTATGACTCACAGATTTGGTTGGTGGAATTGGAGTGGCCATAACTTCACAAATGGGACAATCGGGGTGGTCACAATCATTTTCATGATTCTTGGGTGGGTCTTTGACATAGTGATTTTGAGATTGCAGATTTTCTATCAAAGATTGCTTCTTCTCAAGAGACTTTTGTAAATCCTCTATCACCTTTTCCAAAACTCTTTGTGGGACATAAGGTCTCAAGTTTTCAGCTTTTGGAATTGGAAAATTTTCCTCTAAAGGTTTTTCTTTAAAACACTCAAGAATTTCAGGGATTATGGCCTCATGAGTTTCTTTTTCGTCCTTTTCTTTCTCAATTTTATGTGAAGGGTGACTGAAAAAATCATATGAGTCGTCCATTAACGAATAGTTAAAATAGACTTTTGCACCCTTTTCTAAAAAATCTTCAGCCTCATAATCACTATTCGTCGGTCTCACGAATTGGTCAGTCATCCCACATCTCAAATAAGATTCCTTGTAAAGAGATGGGACCTCTTCTTGTGCTTTGAGCAAACACTTTGGATTGTTATAACCCAGCCCTGATGTGAATATTGTTTCAGAACTTCTTGGCCTATTTAAAAAGATTTGTTGATATGAACGATTGATCTTATACAACTTTTCTTGATAAGATTTGATTTCAGATTTCAATTCATCATTTTCTTCATCAAGTTTTTGTTTAAGAGAATCTTTTATACAACATTCATATTTTAGGTCAGAAATTTTGTTTTCAAATTCCGTCACATCAGGGATAGATTCTTTCATCTTGACATTCAATGACTCAATGTCTTCAGCCAAAGCATTTGCTCGAAACATTTCATTGGTCTTTTCCACTTGAAGTTGTCGGACAGTCTTGTTTAATTCAAGAACTTTGGTCTCAAGTTCTTGTTTTTCAAGATGCAGTTTGGAGTGTTGAGTAAAAGAGACTGCAGATTTTTCTGATTTCAAATTTTCAATTTCTTTTTGAAGTGAATCAATTTTAATTTGAAAATCCTTTTCTTTGTCCGCCAAATCTTTCTTTAATGACAAATTCTTTTTTCTCAACTCCCTGCTGATCTTTCTTGCAGTTTCAGACATGTCCACGTAATGCTTAAGTACAGATTTGGGAAAAGAAATTACCTCATCCTCGACTTCAGAAGAGCAGTCTTCATCTTCTTCCAACTCCTTTGACTTCTTTATTTTCGTCATGAAGCACACGTTTGCTGCAAGCTCGTCTGTCTCCTCATCTGAAAGATGTAACCACTTGTCATCCTCAGCAAGAAGAGCAATTCCGCTTTCCTCTTGTCTTGCCAGCAACAGTTTGTACTTGTAGTATTCGGAGTTCTTTTGTCGAGGCTTGGTACAGTTGATTGCAAAATGTCCAGTCAAGCCACAGTTATAGCATTTTCTATCTTCTGATCTCTTGTCCATGACCTTCTTCTCAAACTTTTTCGGATTCTCAAACTTCTTCTCACCACCAGCAAAAATTTTCTTGAAATGTTGATTTGCCGAGCTTAGATCTCTGCAAATGGCAAGTTCGTCCAACACTTAGAAAAATTTTCTTGAAATGTTGATTTGCCGAGCTTAGATCTCTGCAAATGGCAAGTTCGTCCAACACTTAGAAAAATTTTCTTGAAATGGTGATTTGCCGAGCTTAGATCTCTGCAAATGGCAAGTTCGTCCAACACTTAGAAAAATTTTCTTGAAATGTTGATTTGCCGAGCTTAGATCTCTGCAAATGGCAAGTTCGTCCAACACTTAGAAAAATTTTCTTGAAATGGTGATTTGCCGAGCTTAGATCTCTGCAAATGGCAAGTTCGTCCAACACTTAGAAAAATTTTCTTGAAATGTTGATTTGCCGAGCTTAGATCTCTGCAAATGGCAAGTTCGTCCAACACTTAGAAAAATTTTCTTGAAATGTTGATTTGCCGAGCTTAGATCTCTGCAAATGGCAAGTTCGTCCAACACTTAGAAAAATTTTCTTGAAATGGTGATTTGCCGAGCTTAGATCTCTGCAAATGGCAAGTTCGTCCAACACTTAGAAAAATTTTCTTGAAATGGTGATTTGCCGAGCTTAGATCTCTGCAAATGGCAAGTTCGTCCAACACTTAGAAAAATTTTCTTGAAATGGTGATTTGCCGAGCTTAGATCTCTGCAAATGGCAAGTTCGTCCAACACTTAGAAAAATTTTCTTGAAATGGTGATTTGCCGAGCTTAGATCTCTGCAAATGGCAAGTTCGTCCAACACTTAGAAAAATTTTCTTGAAATGTTGATTTGCCGAGCTTAGATCTCTGCAAATGGCAAGTTCGTCCAACACTTAGAAAAATTTTCTTGAAATGTTGATTTGCCGAGCTTAGATCTCTGCAAATGGCAAGTTCGTCCAACACTTAGAAAAATTTTCTTGAAATGGTGATTTGCCGAGCTTAGATCTCTGCAAATGGCAAGTTCGTCCAACACTTAGAAAAATTTTCTTGAAATGGTGATTTGCCGAGCTTAGATCTCTGCAAATGGCAAGTTCGTCCAACACTTAGAAAAATTTTCTTGAAATGTTGATTTGCCGAGCTTAGATCTCTGCAAATGGCAAGTTCGTCCAACACTTAGAAAAATTTTCTTGAAATGGTGATTTGCCGAGCTTAGATCTCTGCAAATGGCAAGTTCGTCCAACACTTAGAAAAATTTTCTTGAAATGTTGATTTGCCGAGCTTAGATCTCTGCAAATGGCAAGTTCGTCCAACACTTAGAAAAATTTTCTTGAAATGGTGATTTGCCGAGCTTAGATCTCTGCAAATGGCAAGTTCGTCCAACACTTAGAAAAATTTTCTTGAAATGTTGATTTGCCGAGCTTAGATCTCTGCAAATGGCAAGTTCGTCCAACACTTAGAAAAATTTTCTTGAAATGGTGATTTGCCGAGCTTAGATCTCTGCAAATGGCAAGTTCGTCCAACACTTAGAAAAATTTTCTTGAAATGTTGATTTGCCGAGCTTAGATCTCTGCAAATGGCAAGTTCGTCCAACACTTAGAAAAATTTTCTTGAAATGGTGATTTGCCGAGCTTAGATCTCTGCAAATGGCAAGTTCGTCCAACACTTAGAAAAATTTTCTTGAAATGTTGATTTGCCGAGCTTAGATCTCTGCAAATGGCAAGTTCGTCCAACACTTAGAAAAATTTTCTTGAAATGGTGATTTGCCGAGCTTAGATCTCTGCAAATGGCAAGTTCGTCCAACACTTAGAAAAATTTTCTTGAAATGTTGATTTGCCGAGCTTAGATCTCTGCAAATGGCAAGTTCGTCCAACACTTAGAAAAATTTTCTTGAAATGGTGATTTGCCGAGCTTAGATCTCTGCAAATGGCAAGTTCGTCCAACACTTAGAAAAATTTTCTTGAAATGGTGATTTGCCGAGCTTAGATCTCTGCAAATGGCAAGTTCGTCCAACACTTAGAAAAATTTTCTTGAAATGTTGATTTGCCGAGCTTAGATCTCTGCAAATGGCAAGTTCGTCCAACACTTAGAAAAATTTTCTTGAAATGGTGATTTGCCGAGCTTAGATCTCTGCAAATGGCAAGTTCGTCCAACACTTAGAAAAATTTTCTTGAAATGGTGATTTGCCGAGCTTAGATCTCTGCAAATGGCAAGTTCGTCCAACACTTAGAAAAATTTTCTTGAAATGGTGATTTGCCGAGCTTAGATCTCTGCAAATGGCAAGTTCGTCCAACACTTAGAAAAATTTTCTTGAAATGTTGATTTGCCGAGCTTAGATCTCTGCAAATGGCAAGTTCGTCCAACACTTAGAAAAATTTTCTTGAAATGTTGATTTGCCGAGCTTAGATCTCTGCAAATGGCAAGTTCGTCCAACACTTAGAAAAATTTTCTTGAAATGGTGATTTGCCGAGCTTAGATCTCTGCAAATGGCAAGTTCGTCCAACACTTAGAAAAATTTTCTTGAAATGGTGATTTGCCGAGCTTAGATCTCTGCAAATGGCAAGTTCGTCCAACACTTAGAAAAATTTTCTTGAAATGGTGATTTGCCGAGCTTAGATCTCTGCAAATGGCAAGTTCGTCCAACACTTAGAAAAATTTTCTTGAAATGTTGATTTGCCGAGCTTAGATCTCTGCAAATGGCAAGTTCGTCCAACACTTAGAAAAATTTTCTTGAAATGTTGATTTGCCGAGCTTAGATCTCTGCAAATGGCAAGTTCGTCCAACACTTAGAAAAATTTTCTTGAAATGTTGATTTGCCGAGCTTAGATCTCTGCAAATGGCAAGTTCGTCCAACACTTAGAAAAATTTTCTTGAATTGTGAAGGATGCCGAGCTCAGATCTCGGCAAATGAGGAAAACTTTTTGAAAATTTCAAACACTTTGCACCAGGAAAGAATGTTGATCAAAAATGACTTTGAATCAACTTTCACCAAATTTGTTGATTTGCCGAGCTTAGTTCTCGGCAAATGGTACTTTCACTTAGTCACAAGTACGAGGTTTCTGAATCAAACTTCAATTACTACTAGATGCCGAGCTTAGATCTCGACAAATAGCACAAATTCCAACTTGATCTCAAACACTTAGATGATTTTGATCTGAACAACGTGTTTGCCGAGATAATATCTCTGCAAATGAACCAAATCTTCAACGACTTAGTCACACCAGAATTGAATGTAGTGTTTGCCGAGCTTAGTTCTCTGCAAATGGAACAATTTGTCTAACACAGAGTAGAGAGAGAGTAGAGAGAGAGTAGAGAGAGAGTAGAGAGAGAGTAGAGAGAGAGTAGAGAGAGAGTAGAGAGAGAGTAGAGAGAGAGTAGAGAGAGAGTAGAGAGAGAGTAGAGAGAGAGTAGAGAGAGAGTAGAGAGAGAGTAGAGAGAGAGTAGAGAGAGAGTAGAGAGAGAGTAGAGAGAGAGTAGAGAGAGAGTAGAGAGAGAGTAGAGAGAGAGTAGAGAGAGAGTAGAGAGAGAGTAGAGAGAGAGTAGAGAGAGAGTAGAGAGAGAGTAGAGAGAGAGTAGAGAGAGAGTAGAGAGAGAGTAGAGAGAGAGTAGAGAGAGAGTAGAGAGAGAGTAGAGAGAGAGTAGAGAGAGAGTAGAGAGAGAGTAGAGAGAGAGTAGAGAGAGAGTAGAGAGAGAGTAGAGAGAGAGTAGAGAGAGAGTAGAGAGAGAGTAGAGAGAGAGTAGAGAGAGAGTAGAGAGAGAGTAGAGAGAGAGTAGAGAGAGAGTAGAGAGAGAGTAGAGAGAGAGTAGAGAGAGAGTAGAGAGAGAGTAGAGAGAGAGTAGAGAGAGAGTAGAGAGAGAGTAGAGAGAGAGTAGAGAGAGAGTAGAGAGAGAGTAGAGAGAGAGTAGAGAGAGAGTAGAGAGAGAGTAGAGAGAGAGTAGAGAGAGAGTAGAGAGAGAGTAGAGAGAGAGTAGAGAGAGAGTAGAGAGAGAGTAGAGAGAGAGTAGAGAGAGAGTAGAGAGAGAGTAGAGAGAGAGTAGAGAGAGAGTAGAGAGAGAGTAGAGAGAGAGTAGAGAGAGAGTAGAGAGAGAGTAGAGAGAGAGTAGAGAGAGAGTAGAGAGAGAGTAGAGAGAGAGTAGAGAGAGAGTAGAGAGAGAGTAGAGAGAGAGTAGAGAGAGAGTAGAGAGAGAGTAGAGAGAGAGTAGAGAGAGAGTAGAGAGAGAGTAGAGAGAGAGTAGAGAGAGAGTAGAGAGAGAGTAGAGAGAGAGTAGAGAGAGAGTAGAGAGAGAGTAGAGAGAGAGTAGAGAGAGAGTAGAGAGAGAGTAGAGAGAGAGTAGAGAGAGAGTAGAGAGAGAGTAGAGAGAGAGTAGAGAGAGAGTAGAGAGAGAGTAGAGAGAGAGTAGAGAGAGAGTAGAGAGAGAGTAGAGAGAGAGTAGAGAGAGAGTAGAGAGAGAGTAGAGAGAGAGTAGAGAGAGAGTAGAGAGAGAGTAGAGAGAGAGTAGAGAGAGAGTAGAGAGAGAGTAGAGAGAGAGTAGAGAGAGAGTAGAGAGAGAGTAGAGAGAGAGTAGAGAGAGAGTAGAGAGAGAGTAGAGAGAGAGTAGAGAGAGAGTAGAGAGAGAGTAGAGAGAGAGTAGAGAGAGAGTAGAGAGAGAGTAGAGAGAGAGTAGAGAGAGAGTAGAGAGAGAGTAGAGAGAGAGTAGAGAGAGAGTAGAGAGAGAGTAGAGAGAGAGTAGAGAGAGAGTAGAGAGAGAGTAGAGAGAGAGTAGAGAGAGAGTAGAGAGAGAGTAGAGAGAGAGTAGAGAGAGAGTAGAGAGAGAGTAGAGAGAGAGTAGAGAGAGAGTAGAGAGAGAGTAGAGAGAGAGTAGAGAGAGAGTAGAGAGAGAGTAGAGAGAGAGTAGAGAGAGAGTAGAGAGAGAGTAGAGAGAGAGTAGAGAGAGAGTAGAGAGAGAGTAGAGAGAGAGTAGAGAGAGAGTAGAGAGAGAGTAGAGAGAGAGTAGAGAGAGAGTAGAGAGAGAGTAGAGAGAGAGTAGAGAGAGAGTAGAGAGAGAGTAGAGAGAGAGTAGAGAGAGAGTAGAGAGAGAGTAGAGAGAGAGTAGAGAGAGAGTAGAGAGAGAGTAGAGAGAGAGTAGAGAGAGAGTAGAGAGAGAGTAGAGAGAGAGTAGAGAGAGAGTAGAGAGAGAGTAGAGAGAGAGTAGAGAGAGAGTAGAGAGAGAGTAGAGAGAGAGTAGAGAGAGAGTAGAGAGAGAGTAGAGAGAGAGTAGAGAGAGAGTAGAGAGAGAGTAGAGAGAGAGTAGAGAGAGAGTAGAGAGAGAGTAGAGAGAGAGTAGAGAGAGAGTAGAGAGAGAGTAGAGAGAGAGTTTCTAGAGAGAGAGTGAGAGTGTGTGAGAGAGAGTGAGAGAAGTTAGAGAGAGAGTAGAGAGAGAGTCAGGGAAAGATTGGATTGTATTTAGTGTCAAAAGGTTACAACTTACATTGTGAAGGGGGTTTATATACTTCTATACAATTTACACTATGCCCCCTTCCATACTTACAACTTTACATTCTAAGTACAAAGTAATATAAAGCATACAAATCACCTACTACATTTATATATCTAACAATTAGTCGTGAAAATTACTGATGGTACACTGGAGGGGATCTAAAGTA
>CM067169.1:61607521-61620359 GCA_034093135.1 Erigeron breviscapus
TCTCTAACATATTTTTCCTGATTAATAAAAATTACATCTTTGTTTTGTTTAATCTGGAGTCCAAGAAAATATGTTAATTCACCCATCAAACTCATTTCATATTCAGAGGACATGATTTTAGAAAATTTCTTGCACATGTTTTCATCAGTAGACCCAAAAATAATATCATCACCATAAATTTGTACCATAAGAAGATTACCTTTTTCATGAAGAATAAATAAGGTATTGTCAATTGCACCTCTTTTAAAACCATTTTTCAATAAATGTTTAGTCAGAGTATCATACCAGGCACGTGGAGCTTGTCTGAGACCATAAAGTGCTTTGTCCAGACGATATACCTAGTGGGGATGTTTTTCATCAATGAAACCTGGTGGTTGTCTGACATAAACTTCTTCTTCAAGTTTTCCATTCAAAAATGCACTTTTAACGTCCATCCGGTAGACTTTGAATTGATGATGAGCAGCAAATGCTAAGAATATTCTGATCACTTCAAGTCTAGCCACTGGAGCAAATGATTCATCAAAATCGATATTTGACTGGCAGTACCCTTGTGCTACCAGTCTGGCCTTGTTTCTGATGACATGGCCATCTTCATCTACCTTATTCCTGAAGACCCATCTGGTTCCAATTGGTTCTTTCTTTCCAACTGGGAAAGGAACCAGGTACCAAACCTTGTTCCTTTCAAACTGGTGAAACTCTTCTTGCATAGCTATCACCCAGCTTAGATCTTCCATAGCCTCATCAATCTTCTTTGGTTCTATCAGTGATAAGAAACTGACATATAAGCATTGATTACTGGAGGCTCTTCTGGTCTGAATCCCTCTACTGGAGTCACCTATGATCTGATCGATAGGATGAGCTTTTGTCCACCTAGAGTATTGACCAGGATTGTTACAAACAACAATATCAGTGTAAGAGTTCAGTTGAGTCTCCTCTGGTGTTGCTTCAGGAGGAGGATCTTAGCCAGACTACTTCAACATCTTCATCTGAATCATTTAAATCACGATTTGCATCATGAAATTCTTCATTTGAAGGCATTTCTTGAAGTATTGGTTCAGTCTCAACTGGGACTGATACTGGGGGAGTAGTACGAACATCTGATCCAATAACAATTTCAGAGGGTAGCTTGAAAATAATTGAAGGATAGAATGGAGTACTACTGGAGGGTTTCTTAGTCTGAACAGGTTCCAGATCAGGATGACTGGAAACTTCTTCTGGAGAATCTTTATTGTAGTTGATAGGATCAGATTCACATAAGACAATTGGAGTTACTGGGGGAGTATCAAGGGAGGGATTTTTATTGATTGATGCATTTGATTCATCAAATGTGACATGTATTGACTCATGGACCTTCTCCAGTCTCTTGTTATAGACTCTGAAGGCCTTGCGAATGGCTGAATAACCTAAGAAATATCCTTCATCAGCTTTGGCATCAAATTTGCCTAACTGACTGGAGTCGTTCAGGATGTACACTGGACATCCAAAAACGTGAAAATAACCAATATTTGTTTTCTATTTCTTAATACTTCATAGGCTGTCTTTTTGTGTCTTTTGATGTACACAGACCGGTTCTGGTGTGACAAGCAGTAGCAATTGCTTCAGCCCAGAAACTGGTAGAAGACCAGATTCAGCAAGCATACTCCTAGCAGCTTCTATCAGCGTTCAATTCTTCCTTTCCACCACTCCATTCTGTTCTGGAGAGCGGACTGATGAGAAATTCTGGGAGATGCCAATGTCAGTACAGAATGACTCCAGAGTTGCATTCTGGAATTCTGTTCCATTGTCACTTCTTAACTGACAAACCTTTCGATTATACTTGAGCTCAATTTGCTTGATAAGACTGATGATTTCAGCAGCAGCTTCATTTTTAGACCTGAGAAAGATAACCCAGCAATATCTGGAGAATTCATCGACTATTACCAGAGTGTATCTTTTACCAGCACGAGTCTGAACATTCACTGGACCGAAGAGGTCCATATGAAGCATATGAAGTGGTTCAGATATGCTAAAATTCTGCTTTGTCTTGAAACTGGTACGTTTCTGCTTACCCATCTCACATCCTGGACATGGCCTTTCCTTTTTGAAGGAAACTGAAGGTATCACATCTGCCAGTTGTTTTCTAGACAACTTATTTATAGAAACACTGCTCTGAAGGAGAGTTTTCCATATCCATCACATACACATTTCCTCTTCTGGGAGCAATCAATACTACCTTCCAGTCTTTGTTGAATACAATGCCCTGAGCAATATTGAACAGAACTTGATAGCCATCATCACACAGTTGACTGACACTGATCAGGTTATATTTCAAACCATTCACAAATGCAACTCGTCTGAATTAGACTTGTCCATTGTTCAGAACACCATACCCCTCAGTTTTCCACAACCATCATTTTCAAAAGTAATGGAGGGTCCATCAGAAATCATGAACTCCTCCAGCAGGGTCTTACATCCGGTCATTGTCCTGCCATCTGCACTGTCAAGATACCAGATAAACTTCTTTCGATCGCCCTACACATCCACCAGATATATTAGTTAGATTTGGGAACCCATCGACTGATGGGTTCACTGGACCCTCCCTTATAGGTCCCTGGAGGTATCTGGTTGAGTTCACTTTCTTCCAAAACAGACTTTTCTGCAAATGTAATTGGAATAGATAGTTTTGAAACCTTTTTCTTTTTCTCAACTGGAGAAATATATTTATCTTTCTTTGAAAAAGGTTTGGTATTTTGTCTAGGGCCAGATTAAGTACCCTCAAAATTGTTTAATCTTGCATTACAACTTTGAATTTGACGAGTCAGTAATTGAAACTGGCTCTCTAACCTTAACAAAATACTTTCATCAGATGACACCTGAGCCTTTCCAGTTGACTGGACTCTAGCTTAGGTAGGGAGACATTCTTCTTCTTTGGAACAGAAGGTTCCTTGGAGGAGGACTGAGGCAAAGGTTTCTTCAGATTGACCTTTTTAACTAGAGCAGTCACCTGAGGTGCTCCAGATTTTACCTCTGGGAATTGAACTGGGAAAATATTGTCCTTAGGAGTTACAGGCTCATCATAAATGGTAATGGGCCTAAAACCCTCTGGTAAACGATCAATTACTGGTATTTGTTAGGTCCAGATATACTGGACTCGCTCCAGACTTGAAGACTGGAGAGTCTCTGAAGACTTGTCCAGAAATAATATTTACTGGACCCACTCCAGACTTGAAGATTGGAGCGACACTGAAGATTTGTCCAGAAATAATGGAAGACCAGTGAGCAAAATACTTGTATAGGAAATCTGGAGTCTTCCAGATTTGCTCACTGGACTTCACCCCAGTCCAGATCTATTCTACTGAAGACATTCTCACTAAAGTCAAAGACTGAAGTTAGAATAAAGAAGACTGACAAATGGCGGAGTCCACTGGAAGTCTTACCAGATCTACGACTGGAGCTTTGTCAGTGTTCTAGACCTTACAAGTCTGAACACTGATTACGAGGAATTGACTTTTTGCCTTTACACACTTTTCAAAGAACATTCCACTTGTCTTTACAAAAGTGCTTACGTGTGTAAAGGTGGTTGGTTAAAAGGATAATAAGTCATATTGATGTGACTTTATCCTTGTACCTTAACCAATGCATTTAATGACCTTGTCGGTTCATTACATTTGCAGAAAAGTCTGTTTTGGAAGAAAGTGAACTCATCCAGATACCTCCAGGGACCTATAAGGGAAGGTCCAGTGAACCCATCAGTAGATGGGTTCCCAAATCTAACTGATATATCTGGTGGATGTGTCAGGGCGATCAAAAGAAACATACCTGGTATCTTGACAGTGCAGCTGGCAGGACAATGACCGGATGTAAGACCCTGCTGGAGGAGTTCAGAATTTCTGATGGACCCTTCATTACTTTTGGAAATGATGGTTGTGGAAAAACTGAGGGGTATGGTGTTCTGAACAATGGACAAGTCAAATTCAGACGAGTTGCATTTGTGAATGGTTTGAAATATAACCTGATCAGTGTCAGTCAACTGTATGATGATGGCTATCAAGTTCTATTCAATATTGCTCAGGCATTGTATTCAACAAGGATTGGAAGGTAGTATTGATTGCTCCCAGAAGAGGGAATATGTATGTGATGGATATGGAAAGCTCTCCTTCAGAGCAGTGTTTCTATACTCAAGCTGATGAAAACACAAACTGGTTATGGCATGAAAGGTTATCCCATTTAAATTTCAAAAATATTAATAAGTTGTCTAGAAAACAACTGGCAGATGGGATACCTTCAGTTTCCTTCAAAAAGGAAAGGCCATGTCCAGGATGTGAGATGGGAAAGCAGAAACGTGCCAGTTTCAAGACCAAGCAGAATTTCAGCATATCTGAATCACTTCATATGCTTCATATGGACCTCTTTGGTCCAGTGAATGTTCAGACTCGTGCTGGTAAAAGATACACCCTGGTGATAGTAGATGAATTCTCCAGATATTGTTGGGTATCTTTCTCAGGTCTAAAAATGAAGCTGCTGCTGAAATCATCAGTCTTATCAAGCAAATTGAGCTCAAGTACAAGCAAAAAGTGTGTCAGTTAAGAAGTGACAATGGAACAGAATTCCAGAATGCAACTCTGGAGTCATTCTGTACTGACACTGGCATCTCCCAGAATTTCTCATCAGCCCGCTCTCCAGAACAGAATGGAGTAGTGGAAAGGAAGAATCGAACGCTGATAGAAGCTGCCAGGAGTATGCTTGCTGAATCTGGTCTTTCTACCAGTTTCTGGGCTGAAGCAATTGCTACTGCTTGCCACACCCAGAACCGTCAGTGTACATCAAAAGACACAAAAAGACAGCCTATGAAGTCTTAAGAAATAGAAAACCAAATATTGGTTATTTTTCACGTTTTTGGATGTCCAGTTTACATCCTGAACGACTCTAGTCAGTTAGGCAAATTTGATGCCAAAGCTGATGTAGGATATTTCTTAGGTTATTCAGCCATTCGCAAGGCCTTCAGAGTCTATAACAAGAGACTGGAGAAGGTCCATGAGTCAATACATGTCACATTTGATGAATCAAATGCTGCAATCAATAAAAAGCCAACCCTTGATACTCCCCAGTAACTCCAATTGTCTTCTGTGAATCTGATCCTATCAACTACAATAAAGATTCTCCAGAAGAAGTTTCCAGTCATCCTGATCTGGAACCTGTTCAGACTAAGAAACCCTCCAGTAGTACTCCATTATATCCTTCAATTATTTTCAAGCTACCCTCTGAAATTATTATTGGATTAGATGTTCGTACTACTCCCCCAGTATCAGTCCCAGTTGAAACTGAACCAGTACTTCAAGAAATGCCTTCAATGAAGAATTTCATGATGCAAATCGTGATTTAAATGATTCAGATGAAGATGTTGAAGTAGTCTGGCAAGATCCTCCTCCAGAAGCAACACCAGAGGAGACTCAACTGAACTCTTGCACTGATATTGTTGTCAGTAACAATCCTGGTCAGTACTCCAGATAGACAAAAGCTCATTCTATCGATCAGATCATAGGTGACTCCAGTAGAGGAGTTCAGACCAGAAGAGCCTCCAGTAATCAATGCTTATATGTCAGTTTCTTATCACTGATAGAACCAAAGAAGATTGACGAGGTTATGGAAGATCCAAGCTGGGTGATAGCTATACAAGAAGAGCTTCACCAGTTTGAAAGGAACAAGGTTTGGTACCTGGTTCCTTTCCCAGTTGGAAAGAAAGAACCAATTGGAACCAGATGGGTCTTCAGGAATAAGGTAGATGAAGATGGCCATGTCATCAGAAACAAGGCCAGACTGGTAGCACAAGGGTACTGCCAGTCCGATATCGATTTTGATGAATCATTTGCTCCAGTGGCTAGACTTGAAGTGATCAGAATATTCTTAGCATTTGCTGCTCATCATCAATTCAAGGTCTACCAGATGGACGTTAAAAGTGCATTTTTGAATGGAAAACTTGAAGAAGAAGTTTATGTCAGACAACCACCAGGTTTCATTGATGAAAACATCCCCACTGGGTATATCGTCTGGACAAAGCACTTTATGGTCTCAGACAAGCTCCACGTGCCTGGTATGATACTCTGACTAAACATTTAATGAAAAATGGTTTTAAAAGAGGTGCAATTGACAATACCTTATTTATTCTTCATGAAAAAGGTAATCTTCTGATGGTACAAATTTATGTTGATAATATTATTTTTGGGTCTACTGATGACAAAATGTGCAAGAAATTTTCGAAAATAATGTCGACTGCATATGAGATGAGTTTAATGGGTGAATTAACATATTTTCTAGGACTCCAGATTAAACAGACCAAAGATGGTATTTTTATGATATGAACTCTTCACCATCAAAACCCACTCCAATTTCTGCACCACTGACACTGGACTCAGATCCAGATGGTAAACCAGTGAACACCACTGTCTATAGAGGCATGGTTGGTTCACTGATGTATTTAACTGTCAGTAGACCATATATTATGTTTTCAACATGTTTATGTGCCAGATATCAGTCTAATCCAAAAGAATCTCATATGCTTGCTGTAAAGCGCATACTGAAATACCTTAAGGGTGTCCCCAGTTTGGGTCTTTGGTATCCCAAAGGCTCAGGCATGGATCTAATGGGTTATTCAGATTCAGATCATGCAGGTTGTAAGATAGACAGGAAATCCACTACTGGTGAATGTCATTTCCTTGGTGGCAAACTGGTCAGCTGGACCAGTAAAAAGCAAACTTCAGTTTCATTGTCCACTGCTGAAGCTGAATACGTGTCTGCAGCCAGTTGTTGTGCTCAGATACTCTGGATGAAGAACTAGTTGCTTGATTATGGTATTAAGTATTCAAAGACCCCAATCTTTTGTGATAATACCAGTGCCATTGCTATCTCGAACAATCCAGTCATGCACTCAAAGACGAAGCACATTGATCTCAGGTATCATTTTATTCGTGATCATATTATGAAAAATAACATTGAACTCCATTTTATTCCCACTGACAAATAACTCGCTGACATTTTTACTAAACCACTGGATGTAAAAACATTTGAATATCTTGTTGGTGAGTTGGGAATGTTAAACCCTTAAATCTGGAACCTTGATATTGAACACCTTTGTGTACTATCTTTGCATTAATAGATTTCTGGATCAACATTCCAGGGGGAAGTCTGAAAGATATATTTTTGTCCTTAAAATGTTTTAATTTCAGGGGGAATTTATTAATTTATTTTCTCACTGGACAATTTTCTGGAAAATATCACTGGTACCTTGTAAATGTGTCCCTCTCACTGGTAATTAGATAGGTTGAAGTGCATGTTTGAGGTAACTTTTGTCTCCTTGTAAATGTGTCCCTCTCACTGTCTGTATTAGTTGATGTGCATGTTTGAGGTTACCAGTCTCTTTCAAATGGTTTTCATTGGTACTTTACTGGAGTGTCCCTCCAGTGTACCATCAGTGCATGCATCACTGGCTAATCCACCAGTGATACTGGAGTGTCCAGTCAACCTCCAGATGCACTGAAATGAGTCATGGTTTGTCAGTCATAATATTTTAATACTTGGTCATTGTGCGTGCCACGTATGAACTTTTTGAAAAGATATTTATCTTATTATCTTACGTGGCATGTAATTTTTGAAACCTAATGATGGTATTTTTTACCTTGGGAAGACAAAAAATGCAAGTTGGTTACTGTTTGTGGGCTGTAAACCGTCACACATTTATGTGTGATGTGATGTACTTAATGCGGATCTCAAAACCCGATCAAAATTATATTTGATAATTTCAAAATTAACCGTTTGAGTTCCACACACTCTCTCCTATATATACCCACTTTCATCTTCATTTGCATTTACTTCGAACATATTTACTCCCAAAATTCTTCAAATTCCTTCATTTACTTTCTTTTTCATTCAATTTCCAATCATAAATCTCTCTCATATTTAATTCATCATATCTTTATCAAAACCCTAAATTCAGTTTCTTTTTCATCTATCTACCAAATACAATGGCACCAAGACAATCAAACTCACCGAAAAATCTGCTCGCTGCTGAATATGCTCCGGTTGCCAATGTAGTTAAGGCACCTCATATTACTTTAGAGGCAAAGGCAATCAGAATAAACATGAATAATTGGATGGCTAGACTCACTAGCACCACTCATGCTCCCAACCTCTCTCATCGGACGACTGAATGCCTTTTTCCTTAGTTGTCCACTTTATGGTGCTCTTACTCTCAATCCCGGTAAAATGTATCATGATTATTTATGTGAGTTTTGGTACACTGCTGTGTATGTTGAAAATACTCAATCCATCAACTACACATTGCAACAAGGCACCAGGGCCTTTACTCTCACTGCCGACTCTCTTAGAGATATTCTTCATTTGAATTATTTGGCTGAAAATGAGATGGCCATTACTCTCCCTACTGGTCTAAATTACAGGGATGTGTGTAGACTGATGGGACATACTGATATACTGGATGAGCATGGCCAGTTATCAAGGAAAAGCACCATCTACATGAGCAAGCTTACAGACTCATGGAGATACTTTTTCACTCATCTTGTTGAGTGTTTGGGTGGCAGTTCTGGAGGGTTTGACCAGATAAATCAAATGCAACTGCAGATTGCCTACTGTCTCTGGTTTGGATACAGGGTAGATTTTGCTCAGATTTTCTTTGATGATCTGGTAGAGCGTCTAAAGGTGAAAGGTAGAAAACCTCATATTCCATATATTCGTTTTCTGTCACTTGTTTTTCTAAGAGCTCTAGGAGATGAGTATGATTACGACACAAATCATTTTTCTGTGTGTGATTATCTGAGGGAGTTGAGTTCATTGAAATCAAGAGCTGGTGAGGTTGAAATTCCTGTAAATATGCTGAACCATTTTAGAAATGATGCACTTGATGCATCATCAGATGAGCAGGAAGAGGCTCCAGGAGGGAACCAGATTGGTGAAGGACCCTCTGGAGTCCTCAGTGCTGAAATTGTACAACCAGTATCCCAGGTGGCTCCTACTCGACCAAGAACTTCCAGACGTCTTGGGAAGGGTGGAGTTCAGGTCAATCCGAATAGAGCCGAATCGAGCCATCCAGGTGACATCATGAATGAAGATGGGTCTCTGATTGTTGAGCAGGAAGAAATTGTTGTACAGGATATTGAGCAGGTGACTGGTGAGCAAGATACTCGGTTGGATTTAAATAGAGAAGTGGATGATCAGACAGTTGGGACTGCTCCAGATTGGGATGAGGTAGATTCCCCAATGTCTGAAGGTAATATGTTTGATGTGAATATGAATTTTCTGGGTGATGAAGTAGAAAATGTGGTTACTTCAGTTATTGCTTCAGTCACCCAACCACTTATCTCTACTAAAATGTCACCACCACCTAAATCCATTATTGCACCACCACCACCACCATTTTCAATACCACAAAGCACTCCTTACTTCAATCCAACCTCAAATAATTCACCAAGTACTCTACAGATTTCCTCCAATCAACCACCACCACTTGAAGCTCCACTTAACTTTCCTGAACACAGTGTGCTGGACTCCACTGTTATAACATCTGACACTTCCACTGAAGGGGTCCAGGCACAAGTACCTTTGGTGACCAGGTTGGCTTCTGAACTAACACCTCCCAGTGGTCTCTCCACTTCTTCTTCAGCCGAGGTCCAAGGCCTTTTGACTAAGGTGGCGGACCTGGAGAGATCACTCCAGTCTTCATCCCAGGTTGTTTCTGATTTTAAGTCCTTATTATCAAATAATCTTGCATCAGAAATGAATGTTTTTGCTGGGAATGAGAAGCTGGTGTTTGAGAAAATGAATGAACTGGTACTGGCCACAAATAAAAATTCTGAAAATATTAAAGTGGCAGTTCAGGGATTAGAGGCAAAGCTGGTGAATTCTGTTCAGACTGCAGTGAAAGCTGAAGTTGTTCAACCACTGGCAGGTCTGACAGATGAGGTTCAGAAATTGACCACCAGGATAAGTAATTTGGAAAGCAGACCAACTCTTGATCAGAATTCTGTTGTAAGCACCCTTAGTGATGAAGCTGTACGCAAATTTAGAGGGGAAATGCTGAAAGAAATTATTTCGGAGATTTCTGGGTCAGTTCTTAGAACCATTCAAGATGGTTTATTGCCCAGGTGGTGAAGATGATTAATACTGAGCTGCCCAGTCACTTGCCTCAAGAACTTGAAATTGTTAAGAAGGAAGTGATGACTCTCAGAAACACTGTGAATCTCACAACTCTAGTGGCAGGAAGAAATTTTGGTGCTTCTGACAGACACATACTTGAACAGTTATGGAATGCCCACAAGTCTCAAACTGGTGGACATTCTAAGGGGGGAAAGTCTGTTGCCACTGAGTCCGTTCCAGAAGGTTTGGTAATGAAAAAGAAAGAAGTGGTTGTCAGCGCAATTGAAAAGGCCTTTGGCACTGAAGCCATTGTGCAACAAGAAAAAGTGACTGGTACTGATGCCAGTGCACAAGAAGTAGTTGGTACTGAAGCCAATGTACAGGTTGAAGAGGCTACTGGTACTGATGCGAGTGAGCCCCAGTTTGAAGCATTCCCAGATATCACAACTACTCTGAAGTCAGTAAAAGGAAAGCAACATATGGTATCTGGAGAAGAAAGTGAAACTGCTGAAATCATCAGAATTTCCTACTACTGATGAAGATACTTCAAGAGTCTGGAGCAGGAGTGCATAATGATAGAAATCTTTAAGAAAAGACAAAAGGATGAACTTCAGGCCCACAAGATGGAAATGGCAAAAATGGGGACTCTTGATTCGTATAATGCTGGCAGGTTGGGCATTCATATTGATGTATACAAAAAGATAAAGGAAGGCCCCAGAGTTCATCAATGTCTGGATGCATTGGATGATGTTCACATTCGGTCCAGGTACTCTGAAGAAGAACAATTGTATGATGCTGTAACTTATGGTGTCAGTGTACCTGAACTAATCAGACAAAGGACGGAGGAACTGGTGAACCTCCAGAAGAAAATAAGAAAGAATGCTGGTGCTCTGGAGATAGAGTATAGAGGGAAGATAAAAGGCTTGCCAAAACTCACTGCCAAACAGTTAAAAGCAATCAGGGATGCAGATCTGAGCACTTTCATTCCCTTGGATACTTCACAAAGAATAAATCGTGAAAATCCAGACTGCCTTGGAACAAGAGAAGGTATCCAGGGAAACTGAAGTATTGATCCAGGCTGCCAAATTGAAAGATAAGTATAATGAACTAATGACGTTCAGGGCTGATGCCAGAAGGATCATAGGTGTAGAGATTAAATTAGCTGAAAATCATAAAGGCATGACCAGGTTTGAAGTAAAGTTGACCAGAGAGGGTAACTTTACTGATGAAAGGAAGAATGCTTCAGTCCAAGCTTTTGGATGGACTGAACTGAAGGAGATAGGCTTGACTTTCAGGGGGAAAACTGATTTATCTCCTGATGTCAAAGCATTTATGAAGAGGATTGAGAAGGTATGGAAAAGAATACAACAGATGGAAGCTGCTCTGGGTATGCGACCACCAGTGTCTGTACCATCCTCACCATCACCCAAGAGGAAGGCCACTGAAGAAGCTCAAGGACAGACGTCAAAGAGAAGGGCCTAACTATTTATCAGTTGATGTATGTAAATATTGTTGCAATTTTTGATTCACAAAGTAAGTGATCAGATTTAGTCTAAGTTAGATTTAAAAAATGAAACTGGAACACTGATGATCTATAAAGTGTTTTCCAGTAACTTAAAATTTTTAGACTAAATCAAAACAAGTGTTTTTCAAGCATACAAAATTGTATAGATAGAAGCTTAAAAAACCTTGCATTATTTCTAAACAAATAGGGGGAATTTGTTAGGTCCAGATTTACTAGACTCGCTCCAGACTTAAAGACTGGAGAGTCTCTGAAGACTTGTCCAGAATAATATTTACGGGACCCACTCCAGACTTGAAGACTGGAGCGACACTGAAGATTTGTCCAGAAATAATGGAAGACCAGTGAGCAAAATACTTGTATAGGAAATCTGGAATCCTCCAGATTTGCTCACTGGACTTCACCCCAGTCCAGATCTATTCTACTGAAGACATTCTCACTGAAGTCAAAGACTGAGTATTAAAAGTACTTTATGTGAATCTCACCAACTACTTTTGTAGTTGACCTTTGAACTTACATGCTTTTCAGGATAGGGTAAGTAGATCATGTTAGCATAGGAATCTTCCTCTCTAAGCTCATCCTTTTGGCGATTGTCCGAGCGTTCAAGATCAAGAGCCGTGAAGACTCTCTTTGCTATTTCAAGTTCAAGACCTGTTCCCAAAAGACAATTGTTCTGTCTTAAGAATATTGATTATTCTGAGTTCATTTTATGTTCTGTAATAACTATCGTACTTCTGTTCTTTATTAATGTTATTGGCTGTGTTGGAACTTGTACTATGTGCTTTTGTGCCTGTCTGTGCATCCCGTATATTCCGCTTTAGCGGGGTGTTACAGTTTAGTCAAAAATGGAAGAGGAGAAGAGAGAGTTTTTTGGATGAGAGAAAGTGTGTGTGTGAAAGAAATGTGTTGGATGTGTGTGAGGGGGGGGGGGACGGCCAAAGGCTTAAGAATAGGGTTTCTCACTTTTTTTTTTTATTTTTTATTTTTATAAGTGTATAAGGGTGTATGAATGTATGTATGAGTTAGGTGTTTGTATATGTATTTTGTAAGGTTATTTGTATTAGTTTGTAGTGTAAGTACATTTTTATTCTAGTATGTGTATATGTATATATATGTATATATTTTTGTGTTTTTAATTTGTTACATAAGCCTTAATTTATAAACTTGTATTTATTTTAAGCATATATATAT
>CM067169.1:61621359-61656942 GCA_034093135.1 Erigeron breviscapus
ATCAACAATGATGACAACCTACTTCATAACATTAAATCATTACAAAATGTCCATAATATACACCTTACTAGTTAATCTATATCAAAACTCAAGTTCATCTTTTGTCACTAAATTTGGATGGAAAATCAAAGTGTTTAAATGTGTGTTTTAACAAGTTTGATGCTCTTTTTATGATGATATAAGACTAGTAAATAAGTTTTGGATCATTAAAAGTCGACCGATAACCATTTGAAAAAGTTAAGAAACGAACAGCAGGTTCACGGACGCTTCACGGATCGTCCGTAAGAGCGTCCGTCTGCTGGAATCATGTATATGTTCTTCAGGAATAGCACGGACTCAGCACGGATCGTCCGTGCGAGCGTCCGTGCTCCGCCTGGACGAGTTTTGGCTCCAAATTGGCTATGTTAAACACAAAATCAAAGCCCCAAACTCATACATAATCATCCATAAACATAATCAAGCATAAATAACAACTCAAATCATAAACCCACTTCCAAAATCACTAGTTACCATTTATGAACTTTGAACTCAATTTATTTTCAATAAAACTCAAGATTTGGCCAAAGAATGTATTAATCTAGTTATCAAAGATATATAACTACATGAAACAAGTGTTTAAAGATTGAATTTACTTACCAAGAGTCCTTTGATGCACAAAATCCGAATTTGACCCGAAAGAATGAAATGAACACTTTGAAGAATTCTTGAATTCTTTAAGATAATGGTTATTATTATAGAATCTAGTTGATTTCCTTACTAAATTTTGATGATTAAAACTAGAATCAAGAAGAAGAAAAAATGAGAGAAAGTTTGTGTGTGTGTGTGTTCTAGTGTGTGTGTGTGTCGACCTAAAGAAGAAAAAGGGGAGGGAGTCTTGGTGGTTTGTTTCTAACCACAAAGAAAGGCAGCCGGCCTATGTGGCCCATTTTTGGTATTTTGTACCCTTAATTTGGTAAAATGCTTACAATTAAATACCGTTTGACTAAAATGTAAAGTAAAGGTATTTTCCCTCGTCTCATTTTAGTTAAGACAAACCGATAAAGTTTCGTCAAAGTGAACTTTATAATATTAAGTCTAGACAGTCTATTTATTTTGTACAAGACATAACCTTTAAATATTCATTTAAAGTTATTTTTAAGACTCGGCATTCGTCTAGATAGCTAATAGTCTACGTCATCAAGATACGTCTAAGTTGACTAAGTCAAAAGTCTAAAAGTCTAATAATTTCTACGTCAAATGACTGTCTAATTGAGATTAAGACTAACATACCACATAATCATTTAACCACAAATGAACCCAAATATTTCATTAAACAAGATTGTTAGTCAAATTACACGTAAAGTCAACGGGTCAAAACTCACGGATGTTACAACATTCATATATCCTACGGATACGTATTATATACGAAAGTTACATTTTTACCTTACAGTTTTAAAGTTGTCATTTTCACCCTTATAAGTTTGACATTTGACAATTTAGTCCCTCAAGTTTCAAGAATGACAATTTAGTCCCTCAAGTTTAAAAAATGAGTTTTCATTTAGAAAATACTTGAAAAGATTCTTAAAAGATAAAATCAAAGACTTATAAAAACACACAAAGTAAATTACGTTGACAAGCGTATTAATAAATAACATTATAAATAAACTAAGTTTAAAAACAAGAATATAAATCAAATCATATTTTTCTGTTAGGAATAAATTGCTCGATCATCATCATCGTCATCATCAATCTTTTTACGTTACAAATCATATCACCGATCTAAGGTGAGTTTCATGGATCCCTATTTACTTTTTCAGGGCTGAGAATACACAAAATATTTTGTTTTATGGACACAATTGTTTGAATGATCCATGCTTATATTTTTGTTACAATGCTTGGTTCGAAATCCCCTATAGAACTTGGACCAATAAATGGAGCGCGAATATTAATAATAGTACTATTGGGTTGACACCCCTATCCGGGTTAGTAGCGCTAACCGGGACAACGGATAATTAATATTTGAACTTATTCGTGATTGCGTTGAGCATTAGCATCACATGAGGGGTATTATACATGAATTGTATGGTTAAGGTATTCGGTTTCCAAGGTATAAGCATGTGATAAACTTGGTTGGAATTAACCATGGTTGTTTGATATTCGTGTGCATACGATATCTTATATAAATCTTGTGATCCAAAGGTAAATCCTTATTATAAACTCTATGAACTCACCAACTTTATGTTGACGAAACTTTAAAACGTGTATTTCTCAGGTACTTGAGCTATTTGATGCATATACGTGATGCATGTTTTGGAGTCACCACACATAATGGAATAAAAGTATTTTGAGATGTCTTCAGTTGTTATATTGCCTTATTAAAAGAATCTCAAACGTACTAGATATGTACCTGTATTTCTTTTGTAACAAACAATGGTTATTATGTATATATATATATATACATTATATATATAGGGGTGAGATAAATTGAGTACAACTTAATTTGAGTCCAAAAAGGGTCCATGTAACTTACACATGTATATATATATATATATATATATATATATATATATATATATATATATATATATATATATATATATATATATATATATATATATATATATATATATATATATATATATATATATATATATATATATATATATATATATATATATATATATATATATATATATATATATATATATATATATATATATATATATATATATATATATATATATATATATATATATATATATATATATATATATATATATATATATATATATATATATATATATATATATATATATATATATATATATATATATATATATATATATATATATATATATATATATATATATATATATATATATATATATATATATATATATATATATATATATATATATATATATATATATATATATATATATATATATATATATATATATATATATATATATATATATATATATATATATATATATATATATATATATATATATATATATATATATATATATATATATATATATATATATATATATATATATATATATATATATATATATATATATATATATATATATATATATATATATATATATATATATATATATATATATATATATATATATATATATATATATATATATATATATATATATATATATATATATATATATATATATATATATATATATATATATATATATATATATATATATATATATATATATATATATATATATATATATATATATATATATATATATATATATATATATATATATATATATATATATATATATATATATATATATATATATATATATATATATATATATATATATATATATATATATATATATATATATATATATATATATATATATATATATATATATATATATATATATATATATATATATATATATATATATATTATATCATATAGATCACATGAGGGGTATTATACATGAATTGTATGGTTAAGGTATTCGGTTTCCAAGGTATAAGCATGTGATAAACTTGGTTGGAATTAACCATGGTTGTTTGATATTCGTGTGCATACGATATCTTATATAAATCTTGTGATCCAAAGGTAAATCCTTATTATAAACTCTATGAACTCACCAACTTTATGTTGACGAAACTTTAAAATGTGTATTTCTCAGGTACTTGAGCTATTTGATGCATATACGTGATGCATGTTTTGGAGTCACCACACATAATGGAATAAAAGTATTTTGAGATGTCTTCAGTTGTTATATTGCCTTATTAAAAGAATCTCAAACGTACTAGATATGTACCTGTATTTCTTTTGTAACAACAAAGATTTGATGTATAAAAGTTTTCTCAAAACGTCTCATTTAGAGGGCGTTTATTATAATTTGTGTGTTATGATTTCCATTATTGTTCACCCCTGTCTTCCGCATTTTGGGGGTACGACTTTATTATACGATACTTTGACAGTGGAAATCATAAAAATCATCAGGTATTTTGGGATGGGCACATTGCTTTGTGTAGTTGCAAGAATTTTGAGTTTTGGGGAATACTTTGTCGTCATATATTTCGGGCACTTCTTCACAAGGATTGTTTTAAGATACCACCGATATACTTTCCTTTGCGTTGGAGTCTAGATTCTTTTCAGAGTGGCAGTGCAAGGCAACCTTTATCACCAAATGTGTCATTGACTCAAACAAGTATTGCTCAAGGAATTGATTCGGAAAAAAGATATAACGTTTTGTGCCCCCCAAAATCAGCAACAAAAGGTCGTCCAAAAAAGAGGCGTATGAAGGGTGGAAAGGAATTGAGAAATAAGACGCGTAATAGATGTTCCATATGCAAGGAATTAGGACATACAAAAACCAAATGTGATAACAAGGAGAATAATGTTGCTGTTGAAAACCTCTCTTCAAATAAGCCACAAAACAAGAGGAAAGAAATGGCCAGTGACCTTGGACTAAATCCAGTGTTTAGTTTGAAGTACTAAGCCACCAAATTTTACTCTTTTTTTTTGTTTTTTGGTTCACAGACCTTCTAATAATGCATTGTATTTTGGTTTATATCTTGGTTGTTTATTTATGTGTTAAACTTGTTTACTTTTTAGTTTGTTTATGCTGTAAGTTATAATGATGAGATATCATACAATTTGATTGCATATATTCATAGTGTAATGTGTTGCATATATTCATAGTGTAAAGTGCTGCTCGACTCAGAATGATTGTTTTAAATAATGGAGCATAGTAAAAAGAAATTAAGTACATGTAAATATATATATATAAATTGTACATTAAAATAGGATATTTTGTTATTGGTTTTACTTTGACAAAATCATTGGAACGGAAGGAATCTGAATTAATTATACATTATATTAGGAAATGTAATTAGTGCTTAAAAACAGCCTAAAGGGTTTGAGGATTTTCTATCTACAACCCTTTAGCCTGTTTTTAAGCACTAATTACATTTCCTAATATAATGTATAATTAATTCAGATTCCCTCCAATTAGTTTTTTGTGTCGTCCCTCCACTTTTTTTGTCACAGTCAAATCAAAATAATTTTAATTCAATATTTATTCCTAATTTATCTCAAACATCTAACTCCTATTTACACCTTTATTTATCAAAATGAAAACTGTCTCTCCTCAGGTCAGTATATATTCATCTTAAACTTTTGATGTTTTTGCTTTTCAATTGTTTTTTGGTTCACAGACCTTCTAATAATGCATTGTATTTTGGTTTATATCTTGGTTGTTTATTTATGTGTTAAACTTATTTACTTTTTATTTGTTTATGCTGTAAGTTATAATGATGAGATATCATACAATTTGATTGCATATATTCATAGTGTAATGTGTTGCATATATTCATAGTGTAAAGTGCTGCTCGACTCAGAATGATTGTTTTAAATAATGGAGCATAGTAAAAAGAAATTAAGTACATGTAAATATATATATATAAATTGTACATTAAAATAGGATATTTTGTTATTGGTTTTACTTTGACAAAATCATTGGAACGGAAGGAATCTGAATTAATTATACATTATATTAGGAAATGTAATTAGTGCTTAAAAACAGCCTAAAGGGTTTGAGGATTTTCTATCTACAGCCCTTTAGCCTGTTTTTAAGCACTAATTACATTTCCTAATATAATGTATAATTAATTCAGATTCCCTCCAATTAGTTTTTTGTGTCGTCCCTCCACTTTTTTTGTCAAAGTCAAATCAAAATAATTTTAATTCAATATTCATTCCTAATTTATCTCAAACATCTAACTCTTATTTACACCTTTATTTATCAAAATGAAAACTGTCTCTCCTCAGGTCAGTATATATTCATCTTAAACTTTTGATGTTTTTGCTTTTCAATTATTATTTGATTATGATATACATGATTTGTTATTTATATATTTTTGTTGATAAATAATTATTGAATTTTAATAGCTTTGCATACATATGATAGACTATATAAATTTGAGTTTTAAGTTCCTTGTTGATCTACTCACATTACGAATTAGATATATATGATTTGTTAATTGTAAATGTACACAACTATTATTTAGTATTGGTAGGTCGTTGATATATTTACTATACTAGCTTTATAATTTATATCAAACACAAGTGTTTTCGGATAAATACTTTTTTCTTTGAAAACTATAATTGGGGTATGTAATTGTCTATTCTATTAATTGTTACTAATAACATTGTTGCACAGTTAGGAATTATGTTTGATTTGAACAATCTTCCAGACGATGAATACGATGAAGATATTATTGATGAAACATTGAATAATGAGCCTTTTATTGGTCAAACTTTTAGCACTTTTCAAGAGGCATTTGTTTTCTATGAAAATTATGCGAAACAACATGGATTTACGGTTCGCAAAGATCGGTCTCATAAAAGAAATGATACAACAGTTAGACGTGATATTTGTTGTCATCGTGAAGGAAAGAAGCGATTAAAACTAGTTGTTGTGGTTGTGGGTTTGAAAAAAATGGGTTTAAATAAGGGAAAAGGTACGACTAACCAAATCGAAAATATAAACGACTCAAATGTACTGGTACGCGTACCATTACCGTTTTGACTTCCCAACTTCCAAAGTAAGATTCCAGAACTTATTTGAGCGGCAGAAAGAGTGTATCTTTTAAGTTCCCAATATATTTTGTAATTAATACGTATCTTGTTAACAAAATAACTTATTCAAAACGGTAATGGTACGCGTACTAGTACATTTGAGTCGTTTATATTTTCGATTTGGTTCGTCGTACCTTTTCTCTTATTTAAACCCATTTTTTTCAAACCCACAAACACAACAACTAAATATACATTTTACACACACTTTTCACACAAAACTTTCACCCCAAACACCTCACTTTTATCACAAAATGGATTCATCTTCCGACTCGTCTTCATATTGTGTTCCCCCTTCTCTTTCCGACTCATCAACGGGGAGCACTTTTCAGTTTTTCCAAACAGTTTTAGACGCGTATGAAGACACCGGAAGCTCTACCGACACCCGTAGGTACATCGACCGAGATCGGGTAGAAGCGCACGATAGACTAATGCGCGACTACTTTGTTGAAGACTCAAAATTCGACGAGCCATTTTTCCGTCATCGTTTTCGCATAAGCAAAAGGTTGTTTTTGAAGATTGTTAATGATATTGAAGCTAGGTTTGAGTACTTTCAAGTACGATACGATGGTCGGGGGTAAAAAAGCTTCACGGCTCTACAAAATGCACATCAACGATCAAACAATTGTCGACGGGTGAACCTCCATCGAGGTATTGATTTAGGTGTCTTTATTTTCTAAATATATCGTTTATGTAGTTTTTTTTTAAATTATGTTTATGTATTTTTTAAATTATGTTTATGTTTATGTAATGTAACACCCCAAGCCAAGGCTCGAAATATTACGGAAATCATATAGCACAAGGTGGGATTGAAACGACTTGACTCGGTTTATGAAAAGAATCTAGAATTTTTTTTTTCCACTGAGCCGCAGTGGGAGGATTCATCCCCCACTGCGCCGCAGTCAAGACCGGGACAGAAACAAAAGTTTTCCAGAGATTTTCCACTGAGCCGCAGTGGGAGGATTCATCCCCACTGAGCCGCAGTGGGAGCCCAGATTTCTCGAAAACCACATCTAGACACTTAAATCAACTTGCAACTCATCCAAGTGTCAAGAGCCATGATGAGGAGGGATATCTAAGTATCTACCAAAAACACCATTCTTCTAAGAATGGCTATACTTGCATACATTTATGAGCACGAAGGAGGGCAACGCACAAAGGATATTATATGCAAATATGGTGTCGTCACACTATACTTACATACTCACCTTTGCACTTTAACTCTACATATGGATCCATACAAGCCAAGTAACAATAACAATATCACATAACGGGATTCTTAGGCCCCGGAGGTTCTTAGGCCTCATTCACATATCGGGATTCTTAGGCCCCATAAACACAATGCCCCACATGGGCTTTAACGCCAAATCGGTTTCCATACATGAAGTCCATTATCATATGGAAACCGACCCACGAGCACATAAAGGTATGCAAATATACTCACCTCCTTCGCGACTTGAACAACAACTCGAAACAATAGCAATGTCACAAAATCAAGCTTTCAACCTATAATCATGTCATATAACGCACATAAGCTTACAATCACAATTTGACTACCAAACTTAGCCATAACAACATCTCACTAGCATTCTTAACCCCAATCCCTCTAATTTTGCTTATTGAGTTGCATTACTCTTCAAATTTCACTAGATGAACTCACTTATCAAGTTCATCACTTTTTCAATCAACTAACAAAATCACCATTTTTAAAATTTTCAGATTTCAATATTAATGATTCACAATCATGCTTAATTTCAACATGCAACCCAATAACAAACTACATAATATAAGAATTAGGGAAAATTCATAAGATAACTCAATTCTTGCAAAAACCCCTAATTTGGAAACCCTTAAGAACCCTAATTTGATAAAGAAAGATATTGAAATTAGGTTAAGGAATCATCACCTCAACAAAGAAGATAAAGGAATTGGATTTCAAGGTTCACAAATTTCCCTCTTTTCTCCCTCTTGGAGTTCGGCCAGCACCACCACAACCAAAGCCCTAATTTCTCAATTTAATTGATAAGGAGAAGAGTTGTTATAGATTCTTAGGAGAATTTCTGATTGCATGAAGATTAAAGGCTGAATTGGATTAGAAAGAAAAAGGATATGAGAAGTGTTTAGTGGAAAAATGACTAAGAGAAAAGAAAGAGGGCTGGCACCCTCCTGATGTGCCACGACCCAAACCAAATTTTTGTGGGTTTAATTCCCGCTATCCGCTAATGTTCCAACTAAATTAATCCCTTATCCTAAAATAAAATACTAGGAAATTATTTTAAATGTTAAAACTATATAAAGGGATTAATTTCTTTACCTTAAAACTTTGGGGTGTTACAACTCTCCCCCACTTAAAACGGATCACGACCTCGTGATCCATGCCATGTGTAAAGACGGGTAGTACACAAGAACATCATGTTCGGACTCCCAAGTGCAGTCGGACATCCTTCCATGCTTCCACAAAATCTTGTATGTTCTAACCGTTTTGTTTTGAATCCTTCTAAGTTCTTCTTCCACTATGGCAATGGGTTCTTCCACATAATTTAACTTGTTATCAACTTCAATTTCTTCCAAAGGCACATAAGAAGCATCGTCGGCAAGACACTTTCTAAGATGAGAGACATGAAAAGTAGGATGGATTCCCGAAAGTTCTTCAGGCAACTCTAAACGATAGGCAACCTTACCAACCCTAGCCAAGATTTTGAAAGGACCAATGAAACGAGGGCTCAATTTCCCACGTTTTCAAAATCGTAAGACGCCTTTCCATGGAGATACCTTTAACAAAACACGATCACCAACGTTAAACTCAATTGGTCTTCTCCTTTTATCCGAGTAAGACTTTTTTCGATCTTGGGCCGCCTTAAGTCTTTCCTTGATCACGTCAATCTTCTCAATTGTTTTCAACACTACTTCCGTGCCACCAATCTCTCTTTGTCCCACTTCTCCCCAACAAATAGGAGACCTACATTTTCTACCATACAACATCTCATATGGAGGCATTTGGATGCTTGAATGGTAGCTATTATTGTAAGAAAACTCCACCAAAGGTAAATAGATATCCCAAGTTCCACCAAAGTCTATAATGCACGCCCGTAGCATGTCTTCAAGAGTTTGTATAGTTTTATCACTTTGACCATCCGTTTGAGGATGATAGGCGGTACTAAAATTCAATCTTGTGCCCATTTCTTCTTGAAATTTCCGCCAAAAATGGGAAGTAAAACGGGTATCTCTATCCGAAACAATGGAGATTGGAACTCCATGCCTTGCCACAACTTCCTTTACATAGATCTTTGCCAACACCTCGGATGATGATGCTTCTCGAATGGGGAGGAATAAGGCACTTTTCGTCAATCTATCAACTATTACCCAAATTGTATCGAATTGAATTCTAGGCGTTTTAGGCAATTTAGTGACGAAGTCCATGGTGATATGCTCCCATTTCCACTTGGGGATTTCCAATGGTTGCATCTTGCCATAAGGTTTTTGGTGCTCGGCCTTTACTTGAGCACAAGTCAAACACTTCTCTACATACTTCACAACATCTCGCTTCATTTCGGGACACCAATAATCGACCTTTAAATCATGATACATTTTTGTAGCACCGGGGTGAATGGAGTACTTGGATTTGTGAGCCTCATCAAGTAGAACTTGTTTTAACTCACAAGAGAAAGGAATCCAAATTTTTCCAAATCGTACGGTGAGGCCACGAGAATCCTTAGAAAAATATTGGATTTGACCTTGAATTCTTTCTTTCTTAGGATCTCGTTGCAAGGCCCTTTTCTTGAGCTACTTTAATTTGATCAAAGAAATCATTAGTGATCAAAACCCACAAAGGAGAAACGACTAAAGGATAATGGGAACTCTTTCGGCTCAAGGCGTCCGCTACAACATTAGCCTTCCCGGGATGATACAAGATCTCACAATCATAATCTTTTAAAAGATCTAACCATCTTCGTTGGCGATTGTTAAGATCTCTTTGTTCAAAGAAGTACTTGAGACTTTTATGATCTGAATAGATAGTGAATTTGACTCCATAAAGATAATGGCGCCAAATTTTTAAAGCAAAGACAACCGCCGCCAACTCCAAATCATGGTTAGGATATCGCTTCTCATGTTCTTTCAATTGCCTTGAGGCATAGGCAATGACTTTTCCTCTTTGCATCAAAACACAACCGAGCCCGCTTGATGACGCATCACAATACACCGTCATGTCTTCTAAACCATCGGGTAGAACAAGTACCGGGGCTTGGCTCAATTTCTCTCGTAATTGTTTAAAAGCCACTTCTTGTTCATTTCCCCATTCAAACTTGATGTTTTTCCTAGTCAACTTGGTCAATGGTGAGGCTATTTTGGAGAAATCTTGAATGAAACGACGATAATAACCCGCTAGACCAAGAAAACTTCTAATCTCCGATGGGTTCTTTGGTTGCTCCCATTTCATCACCGCGCTTATCTTGGCCGGATCTACTTTGATCCCTTCATTATTAACAACATGGCCAAGAAATTGTACCTCTCTTAGCCAAAATTCACATTTCGTAAATTTAGCATAAAGCTTCTCTTGGCGCAATGTCTCTAATACCCCCCGTAAGTGTACTTCATGATCGGATGAGCTTTTAGAATATATGAGGATATCGTCAATGAAAACAATCACGGATTTATCAAGCATGGAACGGCAAACATGGTTCATGAGATCCATGAAGCCGCGGGAGCATTTGTAAGACCAAAAGGCATGACAACAAATTCAAAATGACCATAGCGAGTACGAAAAGCGGTCTTAGGAATGTCTTCGCCACGCACCTTGAGTTGATGATAACCCGAACGAAGATCTATTTTGGAAAAATACGAAGCTCCTTGAAGTTGGTCAAATAAATCGTCAATTCTAGGCAACGGGTATTTATTCTTGATAGTTACTTTGTTAAGTTCACGATAATCGATACACATGCGCATGCTTCCATCTTTCTTTTTAACAAAGAGAACCGGTGCACCCCAAGGAGAATTACTAGGGCGAATGAACCCTTTTTCAAGTAACTCTTGGAGTTGTTTCATCATTTCTTGCATCTCCGATGGAGCCAAACGATAAGGAGCTTTAGCAATGGGGGTAGCTCCCGGAATAAGATCAATAGAAAACTCAAATTGCCGCTCGGGAGGAATACCCGGCAAGTCTTCGGGAAAGACATCGGCAAATTCACAAACGATCGGAATGTCTTCAATAGATAAAGGTTTCTTCTCAACATCAACGATGTGAGCGAGATAAGCTTGACATCCATGAGACAAGTAACGTTGAGCACGAGCAAAAGTACAAACGGATATTGGACGCTCTTTCCTATCACCATACACAACCAACTCCTCACCTTTAGGAGTTTTCAACCGAATAGCCTTTTCATCACACACGATGTTAGCGTTATGAGCACTAAATCAATCCATTCCTAAGATGATGTCAAACTCACCCAAAGGAAAAGGAATCAAATCGGCACGAAAAGTATCCGAGTAGATTTTAACTTCACAATCACAAAACACATCGTCAACTAACTCAATTTTACCATTTCCCACTTCAACTTGTAACACCCCAACATGGCGGAATCATGGGGTATCACTTAGAAATAGCACATCACGACATGGGAATTATGTAGAGTCAACTATATGAAAACTGTCAGAAAATCTAACGGTTTAGGACTGAAACTGTCAGAAAATCTAACGGTTTAGGACTGAAACTGTCAGAAAATCTAACGGTTTAGGACTGAAACTGTCAGAAAATCTAACGGTTTAGGACTGAAACTGTCAGAAAATCTAACGGTTTAGGACTGAAACTGTCAGAAAATCTAACGGTTTAGGACTGAAACTGTCAGAAAATCTAACGGTTTAGGACTGAAACTGTCAGAAAATCTAACGGTTTAGGACTGAAACTGTCAGAAAATCTAACGGTTTAGGACTGAAACTGTCAGAAAATCTAACGGTTTAGGACTGAAACTGTCAGAAAATCTAACGGTTTAGGACTGAAACTGTCAGAAAATCTAACGGTTTAGGACTGAAACTGTCAGAAAATCTAACGGTTTAGGACTGAAACTGTCAGAAAATCTAACGGTTTAGGACTGAAACTGTCAGAAAATCTAACGGTTTAGGACTGAAACTGTCAGAAAATCTAACGGTTTAGGACTGAAACTGTCAGAAAATCTAACGGTTTAGGACTGAAACTGTCAGAAAATCTAACGGTTTAGGACTGAAACTGTCAGAAAATCTAACGGTTTAGGACTGAAACTGTCAGAAAATCTAACGGTTTAGGACTGAAACTGTCAGAAAATCTAACGGTTTAGGACTGAAACTGTCAGAAAATCTAACGGTTTAGGACTGAAACTGTCAGAAAATCTAACGGTTCAGGACTGAAACTGTCAGAAAATCTAACGGTTTAGGACTGAAACTGTCAGAAAATCTAACGGTTTAGGACTGAAACTGTCAGAAAATCTAACGGTTTAGGACTGAAACTGTCAGAAAATCTAACGGTTTAGGACTGAAACTGTCAGAAAATCTAACGGTTTAGGACTGAAACTGTCAGAAAATCTAACGGTTTAGGACTGAAACTGTCAGAAAATCTAACGGTTTAGGACTGAAACTGTCAGAAAATCTAACGGTTTAGGACTGAAACTGTCAGAAAATCTAACGGTTTAGGACTGAAACTGTCAGAAAATCTAACGGTTTAGGACTGAAACTGTCAGAAAATCTAACGGTTTAGGACTGAAACTGTCAGAAAATCTAACGGTTTAGGACTGAAACTGTCAGAAAATCTAACGGTTTAGGACTGAAACTGTCAGAAAATCTAACGGTTTAGGACTGAAACTGTCAGAAAATCTAACGGTTTAGGACTGAAACTGTCAGAAAATCTAACGGTTTAGGACTGAAACTGTCAGAAAATCTAACGGTTTAGGACTGAAACTGTCAGAAAATCTAACGGTTTAGGACTGAAACTGTCAGAAAATCTAACGGTTTAGGACTGAAACTGTCAGAAAATCTAACGGTTTAGGACTGAAACTGTCAGAAAATCTAACGGTTTAGGACTGAAACTGTCAGAAAATCTAACGGTTTAGGACTGAAACTGTCAGAAAATCTAACGGTTTAGGACTGAAACTGTCAGAAAATCTAACGGTTTAGGACTGAAACTGTCAGAAAATCTAACGGTTTAGGACTGAAACTGTCAGAAAATCTAACGGTTTAGGACTGAAACTGTCAGAAAATCTAACGGTTTAGGACTGAAACTGTCAGAAAATCTAACGGTTTAGGACTGAAACTGTCAGAAAATCTAACGGTTTAGGACTGAAACTGTCAGAAAATCTAACGGTTTAGGACTGAAACTGTCAGAAAATCTAACGGTTTAGGACTGAAACTGTCAGAAAATCTAACGGTTTAGGACTGAAACTGTCAGAAAATCTAACGGTTTAGGACTGAAACTGTCAGAAAATCTAACGGTTTAGGACTGAAACTGTCAGAAAATCTAACGGTTTAGGACTGAAACTGTCAGAAAATCTAACGGTTTAGGACTGAAACTGTCAGAAAATCTAACGGTTTAGGACTGAAACTGTCAGAAAATCTAACGGTTTAGGACTGAAACTGTCAGAAAATCTAACGGTTTAGGACTGAAACTGTCAGAAAATCTAACGGTTTAGGACTGAAACTGTCAGAAAATCTAACGGTTTAGGACTGAAACTGTCAGAAAATCTAACGGTTTAGGACTGAAACTGTCAGAAAATCTAACGGTTTAGGACTGAAACTGTCAGAAAATCTAACGGTTTAGGACTGAAACTGTCAGAAAATCTAACGGTTTAGGACTGAAACTGTCAGAAAATCTAACGGTTTAGGACTGAAACTGTCAGAAAATCTAACGGTTTAGGACTGAAACTGTCAGAAAATCTAACGGTTTAGGACTGAAACTGTCAGAAAATCTAACGGTTTAGGACTGAAACTGTCAGAAAATCTAACGGTTTAGGACTGAAACTGTCAGAAAATCTAACGGTTTAGGACTGAAACTGTCAGAAAATCTAACGGTTTAGGACTGAAACTGTCAGAAAATCTAACGGTTTAGGACTGAAACTGTCAGAAATCTAACGGTTTAGGACTGAAACTGTCAGAAAATCTAACGGTTTAGGACTGAAACTGTCAGAAAATCTAACGGTTTAGGACTGAAACTGTCAGAAAATCTAACGGTTTAGGACTGAAACTGTCAGAAAATCTAACGGTTTAGGACTGAAACTGTCAGAAAATCTAACGGTTTAGGACTGAAACTGTCAGAAAATCTAACGGTTTAGGACTGAAACTGTCAGAAAATCTAACGGTTTAGGACTGAAACTGTCAGAAAATTTAACGGTTTAGGACTGAAACTGTCAGAAAATCTAACGGTTTAGGACTGAAACTGTCAGAAAATCTAACGGTTTAGGACTGAAACTGTCAGAAAATCTAACGGTTTAGGACTGAAACTGTCAGAAAATCTAACGGTTTAGGACTGAAACTGTCAGAAAATCTAACGGTTTAGGACTGAAACTGTCAGAAAATCTAACGGTTTAGGACTGAAACTGTCAGAAAATCTAACGGTTTAGGACTGAAACTGTCAGAAAATCTAACGGTTTAGGACTGAAACTGTCAGAAAATCTAACGGTTTAGGACTGAAACTGTCAGAAAATCTAACGGTTTAGGACTGAAACTGTCAGAAAATCTAACGGTTTAGGACTGAAACTGTCAGAAAATCTAACGGTTTAGGACTGAAACTGTCAGAAAATCTAACGGTTTAGGACTGAAACTGTCAGAAAATCTAACGGTTTAGGACTGAAACTGTCAGAAAATCTAACGGTTTAGGACTGAAACTGTCAGAAAATCTAACGGTTTAGGACTGAAACTGTCAGAAAATCTAACGGTTTAGGACTGAAACTGTCAGAAAATCTAACGGTCTTAACGGTCAGATTACAACTTTGTATTTCTTGTTTCTAATTCAACATAGGAAACTTATAAGTGATAAATAACCTGTTTAAATGATGATTCTGGCTGCTTCGTATCAAGACCCAGTTGACGTTTTATGTTAATAAAACTATGTAAAATGCTTCCACGGGGCATTTCGCGGTGCGAATAACTTGTAAACGAAACGAGATTCAATGAATCCGTTTTCTTGTCTAAATTCTCTGTACCCCAGTCTATCCATATAACTATAATAACAACTTGGAAGTCTTAACCATTTTCCTTAAATTTAACCCGAAAACCTTACGAGAACTTATAACTAACAAAATCTTCCAAAAATAAACGATCACCAATTGTAACGAAACTCACCACACACTAGAGGAATCAATAACGAACTCCCAGCAACTTTCAGAATTGAAAACTAACGTGTAACTTTTACGTAACATGAATCTAAAGTTTTCCCAAAACCGTTCTTATCTTTCTTTCTTGGCTTTCGGTTATATATGTGCGTGTCGAGAGTGTTTGAGGGTGATGGATGGTATATGGCAGCCAATATTCATCATCATCAACGTCTATCTCTATACTTATATGTACGTATATATATATATATATATATATATATATATTTATATATATATATATATATATACGTGGTGGTCGTGATCATTATCAACAACAAACAACGGCAGTAGTATTTCATGGTGGCTGGTTCGGTGCTAACAACAAAACTGAGTAGTAGCAGCAGGTTGTGTGATGCTTGAGGTTTTAAGGTGGTGGCCGAATGAAGATGATGATGAATAGTAACAATGGTGATGGTGGTTTCCGAGCAGTGGTAACCTTCGAGCAGCAGCAGCAGGTCGAAGGTGGTTCGAGCAGTGTGGTGGTAACAAGCAGTAGTTGTAGCGAGCAGCAGCAATAACGACCAGTAGCAGTTGTTATGATGGTGGTGATTGAGAAAGGTATATATATATATATATATATATATATATATATATATATATATATATATATATATATATATATATATATATATATATATATATATATATATATATATATATATATATATATATATATATATATATATATATATATATATATATATATATATATATATATATATATATATATATATATATATATATATATATATATATATATATATATATATATATATATATATATATATATATATATATATATATATATATATATATATATATATATATATATATATATATATATATATATATATATATATATATATATATATATATATATATATATATATATATATATATATATATATATATATATATATATATATATATATATATATATATATATATATATATATATATATATATATATATATATATATATATATATATATATATATATATATATATATATATATATATATATATATATATATATATATATATATATATATATATATATATATATATATATATATATATATATATATATATATATATATATATATATATATATATATATATATATATATATATATATATATATATATATATATATATATATATATATATATATATATATATATATATATATATATATATATATATATATATATATATATATATATATATATATATATATATATATATATATATATATATATATATATATATATATATATATATATATATATATATATATATATATATATATATATATATATATATATATATATATATATATATATATATATATATATATATATATATATATATATATATATATATATATATATATATATATATATATATATATATATATATATATATATATATATATATATATATATATATATATATATATATATATATATATATATATATATATATATATATATATATATATATATATATATATATATATATATATATATATATATATATATATATATATATATATATATATATATATATATATATATATATATATATATATATATATATATATATATATATATATATATATATATATATATATATATATATATATATATATATATATATATATATATATATATATATATATATATATATATATATATATATATATATATATATATATATATATATATATATATATATATATATATATATATATATATATATATATATATATATATATATATATATATATATATATATATATATATATATATATATATATATATATATATATACTGCGTGTATATATGCATAAGTGTGTATGTATGTATGTTGAGTCGAGAAGTAGGAGATGAAGAAAGGTGGTGGAGGTAGTGTCGGTGGTGTTTGATGCATGAGAGGGAGAGACGAGATGTCGAGAGGTTCTTTGCATGGAAGAACAAGAAAGTCGAGAGGGAGAAATGAAGATGAGGAGTGTAGTTGGTTATGAATTCATCAATAAGGAAAAGAAACATATAATATACTACTCGCATAGTGTCGGCAGGAAGAAAATCGCATAGTGTCGGCAGGAAGAAAACAAGGTATGTCGACATAATTTAAAAGAAATAAGGATATAAACCATCATTCGTCAGATGTTTAGTCCGTGATTTAGTCTAAATAGTTGTCGTTAAATTGCCAAAATTTAAATATAATCTTATTAAGGCTTTAGACATAATACCTTAAGATTTGGTATCCTTTACTTTAATTTAAATATTTTCATTAGTCGTCTTTTATCAAATTTATAAAGTAAAGATGTATTATGTAATTGTATATTTTTATACAATTAGATATCCATAAATTTTCTTTAAATCGTAAAATAAATCAAATTTTATATTTACTCGGATTTTTGACAGTTGTTACACAACTTGTAAAGGAGTATCTAATTTAGATTTAGAACGAGGAATAGCACATATGATTCTAGTAGCAACAAAAGATCTATTAGCTCCAGAATCAAATAAAGTTCGCATAGGGATACCGTGTACTAGAAATGTACCTGTGACAACTTCATTATCCTCCTTAGCTTGTTCCACCGATAGTTGAAACGCCCTGCCCCTTTGATTTCCGTGAGCTTGGGCATTTCTCTTTTCAGCTTCCTTTCTTCTCTCTTCTTGTCTTTTAGCTTCAGTCAACTTAGGGCAAGAGCTCCTCATGTGTCCCTCTTCAAAGCACTTGAAACACATGATGGGTTTGTGGGGCTTCGTCTTACAATCTCGACTTACATGACCCGGTTTACCACAATTATAGCATCCCCTTTCCATTGATCTACACGGCCCGGTGTGATTCTTCTTGCATTGGCGGCAAAAAGGAACGTTTCTTCTTGCAAAATTCTGCCCAGAACTACCATCATGTTTGAACCGCTTGTTTGGAGAACTATAATTATCCTCGTGCTTCCTTTTTAACTCTCCTTCATCGACTCTTGATTGTTCAATCTCATGGTCTCTCGCCACATCCGCCAACATGGAAAAGGACTCCATTTGACGTAAACTAATCTTCTCCCTTATGTTCTTTCTCAACTTCAAGTAGAATTGCTCCTTGAGCAAATGATCCTTCTCCAGAAATTCCGGGCAGAATTGGGCTTTATCCAAGAATTGTGAACGAAACTCGTTCACGCTAAGATTTCCTTGACAATCATTGAGAAATTCACTTCTCAACTTAGTTACTTCCGCCTCCGATCTGAATTCCTTGAAGAACATATCCCTGAATTCGGGCCATTCCACATGAGCCAACACTTCACCTTTCACGGTCAACAAACCATCCCACCATCTCTTTGCACTATCACGAAGCATGCTTACGGCGAACACAACTTTAAGATCCGAAGGGCATTGACTAGTACGGAAAGCCCATTCAATTTCCGAGACCCATCTTGTGCAAACAATGGGATCACGGTTGCCATCATACACGGGAGGGTGACAAATATCAAAATCTTTGTAGGAAAACTTCTTCTTAGACGGTTTCTCACCCATAAACTCAACTTTTTTTTCACTGTTATCTTCCTTCTCACCTTTAGCCTTGTCATCACGCTTCTCAAACTCTCTTTGCACGTTGAGAGCCACTTCCTCCCTGATCATTTGAGCTATATGATTATTCATAGCTCCTTCTAGAGTGTCGTTAAGTTTCTTGAGTAGAACCATTGAGTATTTCTCGAGGGCTCTTCCTATTTGATCCGAGATATCCATGCTCTTCTCGGGAAAGATCGGCTCTTCTTCATTCCTTTGACTAGTCTCAGTTTCATCAATGACATGTTGCTCATCCATACTATAATAAGAGAAGATACTTTATTCAAATATAAAACCTATCTCGATGTTCTACAAGCCCTTAGCCGAAACCTACAACTTTATACTAGACCGTTCCAAGGTTTGATGCGGTTGGATTATAAAGTTGTTAGTACTTCAATCACAATAATGCCGGCCTTATTGTGCTTTAATACTAGCAAGTTTATAAGCTAACATCATCAAACACTCTTTCGGGCCCCATATAAAATTATCGAACACCTAGGGTCAAGTCATGTCTAAGGTTTAAGTCTAGGCATTCACTAAAAGAGGGAATACCTAAATCCCTTAAACCTCGGCTCTGATACCACTTGAAACGACTTGACTCGGTTTATGAAAAGAATCTAGAATTTTTTTTCTTCCACTGAGCCGCAGTGGGAGCCCAGATTTCTCAAAAACCACATCTAGACACTTAAATCAACTTGCAACTCATCCAAGTGTCAAGAGCCATGATGAGGAGGGATATCTAAGTATCTACCAAAAACACCATTCTTCTAAGAATGGCTATACCTTTAAGTCCTTCAAAAGCAACTTTCTTCTATTCAACTTCAATCACAATAATGCCGGCCTTATTGTGCTTTAATACTAGCAAGTTTATAAGCTAACATCATCAAACACTCTTTCGGGCCCCATATAAAATTATCGAACACCTAGGGTCAAGTCATGTCTAAGGTTTAAGTCTAGGCATTCACTAAAAGAGGGAATACCTAAATCCCTTAAACCTCGGCTCTGATACCACTTGAAACGACTTGACTCGGTTTATGAAAAGAATCTAGAATTTTTTTTCTTCCACTGAGCCGCAGTGGGAGGATTCATCCCCACTGAGCCGCAGTGGGAGCCCAGATTTCTCAAAAACCACATCTAGACACTTAAATCAACTTGCAACTCATCCAAGTGTCAAGAGCCATGATGAGGAGGGATATCTAAGTATCTACCAAAAACACCATTCTTCTAAGAATGGCTATACCTTTAAGTCCTTCAAAAGCAACTTTCTTCTATTCAACTTCAATCAACAAGAACCTAGTTCCTTCTTCCGGAACCGCCTATATGAAAAAGGGAAACAACTAAAACGTAAGCGAATGCTTAGTGAATATACTTGCAAAAAAAAAAAAAAAAAAAAAAAAAAAAAAAAAAAAAAAAAAAAAAAAAAAAAAAAAAAAAAAAAAAAAAAAAAAAAAAAAAAAAAAAAAAAAAAAAAAAAAAAAAAAAAAAAAAAAAAAAAAAAAAAAAAAAAAAAAAAAAAAAAAAAAAAAAAAAAAAAAAAAAAAAAAAAAAAAAAAAAAAAAAAAAAAAAAAAAAAAAAAAAAAAAAAAAAAAAAAAAAAAAAAAAAAAAAAAAAAAAAAAAAAAAAAAAAAAAAAAAAAAAAAAAAAAAAAAAAAAAAAAAAAAAAAAAAAAAAAAAAAAAAAAAAAAAAAAAAAAAAAAAAAAAAAAAAAAAAAAAAAAAAAAAAAAAAAAAAAAAAAAAAAAAAAAAAAAAAAAAAAAAAAAAAAAAAAAAAAAAAAAAAAAAAAAGAAAAAAAAAAAAAAAAAAAAAAAAAAAAAAAAAAAAAAAAAAAAAAAAAAAAAAAAAAAAAAAAAAATCATGTCATATAACGCACATAAGCTTACAATCACAATTTGACTACCAAACTTAGCCATAACAACATCTCACTAGCTTTCTTAACCCCAATCCCTCTAATTTTGCTTATTGAGTTGCATTACTCTTCAAATTTCACTAGATGAACTCACTTATCAAGTTCATCACTTTTTCAATCAACTAACAAAATCACCATTTTTAAAATTTTCAGATTTCAATGTTAATTTCAACATGCAACCCAATAACAAACTACATAATATAAGAATTAGGGAAAATTCATAAGATAACTCAATTCTTGCAAAAACCCCTAATTTGGAAACCCTTAAGAACCCTAATTTGACAAAGAAAGATATTGAAATTAGGTTAAGGAATCATCACCTCAACAAAGAAAGATATTGAAATTAGGTTAAGGAATCATCACCTCAACAAAGAAGATAAAGGAATTGGATTTCAAGGTTCACAAATTTCCCTCTTTTCTCCCTCTTGGAGTTCGGCCAGCACCACCACAACCAAAGCCCTAATTTCTCAATTTAATTGATAAGGAGAAGAGTGTTGTTATAGATTCTTAGGAGAATTTCTGATTGCATGAAGATTAAAGGCTGAATTAGATTAGAAAGAAAAAGGATATGAGAAGTGTTTAGTGGAAAAATGACTAAGAGAAAAGAAAGAGGGCTGGCACCCTCCTGATGTGCCACGACCCAAACCAAATTTTTGTGGGTTTAATTCCCGCTATCCGCTAATGTTCCAACTAAATTAATCCCTTATCCTAAAATAAAATACTAGGAAATTATTTTAAATGTTAAAACTATATAAAGGGATTAATTTCTTTACCTTAAAACTTTGGGGTGTTACAGGGATTAATGTAGAACATGAACTAAATGCAAACAAAGGATTAAGCGAATCCATACAATAAGTTAAACAAGTACAAAATACATAGGAGCAAGTAACCATCGAAGTTTACAAAAGAACATCAATAGACGGCTATCGATCCTAAGTATAATGCAAAAGAAGGCAAATGAATCCTTGATCCATATAAGTCCAAAGCCCGGGTTCAACAGCAAGCAAATAATCAAACTCCACGCCCTGGATTAACCTGATTACCTGAAAAGTGTACTAAGCATAGTCAACACAAGGTTGGTGAGTTCGTAGAAATGGTCCACAAGGAACCATTGTCAATAATCATAATATACGATCAGAGGCGAAACATAACTTACCGGAAGCCTCTATGTAACACAATATCATCCACAACAAGATTACACAATATAAGTAAACGTGTAATAAGTGTGCACAAATGATGTAAATATCAATACAAGTGCCAAATGCATAATCAATCCATAATGCATATCCTATGTGTGAGCTTCAAGTCACCTATGCAACGATACCCACATGTTCAAGGCGACATCTCAAAATCATCGAGATATATATGTCTATATACTCGGGGTCATGCCTTTAACATCCATCCGTTAAGTTTATACATCTATACACTTGAATGTTCATATCCTCAGGGGATTTATATTATTACATATGCATGCTTACCTCAATCAAAATATGCATCAATCACGAGTTCACAAATCAAGGACTATCAATCACAATTCATCAATCCTAATCCATCAATCACAATTCATCACTCGTAAACCACCAATTATCAACTCATCAATAATACGAAGGAAAACCTAACGTAGAAGTAAATGGAGATCCCATGATCTAGGTTCAATAGGACAACCTAATTGTACGAATTGAGGAGGTCACTGTGGGGAAAGTACCCCAAAACAACCAAGGGAGTTTGCAGTCACTGTGGGGGGAGAACCCACCACAATAAAGTGAGTGTCAAATTTCCTAGCCTATTCTTATATCAAATCAGTGATAATATGAAGGTTAAGCAATTAGCTTTTAATGATTGTAAGCAATCACCTATGTTAGAGAGAAGTGTGGTCGCTTCAAATGGAATTGTGGGGGCGCAATTCCTAGAGCTCTCGCAGAACCAGGATAGTGCTCCATGACCATAACGGACATCTCAACTAGGGAAAGTATTATGTGATGTGCAATAACGTCTACGTAAAAAGTGATTAGTTCAAAGACATCAAGTTCTACTAATCGCTAGGAGACTAAGTGCACTCACAAAGGAAAGTTCAAAGGGTAACACCTACTTCTCCTGCAATACTCGACTGTCGGAATTATATCTTAAGGAACAGAATCGATATCTATTCATGTGGGGGATTGTTGAAATTTAATGTTTTATATTTAATTCATATGTTGAAATGAATATATAAACATAAAATTGTACAATGTGAATAGATATTTTAAAGTGTGTTGTATTTAAAGAATGTGGGTTTGTCCCACATTGCTAGTGGAATAAATATTAAGTGGGTTTATAAGGAGAAGTGTTTGAGGAATAGTATTCCTTAAGGGCCACTCCCTGAGCTAGCAAGGAGGGTGTTCGCACCCTCCGCGCGCCCGCTGGACACGGGCACAGGGCATGGGCGATGAGGCGTAATGTGGCGTTTTAGTGGCGCACTTTTCACTTAGCACGCTCGCATTGCCGCGAGCCGCTTTAGAGCTTCCTTTTGTTTTGGCTAGGATCAGCTCAACTCTGGCTCAGTAGTTCAAGTCAGCTTGGCTCAGTGATTCTTGGACTCACACCTGGCTAGGTTCCTAAACTTCCACCTGGCTTTACACTTGTCTGCCTTAGTTCAGTGACTCAGGGATTCAGACATTACACCTGTCTTAGTTCCTGCAGAGTCATCCCACTGTTCTCTTTTTATATATATCCTTCCTTAGTTGGAAGATGCAGAATTAGAATAAGAACATAAAAATACAACAGTTTAACACACAGAAAACTGGATAATTTTGTCAGTCTTTCTTCCTTGTCATCCCTCTCTTCTGTTCTTGAAGGTATACTTTTGGGTGCTATGATAACTCCGGCAGTATAAACTGCTACGGCTGTTGTACCCTGGGAAACAGACGGGATCACTTGGGTGGCCAAAAATCTGTTTTAAGGGACCTTGGTTTAACCATATCCTCAGCCAGAGTGCCCTTTCCTTTTCTTGTTATTTCTGTTAATGTATTTTACATTCTATTTTCAGCATAATGTTGTTTGTAGTTTGCTTTCCTTTAATTTCTATTATGTAATTCGAATATCTATTTCATCAAAATGTTCATTTGGATAATGGTGTTCCTACAATCTTAAAATAGATTTTGCTTCTTCACCATTCTGTATTATTCGAGTTACAATCAACTTTTCTGTGAAGTTGTATTTTTACATTTCTGAGCTTGCAAGGTTCTGTGTAAAATCTTGCTGTTGGTTTACAAAAACCAACATTTTTGATTATTCTTCTTTTGTTTCAGAAATGGCTACTGAATTTAACGTCTCTACTAATGGAACTTCCGTATCCACCACTTCAACTACCATGGGAGCAACTAGTTCTCAATCTGTGGGACACACTGTTTCCTCTAACATGGGACCTTTGGTGGGTGCCCAATCTGCCCAAATTGTGGCCAACCATGCTGAAAAACCAGAGAAATTTTCTGGTTCATACTTTAAAAGATGGCAACAAAAGATGTTGTTCTATCTCACTACTGTGAATCTTGCGAGATTCTTGTATGAAACAGCCCCTGAAATTCCTGAAGGGTGCACTGATGTTCAAGTAGTGAGTGATGTTGATACTTGGAAGCAATCGGGATATCTCTGTAGAAACTATGTGTTAAATGGCCTTGTGGACACACTTTACAATGTGTATTGTAAAATATCCACAGCCAAAGAACTCTGGGAATCTTTGGATAAGAAATACAAAACCGAAGATGCCGGAACTAAAAAGTTCATTGTGGCAAGATTTTTAGAGTTCAAAATGATTGATTCAAAAACTGTTGTGTCTCAAGTTGAAGAATTGCAAATTATTATCAGTGATATTCTCTCAGAAGGAATGGTTCTTGGTGAAACATTTCAAGTTGCTTCCATAATCGAAACGTTGCCACCAAGTTGGTTGGATTTCAAAAATTACCGTAAGCATAAACGAAAACAAATGACAGTTGATGAACTTGTTGTTCGTCTTCGAATTGCGGAAGACAACAGAATTGCTCAAAATGGTGGTCATGTTGAGGGACTTGCTAAAGCCAACTTTGTTGAGCATGGTCAAAGTTCCCGGGGTAAAGGTAATTACAAAGGTAAAGGAAAACAGCCTGAAAAGAAAGGCAAAACAAAAGGTGTGAATTTGAGTCCCAAATTTGGTGGTGTGAAAAAGAAGATTAATGTGTTTAAAGGGAAGTGCTACAATTGCGGTGAAACTGGACACCGAGCTGATCAATGCAAGAATCCTAGAAAGGAAAAGGCTAATGTGGTTGTTGAAAACATGCCTCTTGTAGCTATGATTTCGGATATCACGGTTATGATGGAAGAGGTCAATTTGTCCTCTGATGAACCCAAAGGATGGTGGGCTGATACAGGAGCAACCCGTCATATTTGCCCGGATAAAACTATGTTTCATAATTTCAAGGAGTTATCCAGTGAAGAAAAGCTGTACATGGGAAATGCAGCTACTGCAGATATCAAGGGAGAGGGTGATGTGGTCCTCAAGTGGACTTTAGGAAAAGATCTCACTTTGAGCAAAGTGTTATATGTTCATGATTTGCGCAAGAGTCTTGTGTCAGGATGGTTGCTCAATAAGGCTGGTTTTCGCTTAGTGTTTGAAAGTGATAAGTTTGTGTTAACTAAGCGTGGTTTGTATGTTGGTAAGGGATATGCCCAAAATGGCATGTTTAAACTCAATGTAACTGTTGTTAAGAAAATGAATGAAAATGATTCTACTTCCGCTTACTTGATTGAGTCTTCTAATATATGGCATGCTCGTCTTGGTCATGTTAATTTTAATTCAATGCGTCGTTTAATTAAATTAGATTGCATACCATCTTTTACCATTGAATCAAATTATAAATGTCCAACATGTGTTGAAGCAAAACAAACCACAACATCTTTCAAATCTATTGAGCGAAATACCGAACCCCTTGATTTATATCACACCGATGTGTGTGATTTTAGAACAGTTCCCACTCGTGGTGGTAACAAATACTTCATCACATTTATTGATGATTGTACTAGATATTGCTATGTGTACTTGCTTAAAAGCAAGGATGAGGCAATAGACAAATTTGTTTTGTACAAAAGTGAAGTTGAGAATCAACTCAACAAAAAGATTAAACGATTAAGCAGCGATAGAGGAGGTGAATATGTTTCTCCTTTTGCTGAAATTTGTGCTCAAAATGGTATTATTCATGAGCAAACAGCTCCTTATACCCCACAACAAAATGGCATTGCTGAAAGAAAGAATCAAACTCTTAAAGAAATGATGAATGCCATGCTAATAAGCTCGGGTTTAGGCCAAGACATGTGGGGAGATGCCATTTTGTCGGCAAACTATCTTTTGAACAAAGTTCCTTTCAAGAATAAGGATGTTACACCTTATGAATTATGGTTTAATAGAAAACCATCCTATAAATTCTTGAAAGTGTGGGGGTGTTTAGCAAAGGTGGTGGTTCCACCACCAAAGGTTCAAAAGATAGGACCAAAAACTGTTGATTGTGTATTCATAGGATATGCTCAACATGGTAGCGATTGTGAATCCTCACATCTTGCTGAACATAGTAGTGCATATAGGTTTCTAGTACACGAGTCTAAGAACCCTGAAATACACAAAAACAACATACTTGAGTCAAGGAATGCATCATTTTTCGAGTATGTGTTTCCTCGTTTGGATAAAGGAAAAGCTACTACATCAACTCCAGTTGATAAGATTGTTCGAGATGAGCATCAAGAACAATCAGAGGATGAAGAAGTAGAATCGCGAAGAAGCAAAAGGCAAAAGATTGAAAAATCTTTCGGGCCTGATTTTGTTTCTTATATGGTTATGAGTGAACCTCAAACCTATAAAGAAGCGGTTACTTCTCAAGAAGCGCCTCAATGGAAAGAAGCCATCAAGAGTGAAATTGATTCTATTTTGCAGAATCATACTTGGGAATTAGTTCATCTTCCACCTGGTTGTAAACCACTTGAACATCGTTGGATATTTAAGAAAAAGATGAAAGCTGATGGTTCTATTGATAAGTACAAGGCAAGGCTTATAATCAAAGGATATAGACAAAAGAAAGATCTTGATTACTTTGATACATATGCGCCTGTAACTCGAGTAACTTCGATCAGATTTGCTTGCGATTGCAGCATTGAGAAATTTGGAAATACATCAAATGGATGTAAAAACAGCCTTTCTAAATGGAGATCTAGATGAAGAAATATACCTGGAACAACCTGAGGGTTTTTCCGCTCCTGGCCAGGAGGACAGGGTTTGTAAACTTGTCAAGTCATTGTATGGATTGAAACAAGCTCCCAAACAATGGCACCAAAAGTTTGATCAAGTTATGCTCGACAATGGTTTTAAGATCAATGAGTGTGACAAATGTGTTTATGTGAAGGACATATCTAAAGGATATGTGATACTTTGTCTATATGTCGATGACATACTCATTGTGGTAGTGATGATAGTATGATCAGATCTACCAAAGATATGTTGAAAGCGAGATTTGACATGAAGGATATGGGTTTAGCAGATGTCATTATTGGAATGAAGATTACTCAAACCCAAGATGGTCTATTGTTAAGTCAATCTCACTATGTGGACAAGATCCTTGAGAAATTCAGTCCCGAGGACTCAAAAGTAGCTCGATCTCCAATAGATACCACGTAACATCTATCGAAGAATAGAGGTGAAGGTGTTGCTCAATTGGGGTACTCAAGGGTAATTGGCAGCCTAATGTACCTCATGACAGGTACTAGGCCAGACTTAGCCTATGCTGTTAGTAGGCTAAGTAGATATACTAGTAATCCTAGTTCGGAGCATTGGAAGGCTATGACTAGGTTACTAAGATACTTGAGATACACAAGGAATTATGGGCTGCATTTTGGCCGAGATCCAGCTGTATTAGAAGGATACAGTGATGCTAATTGGATATCTGATATAAAGGATTCTAAATCCACAAGTGGATATGTGTTTACTATTGGAGGAGCGGCTATAGCTTGGAAATCATCTAAGCAACCGCTCATTGCTAGATCCACAATGGAATATGAGTTTATAGCATTGGATAAGGCTGGAGAAGAAGCAGAATGGCTACGACATTTCTTGGAATATGTTCCAAAATGGCCAAAGCCAGTGACGGCTATTTGTATACATTGTGATTGCCAATCGGCTATTGGTAGAGCTCAAAATACAATGTATAATGGCAAGTCGAGACATATTCGTCGTAGGCATAATAGTATACGACAACTGCTCACAACAAGGGTTATCACTATTGACTATGTGAGGTCAAAGGATAACATTGCGGATCCGCTAACTAAAGGCTTAAGTAGTGAAGCAGTTTATAAGTCGTCGAGGAGAATGGGGCTAAAGCCCATTGAGTAAATTTGTACGAAGGAAAACCTAACCTAGAAGTAAATGGAGATCCCATGATCTAGGTTCAATAGGACAACCTAATTGTACGAATTGAGGAGGTCACTGTGGGGAAAGTACCCCAAAACAACCAAGGGAGTTTGCAGTCACTGTGGGGGGAGAACCCACCACAATAAAGTGAGTTACAAATTTCCTAGCCTATTCCTATATCAAATCAGTGATAATATGAAGGTTAAGCAATTGGATTTTAATGATTGTAAGCAATCACCTATGTTAGAGAGAAGTGTGGTCGCTTCAAATGGAAATGTGGGGGCGCAATTCCTAGAGCTCTCGCAGAACCAGGATAGTGCTCCATGACCATAACGGACACGAAAGTGAGGAGTTATCTCAACTAGGGAAAGTATTGTGTGATGTGCAATAACGTCTACGTAAAAAGTGATTAGTTCAAAGACATCAAGTTCTACTAATCGCTAGGAGACTAAGTGCACTCACAAAGGAAAGTTCAAAGGGTAACACCTACTTCTCCTGCAATACTCGACTGTCGGAATTATATCTTAAGGAACAGAATCGATATCTATTCATGTGGGGGATTGTTGGAAATTTAATGTTTTATATTTAATTCATATGTTGAAATGAATATATAAACATAAAATTGTACAATGTGAATAGATATTTTAAAGTGTGTTGTATTTAAAGAATGTGGGTTTGTCCCACATTGCTAGTGGAACAAATATTAAGTGGGTTTATAAGGAGAAGTGTTTGAGGAATAGTATTCCTTGAGGGCCACTCCCTGAGCTAGCAAGGAGGGTGCTTCGCACCCTCCGCGCGCCCGCGCCCGGACACGGGCACAAGGCATGGGCGATGAGGCGTAATGTGGCGTTTTAGTGGCGCACTTTGCACTTTGCACGCTCGCATCGCCGCGAGCCGCTTTAGAGCTGCCTTTTGTTTTGGCTAGGCTCAGCTCGACTCTGGCTCAGTAGTTCAAGTCAGCTTGGCTCAGTGATTCTTGGACTCACACCTGGCTAGGTTCCTAAACTTCCACCTGGCTTTACACTTGTCTGCCTTAGTTTAGTGACTCAGGGATTCAGACATTACACCTGTCTTAGTTCCTGCAGAGTCATCCCACTGTTCTCTTTTTATATATATCCTTCCTTAGTTGGAAGATGCAGAATTAGAATAAGAACATAAAAATACAACAGTTTAACACACAGAAAACTGGATAATTTTGTCAGTCTTTCTTCCTTGTCATCCCTCTCTTCTGTTCTTGAAGGTATACTTTCGGGTGCTATGATAACTCCGGCAGTATAAACTGCTACGGCTGTTGTACCCTGGGAAACAGACCGGATCACTTGGGTGGCCTAAAATCTGTTTTAAGGGACCTTGGTTTAACCATATCCTCAGCCAGAGTGCCCTTTCCTTTTCTTGTTATTTCTGTTAATGTATTTTACATTCTATTTTCAGCATAATGTTGTTTGTAGTTTGCTTTCCTTTAATTTCTATTATGTAATTCGAATATCTATTTCATCAAAATGTTCATTCGGAGAATGGTGTTCCTACACCATTTCCAAGAGTTCTTCATCCAACCCGTATACATCATTACATTCCGCCACACCCGGTTCAAGACCAAGCCCCCAAAGAAACTGTCACACATCCATTATATATAATACAAAATCATTAATAAAAATATACAACCATACCTAATGTAAGTAAACACATTCGCAATGGAATATGAGTTTATAGCATTGGATAAGGCTGGAGAAGAAGCAGAATGGCTACGACATTTCTTGGAATATGTTCCAAAATGGCCAAAGCCAGTGACGGCTATTTGTATACATTGTGATTGCCAATCGGCTATTGGTAGAGCTCAAAATACAATGTATAATGGCAAGTCGAGACATATTCGTCGTAGGCATAATAGTATACGACAACTGCTCACAACAAGGGTTATCACTATTGACTATGTGAGGTCAAAGGATAACATTGCGGATCCGCTAACTAAAGGCTTAAGTAGTGAAGCAGTTTATAAGTCGTCGAGGAGAATGGGGCTAAAGCCCATTGAGTAAATTTGTACGAAGGAAAACCTAACCTAGAAGTAAATGGAGATCCCATGATCTAGGTTCAATAGGACAACCTAATTGTACGAATTGAGGAGGTCACTGTGGGGAAAGTACCCCAAAACAACCAAGGGAGTTTGCAGTCACTGTGGGGGGAGAACCCACCACAATAAAGTGAGTTACAAATTTCCTAGCCTATTCCTATATCAAATCAGTGATAATATGAAGGTTAAGCAATTGGATTTTAATGATTGTAAGCAATCACCTATGTTAGAGAGAAGTGTGGTCGCTTCAAATGGAAATGTGGGGGCGCAATTCCTAGAGCTCTCGCAGAACCAGGATAGTGCTCCATGACCATAACGGACACGAAAGTGAGGAGTTATCTCAACTGGGGAAAGTATTGTGTGATGTGCAATAACGTCTACGTAAAAAGTGATTAGTTCAAAGACATCAAGTTCTACTAATCGCTAGGAGACTAAGTGCACTCACAAAGGAAAGTTCAAAGGGTAACACCTACTTCTCCTGCAATACTCGACTGTCGGAATTATATCTTAAGGAACAGAATCGATATCTATTCATGTGGGGGATTGTTGGAAATTTAATGTTTTATATTTAATTCATATGTTGAAATGAATATATAAACATAAAATTGTACAATGTGAATAGATATTTTAAAGTGTGTTGTATTTAAAGAATGTGGGTTTGTCCCACATTGCTAGTGGAACAAATATTAAGTGGGTTTATAAGGAGAAGTGTTTGAGGAATAGTATTCCTTGAGGGCCACTCCCTGAGCTAGCAAGGAGGGTGCTTCGCACCCTCCACGCGCCCGCGCCCGGACACGGGCACAGGGCATGGGCGATGAGGCGTAATGTGGCGTTTTAGTGGCGCACTTTGCACTTTGCACGCTCGCATCGCCGCGAGCCGCTTTAGAGCTGCCTTTTGTTTTGGCTAGGCTCAGCTCGACTCTGGCTCAGTAGTTCAAGTCAGCTTGGCTCAGTGATTCTTGGACTCACACCTGGCTAGGTTCCTAAACTTCCACCTGGCTTTACACTTGTCTGCCTTAGTTTAGTGACTCAGGGATTCAGACATTACACCTGTCTTAGTTCCTGCAGAGTCATCCCACTGTTCTCTTTTTATATATATCCTTCCTTAGTTGGAAGATGCAGAATTAGAATAAGAACATAAAAATACAACAGTTTAACACACAGAAAACTGGATAATTTTGTCAGTCTTTCTTCCTTGTCATCCCTCTCTTCTGTTCTTGAAGGTATACTTTCGGGTGCTATGATAACTCCGGCAGTATAAACTGCTACGGCTGTTGTACCCTGGGAAACAGACCGGATCACTTGGGTGGCCTAAAATCTGTTTTAAGGGACCTTGGTTTAACCATATCCTCAGCCAGAGTGCCCTTTCCTTTTCTTGTTATTTCTGTTAATGTATTTTACATTCTATTTTCAGCATAATGTTGTTTGTAGTTTGCTTTCCTTTAATTTCTATTATGTAATTCGAATATCTATTTCATCAAAATGTTCATTCGGAGAATGGTGTTCCTACACCATTTCCAAGAGTTCTTCATCCAACCCGTATACATCATTACATTCCGCCACACCCGGTTCAAGACCAAGCCCCCAAAGAAACTGTCACACATCCATTATATATAATACAAAATCATAAATACAAATATACAACCATACCTAATGTAAGTAAACACATTCGCATCATCACCTACTGTCATACTACTATAAGTTAGTCAGCAAAAATTTGACAGGACCAATTGCAAAAATATCTATACAAATATATTATCAAGAATTACATTTTTTCTCGTAATCTTTTAGAACTTCAAGAGTTGAAATTACTAATATACCCCTATAAACTTAAACCTTAACAAGCAAGGCTTGGATCAAGTTGTTAACACCCTTAAGTAGAACCTGGAAGCAGCCTCTCTACCTTAGGTTATTGGGACCCATAACCCGTAGAAGACGACATTGGGCGTTACTTACTTACTATAATTTACCTTAAACATTTAGTTTTTTCATCTCTATAATTACCAGCTTAATTTATTGTAACTTATGGTTTCGAAGTCTTAAGTATAAGAATCACACAAAAAACAGATTATTAGAAAAAAATGAACTTTTTAGTAACTTGATAAGAACTATTAATTACTTTTTATTACATAAATTAACTTTTAAAACTATATTTTCCCCTAGGGAGTCGCAGACATAGCACGCCCGCGCCCATATTCTGGTTGATTCATCGAGCCGCTTGTTTCTTTAGGTTTTCGGGGCATTGTTAGCGTTACTCAAGCCGACATTCTCTTTTCAAAAAGATACATCTAACAAACCACGGTATCTTTCCTACTATTAAACCACATGTGAAAACCTCTATTAAATATCGTTCAAGATTACTAACCGAGCAGACTTAGTTACTCCAACTGAGGGCACTATACTACGAAATACATACGTTAACTCCATATATTAAAAAAAAATGTTAATAATAATAATAGTAGTAACAGGATTGTAAAAGAAAAAAAAAAGGAAAGAAGAAGAAGAACCTGATTCATAACATTGGGGTTTGCTTCGAGAGGAAGCCATCTTTTACCACCACCACCACCACCACCCATTTTTTGTTCTTTGTTTTGTTTGCTGATATATTTGATGGGTGCTTTTACGCCCTCTTTTTTTCATCTCTTTTTTCTTTATATACAGTATAATAATAATAATAATATAAAATAAAATAAAAATGAATTTAAATTTTGGGTGCGTTGAAAACACCCTTGTTTTCCATTTTTGTTTTTCAAGAAAACATGAAAAACACAAAAAATGTTCAAATTGTAGTTTTCCAAAAATATTTTCCATTAATACAGAAAACACTGTTTTCCTTTTTTTATGGAAAAATTAGAAAACACTTTTTTATTGTTTTCTACTTTTCATTGTTCATTTTCAAAATTTTGAAAGCCTCAAATTGTTTTCCATTTTTCTAGTTTTGAACGCGTTTTCAAAATTTTCATTTGTTTTCCAGATTTGAAAAACTCTTTTCATTTCCTAGAAAATTAGAAATGAAAAACTAAAAAAAAATTCCACAACTAAACGCACCTTAGCTGCTCAGGATTCAAAGGGAAATATTTTATCATTGATGATTTAAATACCTATCCTAAATAATGTTTTATACGACTTATAATTAGAAAACTCCAAAATCATTCTTTATAATACCTGATCTTACATATAAAGATAGTTTGAAAATATGATTGAAACATAGCATTAAATCTTAACTAGAAAGGGATCTAATACGATAGCCCATACACATCGTGAAAAATGATGATTCCTATTATTAACGATGATTCTTGTTAAAATGGATAAAGTATGGATGAAGTAAATTAAAATCTTCTATAATGTATAAATGTGATAATATTATTTGAGATTATCCATCTCAAGTTTCAATCAAATATTAAAACCTTTAAGAAGACTAGAAGAGTGTGACCATTATATAAGTAAAAGTACAAGCATACAAATTTAAAATCAAAAGTGCACTTTTTTTTTTAAGTTTTACTTTGGTCTTGGAATGATTTGCAGGTAATAGTTATAGAAATTCTTATAAAAAATGGGTCTAAAATTTCTGTCCATGATTGTAACTTGCTAAACTCGCCTTGGTCTAAAGTCTAAACTATGATTTGGTGCGTATTTCACTTTTCTAGAAATCAAAGATGTAAATATATAGCAAAATGGTAAGTACAGTAATAATTTACCAAATTCTCACTTTGATGCGATGGTTGAAAGCAGGGGGACGAGACTCTGTTGTTTTCGTCTCCCCCTAGTCCCCCTCAACACCCGCCAAGAACACGAACCCCAAGCCTTTCTTCCCCAAACCCTCTCCAACCACCGCCGCCTACAATCACCGCTAACCACCACCGTCCATCACCAACGCTGCCGCATCAACACCGGAAACCAACACCATCGCAGGTCAATCATCATCCTAACAACTCCTAAACGATCAATGAAATGGTTATATCTCTTTGTCTGAATCCCTTTCTCTCCCCCATCACCTTCAAATCATTAATCTTGATTCACATCCCTTATCAATTTATATTCTTTATTTTTGTTCTATTCCAATATATATTTTTAAATCTGATTGTTTAAGGTTGATGTTAGTTGCAGGCCAATCTTCGAATCGTCATGAATCAAGCTAGGATCTTTACGGATATATCCTCATGACACCTAGCACGTTGATGTGGGCATCCATCTAGTATAATCAATGTTTATTGGTTAGGGTTTGTAAGTACGGGTAAATGACAACCAAATTTAGGTTAAGAAAGAAATTGCACTACCAAACAAAGTAAGCAGATTTGCGTATTAAAAGCGATGAGTGTTGTTTTACTTCATTACACTTTAAAGATTAACAAAATTGAATACTAAAGTTCCCTAGAGGAACATCTTGTATCATTCCACTTCTCGAATAATTCTGTTCTTGCGGATGGACTTCCTTTGCATACTTCCTGGGGCACTGAATCTTCCCATTTTGTAAAAGGAAGGAAGACAGGAGGAGAGCTTTTGTAATTGGTTTTACTGCTGTGTTGATCCTCTAGTCTACAAATAATAAAATTGATCTTATCTTTGGTAAAACCCAAAAACCTCACCCAAAACATGACAAACCAGGAATTACAAAAGTAAATCGAACCAGATGGTCCGATTAATACGAATCGGATGGTCCACAGAAGCTAGGATCT
>CM067169.1:61657942-61693634 GCA_034093135.1 Erigeron breviscapus
TGCACCTTAAGAAAACAAATATCAGGCTAATTATGCGTTGGTTGGTATCAAGGCCTTGGTTTATAAGAACCTTATACTAACTATAAAGTATAAACACATTGTGTTAAATTTTAAATTACAATGTGTTTGGACAGTTTTTTTAGTTTTCATACAAATTAAGTTTTCAAATGATCACAACTCATTATACCGTGTATATATATATAAAAAATCCAGTTCAATTCCAATTTGGCTGATAAAATATTATGAGATCGATTCAGTGTCCACTCCGGTTTCTATTAAGCTTCCTTGTTCTTCAAAGATTAGCAAATCAAGACCATCATAAGAAATTCGATGAGTCAAACTCGTTGACCCTTGAGGTGGGGTTACGTGTGATTTTCTTAAAATTTTAACACCTCCACGCAATCACACCAGAAATTTCATCATCCCCCTTCCAAAAAATAAAATAAATTTCATTTCATTTCATTTCTAAAAACATGAAAAACAACAACAGCAACAACAACAATAATCTGTCAATACAAAACTCTGTTCCTAGCGATATTGCTTTCAAAATCGCTTCTTTGCTTCAGGTTTCTTTCCAATTATCTTTTTATTTATTTATCATTATTATGAATTTATGAATATTGGGTTGTGATTATATTTTAATTGGGTATTATTAATTGATTGGAAATTAGGAAATGGAGATATGTGCATTGGGAAGCTGTAGTAGGTTTTGGCGGGAGCTATGTGGGTCGGATCATATATGGGCGGGTCTGTGTAAACATAGATGGCCAGCCCTTTTTGTTGATCAACAACATCATTGTTTTGATGTTCCTCAATTTAATCCACATCATCTTCAGCAACTCCATTTGGACTCCATTTTGAAGGTCCTTTTTTTATATCTATATCTATACATAATATATATATCTTGTTTCCATTTTTATATATATGTGTAATTGTGTATATATGGTTGCTTGCTCCACTGGAATTTTATTTTTTTGCGTGGCGGTTGAAAATTATCGAAGGGGACGGTTTTTTTTATGTACAGCGCGTTAAAAGTTAAGTCCTTTTTTGTTATTAGTCTATTTCTTAGTTAGTTATGATGGTAATTACAAAGAAAGTATTATCGGAAAGTTATTAGTCTATATGTTAGGTAAGTAATGACATATTATCCGTGTAGTAAGTGAGTGAGCGAATAGCTTCATAGCAAATTAATCATTTTACTTGTTCAAATGCACAAAAAACCACAAGATGCTTATCATTATGCTTATCACATGGGCCCACATGTGAAGGCTGCAAGTCATAGATTCACAGGTTCGTGGAGAAACTATATTTTGTGATTCATGTGTGAGAACGGTAACTTACCGGGCATGAGTTCTATGCAGTGTGCGCAACCATGACGGTACATGAGACTAGAGGGTTCCCACTCATATGCCCTTTTTTTTATGCTTGTGAAGTTGTGATGTAGTTTCACTATGAAAAAACCATTGTAGATTTTCCTGAAAGCGTCCAGTTAAGCATACTTTTGGTATTTTTAGCAAATATAACACAATTACAAAAATAATTCACTCGATGATTATAGTTTCATTATGCTTGTATTGTTCTTTTCACAGTTTTGTTTATGATCTTCTTCACCTTCCTTTGTTTCTTTATATGTGCTTATAGGGATGGAGGGGATTTTATGTAAATAAGCATCATGAGATGGCTAGCAAAGCAGATGCTGTTATTGCGTTTTTGGAACAATGCATATCCTCGGAATCAATTGAGGTCAACCATTATTTGGTTGCAATGCAAAACATGAAGTCTATGCAGTTTGGATTCAGAGACGTCGTGTTGTTCTTTTTTAAAGAAAATCTTCATGTGCTGCTTAATTTGGCTGGTCTGCACTACTGTATTGCATGGCTTGGAGTGCCTGTAAGTGAACAATATTCATCTCTACTTATCTACTCTTGTCCCATTAGTAACTTCGTGGTTATTGTGATACTGGTGTCGTTTATATGTAATGTTAGTTTCCTTGCAGTTTTAGGAAAGTTTACCTTAGCAGTTTTAGCATCTTGAGTAACTCACTCTTCACTAATTTTATCTTGTTAGTATGTATTAGATATTTAGATTAGAGGGCAAAACTCTACATCTATTTATTAATGGAAGAGTATGTTAGTAGATTAGTCTTCTCATATTTAGATTATATAAGCAAATTTGAGCAGGACATAGGAACTTGTTAGTTGTTAGGTTAACCGTTGATTTATAGCTAAAGATGGTCTATTTTCTGCCGTCGTGTTTTTTTTTATAGTGAAAATCTTCAAAAGTGAGATCTGCAGTAGAAAGGGTAACCAACAATAAAATGTGCAATTGATATCCTAAATGATGACTTGTACAACGATGTGTAGTCAATTGTATATATCAAGACTTCATTGGACTCGTCATATACCAAGCATCAACATGAACCCGTCTTGCTGTGAATACCAAAATATGAAGACATGCATATATATTGAAAGATGGAACATATATATGAAATTTTCATATTAAAATGTATAACTTGAAAAAAAAGTAAGGAACTTGTGTACACAAATTTAAAGCAAAAAATATAAACATGAATTTACCATGAATTTATATTCAGACAAATATATTGTGATAATAAACGAGGTGGCAATCTCAACCAATTTACTTGTCCATGGATTGATTTGGGTTGTGTTCTATCTCAAACTGATTGAATGGGTGAACTGGTCAAAGTAGACTTTGGCTAAAGAGGAAATGAGTCAAATGGGTTGGACAGTTTCAAGTGTGTTCTATCGCGGTCTGTTTCTATGTATACAAGCTCCTAAATCATTTTATTCAATGATTTGGATTATAATTGTAATAGTTATCTATTCTGAACAGTCAGTTCACACACACTCTACACTAGACCATACCTTTGTTCCAGGTGGGCTACGTTCACTTGGTTGAGAATACATCTTCGATACCGCTACACCAAAGGCATGTTTCTTAGTATTGTTTTTTGTAATTACAATATGGTTGTTCTTTCCTAGATCAACAAAAGCTGTTTGCAGGTCAACCCAGACCCGCACGAATACCATTTGAACTTGTTTTAAACCATTAACTAATCCGCCCAAACTGCTGATATTGGCTCATTGAATTTACACAAATAGAACTGCATATGTCCTTGTATCGGGTATTTTCTCATTTACATGTGGCTGATGGAATTGCTTGCAGGCCGAGCATGTGATGGAAGCTCTATATAGTAGCAAGATTGCTTATCGACAAGTATGTGTCCAATGGTGGAAGCTTGGGCGGTGGTTACATGGATTTAGGCTGCGTGATGAGTCTATCTCAAGAAGAACATCCCTAAGAGATCTTGCAATGACAAAAGAGCAAGAAGTTCTTGGTGTGCTTTATCGCGGTGCAATTCATGAGGTGATTCGTGTTCAGATTTCAGCTGCTAAACCTGTTACTTCTCCGTGGTCATGCCAAAGCCGAACTGCAGAAACATCAGGTTAAAAAAGATTTCTACGTGTGGTTATCCGTCTGTGTGTATGTATAATTGTATATAACCCATTATGTGCATAATCGTTCAAAAATATATCTAGCAATCGTAAATGTTGTAACTTACAATAACAACATAAGGCACTGTGTACATTGATTTGCCTGAATGGATGTATATATTCAGGTTGATCATGTATATCTTGGTGCCTCAAACCTCATAATCAGAAACAATGTGTAATTACTTGGCCTAATTGCCTTATTGGAACCAAATGTTTTCTTGGAACCAAGTTTCTTTGGTTTGTTACCTTTAGTGGAAAGGTGTGTGTATGTATTGTGAGTTATCGGCTGTATAAGTAAAGAAATAGCACAGGGATATGAAGGAGTTAGTGTTTTGTTGCACTTGTTCAATAACAATTGTGTATGTGTATATATCTGAGATGCAAAATGTATTCTACTAGTTCTGAAAAGTCAGCCTTATACAAGTAGAGAGAGAAAAATGTCATTGTAATACATTATACATATTGAGACCAGTAGACCGCCCAACTGTTCAATTTCTTTCAAAAGCCTCATATGAAAACTACTTTATAGGCTGCCCAAATATGTATCCAGTTTTGTATATATTTAATCCGGATATTATAATATATAATTGGTTTGTTTTTTTTTTTCTGAATTATTTTGGTGATCTTTCTCTAGATGGTTTGATTATCTGGTGGAGAACTAAACATGTGGTGGTCGGAGATGATCATGGTGGTGGTGGTGGTGGTCGGTGATGATGATGATGATGTGGTCCTAATTGGTCCTAAAATAAGGAGTGGTCCTAAAATAACTCACCCCTGGTCAGCCTAACCCGTAATAACTTAATTCTACTCGTTATCCAATCTGTCCGTTTTGTTTCCTCTATAAAAAGAACACTAATATGCACTTTAGAATAGTTGAACTTGTCAATTTATACTTGAATTGATCTATTAGACTCAGTTTAGAAGTTGGTGGGTTCTCTCTATTATTCCATAGCATCTGTCTTTGAGTAAATCCAATTACAATACACTTAGTGAAATTTTTAGCCATCTGAAATTTTTCCAGCTTAGGTAAACATTTTAGTTCTTAATGTTATGCGTTTGACGCGTTCAAGGGCATGGCATGCACTATACCATCTAAGTTTTCATAAACTGCTCGATTTGTTTATTAATGATACACAAATGTAGAATCCATAAGCTCCGAACAGGTCACGTAAAGATTAATTTTGAGGCATGTGGTCTATTAATATCAAACTTAATTCTACAGCGATGCAGAACTATAGGCTCAAGGAACCAATAGGTAGGTTGTTGGTCTAGCGGTTGTTACAGTGACCTGAAGCCCTTAGTTGTGGCTTATGTCTCGTTAGGGACAAATGTGTGATAACAGTGCGCGAATATTTGTATATATATTTTTTTAAATATATAGGCATAAGGATTTATGCATTGGTAATACTGATATAGTTGTAAAAACCAAGATATAAAGACAACACAGAAGACATAAAATGGTTCTACAATAGTAATAGTTTACAACGAAACCAAGTGATTTAGTAACGGCGACTTCAATCCACACTAGTGGAAGGAAGAAATGGCTGAAAATAATGTTCTAAAGGCACTCCAAAACCCCGTGTCCAACGTCAAAATGATAATATAATGTTCATATTTCACACATATAACAGTAATATATTAGATATACGAATCAAACCCGGCTGAAGATATATGAAATGACAACCAGAACTTTGGTCATTCTTGAGGTAGAACAGGAGGTGATATGGTTCGGGTGTTATAAGATCTGCAATGGCGGCATTTTTGACCTAATATGTGGAAGAAAACTTCCGTAGTGTCATTGCAGTCGTTACATAGTATCCAAACCTGCAAATACAGTAATTTTTAGTACAGGTGCTAGTTTCAACCAATTTAATTAAGAATGGGTTTATCTGGGTTGTATTAAAAGGAAAATGGGTCAAACACTGTTAAAAAGTCGTCAAGTGTATTTCTAACCAAACGAGCTCAAAGATGTGATAGACTGCACAAAACGTTACAAATAGTCACCGATTTATACCTTCTTGTGCCTGTAATCATATGGCATCATAGTAGCTTCAATCTGCAATATGAATAAGTATGAATCAAAAATATATTAAATAACCAAAATGAACAAGACTGTTTCATAAAATGGACATAAAAATCGATTTGATAGACCCACCTCTTCATCTATCAGCTTCCATGCTGCTGACATGTCTATCACTGATTTAGTGCATATGGGACAGCTGAATCTGTTTAAAATATGGTACAAGTTAACAGGACATGCAAAGAATCGAAGATCAACAACGTCGTTTATGACATTAGTCATATGAATACTTACTTATCTCGCTTTATCATCTCATTGTAACATTCACGGTGCATCGTGTGCCCACATTTCATGACAGCGGTGTCTTTCATCGAGTCAAATAGATACTGTGAACAAACCAGTAGCAATGAAGTTTCCCGATATTCACAAAAGGCAAAGAGCATTAAAGCCATAGAGAAAAGAGACAAACCTCATAACATATGGGGCAATGATGCCTCATTGAATTTTCAACACATGAATGGTTATCACGTAAGCCGATAGAATAGCAAGATCCTGTGAATTCACAGTCAAGAAATGGGTCAATCAAATAAATTTGAAGTTAAAAAATTGGCTAGAAAAGAATTGGCTTTTTCAATCTTTAACTTATAAACAGGTCAGACTCATGTAATTTCTAATGCCTAACGGGTCAAACAGATAACTTATCGCATTGGATAAGAAAGATGGGTCAGATGGGTCCTAAGTCTCCCAAAGTGTATTTTTAGTACATAAAACCTCCTAAATCATCTTATTAAAAGATTATGGATAAAAATTGTTTTGGGTCAACTGGGCCCGACTCATTTTAATAGAAGACATTTCACCAGTACTTCAAAAAAAAGTATGATAATCATCTGTCTATGCATACCGCATTTTTTGCAGTGGAAGAAGTTCTCAAGGCCCCCAACTCTGAACATAAAAAGATGTTGTAAATGATATGACGCGCTGAACAATCTAAAGAACGAAGAAGAAATAGATACAATCTTGCTTTAAGTCCACTAACCTGCAGATACCACAATCGTCACAATGGAACAGACCCTTGCTGATCTGCATTACGACAATCAAAGTCAGTGAAACCAAACCATACGTGTAAGATACACAAGATATATATTTTCCTGGCTTTATACATCATCGTCGTAGAACTTGCAGATTTCACAAAAGTATTCCCCCATATTGACCCCACAGTTTGTGCAGGTACGCGCAACCTGGATTACAAAGAACATTATTCAGGGAATTTAAACAAGCAATTATTTTAGATCGATTCAATGAAAGTATATATGTGTATATACCGGCTGCTCTGTGTCACAAACTGAACAAATCACCTGCAACAAACATTAAGTTTTCAGTTAATTATTCGGTCGAACATCTACAAAAGTAGAAAACTGATGAAATAATAGCCGGGTTGGAAACATACTTGTTCCACATCAAATCGTACAAGTTCATGGCGATCATACCAGTTTTTCAACAAATTCTGAAGACATAAACAGAAAAGATCAAAAAAACAAATACATACAGAACGGAAAGATTTGCGACAAGAAACTAAATCACATGGAAAAAATAAAGTAACTTTACCGTAGCATCATTGTGACAATGTCTACAGTCATAGATCTCGTTGCAGCAAGGAGCTCGAATCATACATCTTCTTCTATAGTGCTTGCATCTGATACAATCCACCAAAAACCATCAGAAACAGTCGCACAGACTCGCGTACATATGAATAATGACACTTATACCAAAACTACGACTAATAAACACTTTGGCATAAATCCATGTACTTACTAAAGTCAAGATCATCTATCATCACGTCCATTAAGCACACGTTTAGGACATACATCATTTTTCCATACAATATACATAGATCGGCTTAGATCTCGTTATGAAGCTAATTAAGTATTTGTGAGAAGTGTGTGAATCAACTTCATAAGTATTCTAAATCGTATTATTTATCATATGTATGTAGCATATTAGTTGATCTTGATTCTACATGCATATAATGCATAATCATGATCAAGTGCAAATTATTTTTATTAGTAATATATACAGCCCGAACTGGAATTCTTTAAAGTTGAAATGCCTAAAGTTGGTAAAATTGAACCGATTAAAAGGCTTCAAAAATAACTATGGGTCCACCAACAAATAAAAATAAGGACCCATTAATTTGCTCGCCTTACCAACTTAGAGAGAACTGAAGTGAGATCGAGATCTCAATAAGGATCTCAATCCATACAGCCTAAATATAAGTACAGAGAGTTGTTCAAAGTACAAACTATAACTTCTATTCAAATATTCCATAACCAACTCAAAACATAAACCTATGTATCATATGTACACATGTTTTAAAGATGGTATTATATATATATTTTTTTGAAAGGTGTGGATCATTTGCTCGCAACAGGGATCTAGCTTACGTTGTCTTAACCGGATCCGCGCTAGAGAGTCCACTCATCTCAATACCTTGTACAATAAAAATCCCCCAATTAAACTGCCGAAGGACACAACATTTAATTGGGATAAAACTCCGGCTCTCAGCAAGACACTTCAACCTGGGTCTTGCATTTGTGTGAGATAACTTCTACCATTGAGCTATTTGCTCGTTGGTAAAGATGGTATTATAACTAATCCATTATCGATCTCTTGTCGATCTAGATCTTACATATAGACACATACATATACATATGCATACATAGCACATCACCCAAAACAAGTAAAATATAGAGAATATACATATACATATGCATATATAGCACATCATAAAACAAATAAGTTAAAAATAACATAGAGAAATAAATTTCTATTCCTATATAGAGTATATAAAATATATACCCGTAACCCATCTTCCCAAAATCCAAACGTTCTTCATTGGTGCCTTCCATGGAGGCTGAAAGGGGAGATGGGAATATTGAGCTAGGGAGGGCACAAAAACACTTTCCTGGTTTGGAAAGAAAATAGATATGTTTAGATATATGATCATATATAGGACACAAGTCTCAATGAGCTTTATTTATGTGTGTATATATATATAGTAATAATAAAATATGATGCATGTATTGCCCATAATGGTGGCAAGTAATATGGTGTTGGGAATAGTGGATAAGGAGAGTGTGCCGCCGAATAACTAACCAATAGGATCTCATCCTTAAATCAACGGTTGAGTAGCTTGTGGTCATGCTTTTGTAACTTTCCTAAAAGAATTATAAGTTATGGGTCCGTTTCTATAGTTCATGTTTAGTTAAGGTGCATGTTGCGATTCTAGCTAATAGTTTGTTGTAAACTTCCTAATGTTTTGGGTTTCTCAATTTTCGTGTCTTGCTTTGAACGTTCTCAAAATATGGTGAAACGAACCATTATATATAGTCACGATACAATATATAGCCACATATATCTTGTGGCCAAAGCAACTAGAAAACAGGAGACAAACAAGGAATAAAATAGGAAACAATATTAATCCTATACTAGGAGATATACGATCCTTTACTCCCCCTCAAGCTGGAGTATGAAGATTGCGAATACCCAGCTTGTCAAGTAGATCACGCAGCACCTGTGTTCCCAAAGGCTTAGTTAACAAATCCGCAACCTATTGTTTACTCGCCACATATATTGGTAAAATTTCATTAGACTCAACTCGTTCCCGTACAAAAAAACAGTCCATCTCAACATGCTTGGTTCGCTCATGGAAAACTGGATTGTTAGCAATGTGTCGAGCGGCTTCGTTGTCACAATAAAGAGGAGTAGCTTCGTTTAAATTAATTTCAAAATCTTTGAGTAGCCACCGCATCCAAAGAACCTCACTAACTGTAGTGGCCATAGCTCGATATTCTGCTTCTGCCGAAGAACGAGAGACCACGGATTGCTTCTTAGTTTTCCAAGACACAGGAGCACCTCCTAAAAGTAACAAGTAACCTGTCCGAGACCGTCGAGTGTAAGGACATCCCAACCAATCCGCATCACAAAAAGCAACAAGATCAAAACCACCATTTTTCGGTATAAATATACCTTGTCCAAGAGTAGCCTTTATATACCGAAGCACTCGAATCGCTGCATTCATGTGATCTTCTCTAGGATCAGAAACAAATTGACTGAGAATATTTACTGCATAAGCAATGTCGGGTCTCGTGGCTTGAAGATAAAGTAGTCTTCCAATGAGGCGACGATAAAGGGTTGCATCAACTTTATGACTTTCAGAACATTGATCAAGCTTTAAATTTTGCTCCATAGGGAAAGCACTGGGTCGACATCCAAGTTGTCCACAATCAGAAAGAATGTCCATGGAGTATTTATGTTGGCTAAGGACAACTCCATCATCCGTGTGAGCGACTTCAATCCCCAAGAAATACGTCAAAGGACCAAGATTCTTGATGCTAAAATTTGTATGTAGATATGCCTTGGTTTTCTCGACCAAATCCACATAATTTCCGGTAACAATAACATCATCAACATATATTAAAATTGCAACAAACTTATCACCTTCCTTGTAGGTAAAAAGGGAGTGATCTGCCTTTGATTGTATGAAACCAAGCTAAAAAAATAATAATAATTATGAAATTAATTATTCAGTCAAATTTTATGTTTTTTTCTTACTTAACATAAAAAAATAATGGTCAATTACCTATATTTTACTTAATACATAGAGATGTTAATGATGTATTACTTAATACACACAACACTTAATGACTAAAAAAAAGGGCCCTATTCTTATTTAAACACATAGATTTTAATAGAATAAAATTGTTACTAGCCAATATTCTTGGCGAGCGAGTTGAATTTACCGGGTGGATCGGGCGGGGAGGGGATCGGGTAGGCCCACGGTATTCAGTCCGGATACCCGTGGTCCGGCCCTTCGCTGTTCTAAAAAAAAAAAGTAATCTTGTAAAAATCTAAATGTAAAAATATAAGTAAAACAAGATTTAAACATTCTCATGACGATTTTTATGGACATATATTTTCTTTCCTTAAAAAGCTTCCAATTATTTTTTTTAGGCAAGTTTTATTATCAGATGATTGTCCTATTAAATTATGTTTATCCACAAACAAATATAAATTAGTGTCATATCCGTACTACGTTCGGAGGGTTTTTTTTTTAATATTGTTTTTACTTCTTTATGTCTATTTGTTTTATATTCTTTTTTTCGTTTATTTGTTTTTAATTAGTTATATTTGTTGGAAGACTTCGCAATGCAACATTGTGATCATGAAAGAAGAAATCGCAGCCAAAAGTTGTTTGTCTTGTTGGTCTTCACAGGGTTGATTCGATGAACAACACTATGTTTTAATGATTAAACTTGCTTGTAATTACATAGAATTGTTCATACGTACATACAGAGGTTTTCGACACTTGTAACTTGCGGTGGTTGTTTCCTTATATAGACAACCAACAGACACATTCTAACAGACGTGCCCTTTCACAAACCGACACAACCTTCCTACACATAACCGTATTTTCGGTTATAAACTTTCTAACTCGACACTTTTGGTCCTAACTTTACAATACACATGCTAAATACTTTCTAATTTGACACATCTAACCCAAAGTTTAGGTTAACAATCAACACTTCCCCTTAAACTAAACTTTGGTTTAAGGTGGGTCTTCAACTTGCTTTGTCTTGCTATTTACAACAAGGTTGGTTCTTCATCACCATCAATGAGACTAGACTCATCTTGCTTGTCTTTCTTCTTGTCATTCCATTTCGAACATTCCCTTGTTGTCATGCTTGTTGCTTACTTGCCTTCTCTTGCTTGTGCCACATATGTTTTATTTCTTGTACCACACAAGTCTTTCTTCTTTCTTTGCCACAAAGGTCTTCTTTCATGCTTTGCCACGAAGGTCTTGCTTGCCACTAAGGTCTTATTCGCCACAAAGGTCTTGCTTGCTAGAAACGAATTGTTTCTCTTACTTGCTTGGTTAGAATCAAGAGTTGATTCTAACTTCTTGCGTTTGATCCTAAGATCAAATTCCTTGTTGTTTGGGCTACTTGCTACCCAATAAACTTGCTATATGGGCTACTTGCTACCCAATAAACTTGCTTTCTGGGCTACTTGCTACCCAGTACGAACGTTGACCAACTTGCTAATCAACAATCGCGCTCTAACCAAGTTGCTAATTAGGGCTTAACTTGCTTTGACCAAAATATGGTCCTTGAACGCACCACACAGGCTTGTTCCTTGCTATGAACCACAAAGGGTTCGGTTTAACGTACTATGAAACACGAAGGTTTCTCTTACCAATTGTTGGGTTTCACAGGGTTAATTCGATGAACAACACTATGTTTTAATGATTGAACTTGCTTGTAATTACATAGAATTGTTCATACGTACATACAGAGGTTTTCGACACTTGTAACTTGCGGTGGTTGTTTCCTTATATAGACAACCAACAGACACATTCTAACAGACGTGCCCTTTCACAAACCGACACAACCTTCCTACACATAACCGTATTTTCGGTTATAAACTTTCTAACTCGACACTTTTGGTCCTAACTTTACAATACACATACTAAATACTTTCTAATTTGACACATCTAACCCAAAGTTTAGGTTAACAATCAACATGTCTGAATTTAGTTGGATCACCTAAGAAGAGAACTAAAGCTGACACTGTCCACTTCCTTCAACAAATCAATCGTCTGAAAAACAAACAAAAAAGTCATCTCTTGATTCGAGGACTGGTTGCTTGCCACTCCAACAAGTAGCCCCGAGGTTTGGTAATGTTAGAGAAGCGATGTCTTTGTCTCGAAGTACACCTTTTGGCACACCTATCTTGTCCTCGATATGTCACCAAGGTGGTTCACTTACGCTAAGCTGGAGCTCGCTACTGTAGGATTCTTGCAAGCAGATTTATTGGTTGAAGGAGGATGTGGGTCAGTACATAGAGGGGACTTCTGGATGGCCAGAAAGTTGCTGTCAAATAACACATAAGTAGAAAGTTATAAAGGAGATCAAGAACTCTGCTCAAAATGTTCCGAGTATTGTTATGTTGATTGGATCAAATCCCGAGTATCCACAAAGTGGCTGATCACCAAGAAGGTTTGGTGCGTATTCCTTTGAAGTTGTGCTAGTAGAGCTTGTTACAGAACTAAAAGCGGTGGATCTTAACCGACCTAAAGGGCAACAATGCCTCACGGATTGGGTGAGTTCTTGTCAGGCACCAAGGTTATGAACTTTTAACATATTCAAGACGGCAAATTCAGCCCATTTACTTACGTATGGTCACATGGGTCAATATAGGTTATGTTATAATCTTCTTAGTTAGAAGAGGAACATGTTGTGACTTGTAACAAGCTTTTTGTTTATCTTATATAGTTATATTTAACACTCTATTTCTTCCTATTTGTCAGGCCAAGGCCTAACCCAAGTTTCAACAATGCAGGACACAATGAAACAAAGTTGAACATACCAATTTGAGAAGAAGAAGATAAAAATACGGACTAATGGGTTTAAGATAATAACGACAAATACTGGAACAAAATAAAGCTTGTACTAGTTATAAGGTAGCAACAGCAACAACAAATATGGTGGTACCCAAACCCCCTATAAGGTAGGATACCCTTTATTGATTAAAAAAAAAAAAAGATAACATACCCAAGATCTAAAATGAAACAAAGTTGAACGTTTCTTAATTGTCAACATTACGAGTACGATTTATAGTAAAAGCCCAACTGAACCAACTGGGACTGCGGTGGTTCAAAAGATAATAATCAGTGGCCCTTTCGAAGGTCTTGAGAATTTGTTTAGGAGTCAACTGGTCGCAGATGGCAGCAGCCTCATCAAGGGCCAGATCATAGAGGCTTTTGATGAATAAAATGATGAATAAACCAGATACAGTAGATACAAAACAATGAGAATTGAAATGATAAAAATACAATAATGATAATGAAGAAGATAATAATAATAAATGACACAATTGAAAATCAAATTAGTAACGCTTGAAGTTTAATTGAATATATGCATATCCATATAATAATAAAACAACAAAAAGCACACTTGTTTAAACTAAAATCCAAGTAGCCTGAGCTCGAGCCTGACTCCTTCGAGTCGAGCTATTATTGAACTCAAGCCCTGAGGGCCCAAAATCATGTGTGGATTTCAAAATTTTCTACAAAATTGTGTAGATGAGTTCAATCATAAAAAATTAAAGGTTGCGTATACTAGCAAGAGTTTAAGTTGCTCAAGAAGTTCATCAGTCAACTTACAAAGTGATGCACTAACGATGACCTCAAGTGAGAATGATGAATTTCCTAAAAGAGTCGCACATTAAAATATGTTTTTGTGTAATGCAAAGATATTCAAATTTAGAGCACGATGTTAGAAAATCTGCTTTTAAATACTCTATGGGGATTGCAGACTTGCAGTACCTACACGAGGACTCGCACATCAGGATGGTGCATGCCTCTGTAAGAGATGAAAATCTTATTTATTTTGCAGTAAACATGAGCCAAAAAGGCCTCTTAATTGGGGGCTGGGTTGCCGTTCTTAATGAATAGGGTAGGTTTTCAGTCTCAAATTTAATCAACTATTATGATTCATGTAAAGAGTTTAATGACTCCAATAGTCATATATTCTTCCAATGTATGTAAGTTTTTAAATGCAGTGTAGAATGCAATGAAGAAAAGGAGCTTTCTGGATGAAACTCAAGGGGAATGAACTGAAGAAAACTGCACAAGTGATTAAAGTGTACAAGAATTGGGAAATCGAGCCTAATTTTGTTGCCGAGGTGTGAATTTTGTGAGTATAGTGTGTGCTTGGGTGTACAAGAATTCTAGCACATACTTTTGTCTCTATTTTTGTATTGAGTTCGGTTATGTTTTGGCTGCTAGAATCATTTTTGCTTTAGATAATAGGTTGAATTGGTTGGCTGAATGTATGTTTCTGTTTTTGGGTTAGTAAATTGGGAGTGTCCAATTGACTACCAACTTGAATGTAAATAACTGGTTATTCATAATATATACTTCACATTTTGAGGAAAAAAACTTTTATGAGATGTTACTATCCGATCAAACGATATAAAAACAAAATATTTAAACGACTATTGATTATTCGGTAACATCATTTGTGTAAATGATATACTTAGGTTTTATTTCCTCTACATTAGTATTATTATTCATCATATATTTCTTCCTCTTACACGTGCTTTTTTTGCATAGATGCTATCACGTATACCATAAAACGAATAGATCATGAAAGAATGTTATGTGAAAGCATTGATTCTCATTATAGCATCTATAGGCGGCAAAATGGGCGGGTTTGGGCAACTGGTCAATATGGGTTCGGATCAAAATGGGTCTTTCTAAAAACGGGTCAATACGGTCCGGGTCATACCGGGTTCGGGTCATAATGGGTCCGGGTCAATTTGGGCTGTTTTTTTTTTACGAAAATACATTACAATCATCTCAATTCGATGCTAAACATTGTTGTCGAGTCTATATGTCAATTCCATGAACCGTTAATGCCATACAAAATGAAAAAGACATTTGTTTTTGAAAGGAAAAAACAAGTCATTGATAGTAGGAGACTTGCAGCTAGTTTCATCCACATATACAACTATTTTAAAAAAGGTACTTACTTTTTTATTAACGGAGTAAATATATAAAACATTCTATTTAATAATAAAAAAAAGTTCATTAATAAATAGAAATAAAAAAATGAAATGATCCTTCATGATTTTGTCAGTGACGAAAACAAGCCGTATAGATTATGTCTTCTTATTATATTTAATTTTTATATTTTACTATTATATATTTTATAAATATTAAAATAAAAATAAATTTAAGTAGTAAGTAAAAGACCCAAAAGATGATATTGCCGCTATAAAGTGCCAGTAATACAAAAAATAAACTAGTGAGGAAATTTGAGAAGTTTGATCAGTTTAAAATTACTCGTAATAAACAAACAAAAAAATTTTAATGGATAAATTTATCATTACAACAAATAATGAAATTTAAGTTTTTATATTTCACATGTAATATTTTAACAGTGTGTTGAGTTCACACATATATATCTAATTTAATTATAATGAAAAAAAAAAAGAATTCAATCGCTAAAGTTATGTTCCCATTTGTTCAGGGCTCACATGTCACAAACTGTTTTTTAACTTTTGTTTTTTGTTTTTTAGTGGTAAAGATGTGTAAGCAAGTCTCCTCTCCTGTCAGTCCGTCTGATCACCCAATCACCCGTTCTCCCTCTGTACCCGCTATAAAAACATGAACTTTTTCTTTGGTCCGTTACGACCCAATACAATCCAATTAGTTTTTAATTCAGCCCAGAATGATCCAAATTCATTCAATCGGGTTGATTTTGCCGCCTCTAATAGCATCTTTCAAACTTATTAAAGGTTACTTTATAATTAAAATACCTACAACCATCCATTTTGAGTTTTGACATGTATTAGTGTTTTCATGTATGGATAAAAATAAAATATACACAAATATATAACATAAACTATGAATATCATGATTAAAATTCATGGTGTCATCATTTAATCCTAGTGGCCAGTGGGTGGACAGTATCATTATGCTAGTAAATTACATTCCAAGTGCATTAATAGTCTTTGAAGAGAAACCCACTAAACCTACTCAACAACACTCTTGCTTCTTTTTGTTGCCTTTTCTACATGGCACATGATATATTTATCTAAAGAGTAAGTTTTACAACAGTTTGTGAAAGTCAATAATTCATAAATATGATATACATAGTACCTCCCTTTCTATATAAACATGATAATTACTCAAACATACATATTATTGACATATCAATTGTTCTGTTCTTGGTGTTGTAATTGTAATGTATAAATCTAAGCTTTTAACATGTTTTTCATCATCATTTGTATAGAAATTAAAAGATAAAAGGTGGAGAGAATGAATATTTCATTAAGTCATATGTATTAAAATGGGAAAAAGGCTATTTACAAAGGAGGTGGGAAGGGGTATTTATACTACTAGTCTATTTTCACTATGACCCCTTCCACACTTGGATAATTACAATTCAACAACATTAATTTTAAAGCTAACATTCTCCCCCTTGGTGTTGAATTGTAAATGCAGCATGGTCTTCGATCTTTAAAACTTGGTGGGTTTCTTCGTGAAAAATTTCTTCTTGAAGGTTCTTGTAAAGTAGGCCAAGTCTTTGTACATTTCCTTTTCTTTGTCATCCATGTCTGGGTCACTGGTGTCACTTGAATCATCATCTTCAGCTGTTTCAACCACAATCTTCCTTGACGATCTGGAGGATTTTCTTTCAGCAACAAGAGCAAGTGGATCTGATGAGGAGCTTCCGTCAGTCTTTATTTGTTGCTTCTGGACAGCTCGCAGGTTGATCTTCAACTTCTCATACAAGGTATGAATAGAGAGTTTGCCAAATTCATCTTGTTGGTTGAGTTGTGCACCAAAGACTTGCCATTCTTCATGAAGATTTCTCAGAAATTTGATGTTGAGTTCCAAGTCGGTCTTTCTGATGGCATTTTTCCTCAATTCATTGATCACGTTACAGAATCGTGTATACGCTTCTTCTAACGTTTCACTCTTCTCTTGTTTGAATGACTCGTACATATCAAGAACATTGGATAGTCTGATAGTGGAGGACACCTCAGAGCCTTGCAGTTGTTTTTCAATTTCATCCCATATCTCTTTCCCAGTCTCATATGAGTCAACATTGGAATAAATATCGTTGGGAAGAGCCATGTAGAGATGGGATCTTGCAAGATTATCAGCCTGTGTGCGGTTCTTTTGAGTTGTGCTCCAACTTTCTTTTGGAATTAGTTCTTTGGTGACTGGATTTATATGAACAGCAGGGCCTTCTTTATATGAAGCTTTGATGTCATCTCCCAGAGGTTGTCTGTCAATCCAATCCAAAAATCGTTTTTTCCATTGTGGATATGACCCACGATATAGAACAGGAGGTCTTGAATCAGAACCGAGGATTAAAGAGTCAGAAATCGACATTCTGAGAAAATGTGAAGAAAATCCGGTTTTGAAAAGAGTATAAAATCCGGTATTCAGAAAAAGAGTACAAAAACCGGGTTTCACAAAAAGTGTTCTAAATCCGGTATTCGTCTGAAAACTTGAACAGAGTGACTTTTCACAAAATTGAAGAAATGAAGAACAAATACCGGTTTTGGTGTAAACCAGGTATTAATCTATAATAAAACCGGTTTTCAAGATAAAATCTATACAAATACCGGTAATGGTAAAATGTATAGAAAATCCGGTTTTCGAGGGGAAAAACTGGTAGAGTTTCGAATTGAAAAGTGAAGAAATTAGGAACAAATACCGGTTTTGGGATAAACCAGGTATTTACACACACAATGATATTTTAAGTCCCAAATCTTCACAAAATCCGGTGTTCTCAAAATTCTTAACTAAAACCGGGATTCATAAAATAATTTAATAAATCCGGTTTTCGATGAGAAGATATGAAAATATGACGAGTTGGAAAAAGATGAAATTAAGTTCAAATATCGGTTTTGGTGTAAACCAGATATTTTGGAATATAACAACTAAAGTTAAAAAATTTATCAAAATGAAAACCGGAAGGAATACCGGTGGGAAAACCGGAAGGAAAACCGGAAGGAAAGCCGGTTTTACAACAGAAATTCAAAGGAAATGAAAACCGGAAATGAAAACCGGATTTCAGATCAGAAAGCTAAAAATTCAATTTTAAGTCATTTGGTTTAGAATTGAGATTTGAAACTTCTTGAGGATGATTATAGGAAGGTAATGAGTAGATTGAAACTAAAAAGGAAGAACCTTTAACATGTTAAGAGGGTAAAGATTGGATTTTTCGGTAAAGTGGGAAAAACACAATTTAGCCTAAAATAGAACAAAATCAAGCAATGGATCTTACACAAGTTGTGATTTTGCTCTGATACCAATTGTAATGTATAAATCTAAGCTTTTAACATGTTTTTCATCATCATTTGTATAGAAATTAAAAGATAAAAGGTGGAGAGAATGAATATTTCATTAAGTCATATGTATTAAAATGGGAAAAAGGCTATTTACAAAGGAGGTGGGAAGGGGTATTTATACTACTAGTCTATTTTCACTATGACCCCTTCCACACTTGGATAATTACAATTCAACAACATTAATTTTAAAGCTAACATAATCCATTGTTCATTGTATCCAGAAGTTGTCACTCTTTAAAATCTCTTTAAAATGAAGGTTATATAGTAGTTACCACTTGGGAGACCGAGTCCGTAATGCGGGAGACCTATCCCCACCTTTTTGATGCTGAAGTGATTCCGGGGACGGAATCCTCTTAAGGGGGAGGTAATTGTAACATCCCAAAACTTAAACGTATATGTTGACTAACGTCGTTAGGTCAAATTATAAGTCCGTGATATGTTTACGTGGAAATACGTGTTTATATGCTTATGTGCCCTAATTGTAAGACTTAAATGTCTTTAATGAGTGACAATAAAGTGGACTTAATGATGAGTAAATGGCCCATGTAGTGTGCGAAAGTGCTTTAATGTGTTACGTATATCCCCAATAGGTGTTTAAATGCGAAATAAAGCTAATATGAAGTCCAGGGACTAAAATTGACATAAGTGAAACTTGAAAAACGGGATTAGGGATTAGGTTAAGCCTAATCTCATTGAATTGCAGCCTAATTACATTTCCTAAACACACACATACAGTTCCTTCAATTCCCTAATCGATTTCTTAAGGAATCTCCAAGTTTTGGTCAATCAATTGGGTGTTTTTGTATTGAATCGAATTGGCTATCGTTTCTACAGGTAATCCATGGTTTGTTAATTGTATTTTCAGATTCAAAGGTTGTTTTTATGTTAATCAAATCTGATTTTAATAAGGGTTTGAAGTAATTAGGGTTTCAAACGTGTTTAAGCAAATTAAGGATCTAAATGGTGTCAAACGAGTTTGTAATCGATCATTATGATCAAAATATGTTTATATGTGTCAAAAACATGTTTTGGAAACAGCCTAAGTCGATTGATTTCTGGAAAAATCGAAGAACAAATCGTTTTATGAATTCTGGGCGAAATTGTGTCTTAAATTCGTTTTCTGAGATCAGCAGCTATCCAACGAACTTTAAGTTCGTTTGGAGTGGTTTAACTTCGTTTGGGAAATGACTAAATTCGTTTGACACAAAGCCTAAGTTCGTTTGAAGCTTTCTAACTTCGTTTGAAACTAAAGATGTCTAAATTCGTTTGAAGTGAAAGTCTAAGTTGTTTTGAAACTTAAGTCCGTTTGATTCAAGCCTAAGTTCATCCTACAAACGAAGTTTAAGTTCGTTTGAGGTTGCTTAAGTTCGTTTGTTGTGGTCTAAGTTCGTTTGGAAGCGGTTAAGTTCGTTCAGTGAGTCTAAGTTCGTAAGAACAAACCTAAGTTCGTTTTTTAAGTTCGTTTGAGGTATTCTAACTTCGTTTGAGGTTGCTTAAGTTCGTTTGTTGTGGTCTAAGTTCGTTTGGAAGCAGTTAAGTTCGTTTGAGGTTGCTTAAGTTCGTTTGTTGTGGTCTAAGTTCGTTTGGAAGCCTTAAGTTCGTTTGAGTTTCTAACTTCGTTTGAAACTAAAGATGACTAAATTCGTTTGACACAAAGCCTAAGTTCGTTTGAAGCTTTCTAACTTCGTTTGAAACTAAAGATGTCTAAATTCGTTTGACACAAAGCCTAAGTTCGTTTGAAGCTTTCTAACTTCGTTTGAAACTAAAGATGTCTAAATTCGTTTGAACAAACCTAAGTTCGTTTTAAAGTTCGTTTGGGTCCCAAATGACTTATATTTTGTATATTAATGCATCTTAGGTGTCGGGGATTATTGTTAAGCACTTTTAGCCTTTCATTACGCGCGTACACTACTACCAGGTAAGATACACTACTTTTGTCACGCTGAGGGTGCAACGAAAATAGTTTCATAAACTATAACCTCCATAACGGTAATGTATAACCTATAATGTGGTTGGGTTGATATGGGAGGTACTCGGGGAATAATGATGACGATGCCTATGCTTAAAATGCTTCCCCGTAGTTATGTTTATGATATGATATGATGAACGGTGGTTAATGATATGATGTGATGTTGATTTGTGCATGTATATGTGGCTTGTTCATCTAGAACACTAGACCTTTTTAGGTTGCCATGACACGTGCACGTTTTAAGGGCCCTAACGTGAAAAGATGATAGTATGGATTAGTTTAGGTTAAAGGTGGAAATCTAAACTAAATATGATAAATGCTCGAGCTAATTAGATGTTAAGTGTTATGCATAACCTGTGCCTTACGGTGGTAATAGGTACGTCATGCCTTACGGTGGTTATAGGTATGTTAAAATGGTTGCTCGGGAGATTCCTTGCAACAAGTCATATGTGGCGAGTAGTTTCGGGTGGCCTGATGACCCACCTAATGTCATGAACATAACGTGCTACTCATGGATCGACATTGTCTTTCCTTAACGGTAACTTCGGTTACAACTTAACGGTGACCTAGTCACAACTTAATGAGATGAGATGAAATGACGAAATTGATTAGGCACACTTAGGGTCATGAACTCTATGCTTATATGTGATGTGGATATGTTTATACGGTGGTATGAATGCCTAATTAAAATGACGTAATGCTTTAAAGTGACGATTTAAATGGATGAAATGTTTGCTTAAACCTGGTGTTATCTTACTTAGCTTTATAGCTAACACTTGTTTCTTTTAATGTGTTGACACCCCTCAGGTTAGGCAATGAGATGACGTGTGAAGCTTTGGCGAGAGATGGGTAGATGATCAAGCTGGCTTTAGTTTACCCAATAGCTTCGCTTAAACCTTATGTTATTGATTTCCTTTATGGAACTTATGTAATGACTATGTTATGATTGCTTTATGTTGGGCAATCTTATGGATTTCTTTTATTACAGATTTGATGCTATTAGTAACACCACCAATGTTTTCTCAACTGTTTTCCTTAGTTGAGTATTTTCCTAAATCGTTTCCGCATGATTTAACGCCGTTAGGCGAAATTTTTTGAAATCCATATTTTTACGAAACGGGTGTTACACATAGCCAATAAGTACAGTCGTAGAGTAGAACATCAACTCAGGACCCCCACTAGTCAAACTATGACTCAAATTTAAAACTAATAAGCAATGATCAATTGACTAAGACAAATTTTGTTACGATTAGGTCTACACACAGTTATGCGCTTAATGTGTAATTTAGTAGACAAACAAAATTTGAATAATGAGGAAAATTTTATTAATAATAATAATGACCAATAAGTACAATATGCTATTACATTAAGTCTTTCATAAGCCCCATCTTCGAGACATGTCCTACGAAGACTTTAGGAGGAAGACCTTTGGTCATGGGATCCGCTAGCATGTCATTTGTACTTATGTACTCAATACAAAGAACATTTTCCTCAACCCGTTCTCGTACGAACAGATACTTTGTATCAAGGTACAGCCCAGCGCCAGTTGAACTGTTACTGTTCGAGAAAGTTACGGCAGCTGAGTTATCACAATAAAGCTTCAATGGTCTTGAAATGGAGTTGACGATTTTGAGTCCACTGACGAGGTTCCTTAACAACATACCATGGCAAGTTGCATTGTACACTGCAATATATTCAGCCATCATTGTGGATGTTGCGGTCAGTTTTTGTTTATGACTCCGCCAAGATATGGGTCCGCCAGCTAACATGAAAATATATCCAGAAGTGGATTTCTTATCTTCTTTGCTTTTAGCAAAGTCTGAATCAGAATATCCTACCACTTCTAAGTTGTCACTTCTTCTGTATGTCAGTTTGTAATCTTTGGTCCCTTGCAGATATCGTAGAACCTTTTTAGCCGCTTGCCAGTGAGCTAATCCAGGATTAGATAAGTAACGGCCAAGCATTCCAGCAATATAAGCGATATCTGGTCGCGTACAGACCTGAGCGTACATTATGCTCCCAACTACTGACGAGTAAGGTATCATCCTCATCTGCTCCTTTTCAACCTCAGTGCTCGGAGTTTGGAAAGAGCCAAATATATCTCCCTTTACTACCGGAGCTACAGTAGGAGTGCAGTTCTGCATGTTATAGCGTTCTAATATGCGTTCAATATAGCCCTTTTGTGAGAGACCAAGAACACCATTACGCCTATCTCGATGTATTTCGATACCTAAGACATAAGAGGCATCGCCGAGATCTTTCATGTCGAATGTTTGCGAAAACATTCGCTTCAACTCATGCAATAAATCCAAGTTGTTACTTGCTAGTAGAATGTCATCTACGTACAAAACAAGGATTGCAAAATTACTCCCACAGATCTTGAGATAGGTGCATTGATCCACTTGATTTTTCAGGAAGTCTTGTGATTTCATGACTTCATCAAATTTTAGTACCATTGTCTTGATGCTTGCTTCAACCCGTAAATGGATTTCTTTAGCTTGCAGACCATGTGATCTTTACCCTTTGGAATAAATCCTTCAGGTTGTCGCATGTATACGTCTTCTTGCAAGTCTCCATTTAAGAAAGCAAATTTGACGTCCATCTGATGTAACTCTAAATCAAAATGAGCTACGAGCGCCATAACGATCCTTAGGGAATCTTTACGAGAGACAGGAGAAAAGGTCTCTTGATAATCGATTCCGGCCTTTTGAGTATAGCCTTTCGCAACCAATCTTGCCTTATAGCGTTCGACGTTTCCTTTCGGGTCTAATTTGGTTTTAAAGACCCATTTACAACCGACAGTTTTGGATCCTTCAGGAAGTTCAACCAATTCCCAAACGTCATTATGCTTCATGGAATTAAGCTCTTCAATCATGGCTTCATTCCACTGAGTGGCCTGATCACTATTAATGGCTTCTCGATAGGAAGTTGGATCAGTAAGCTTTCCCATGTTCTCAACTTCGGAAATGAAAGTAATATAATCATCCATATTAACGGCCCTGCGAGGTCGGGATGATCTCCGGAGTTGATGTTCGGGTTCAGTAATGGAAGGTTCTGCATTTTCAATCTGGGGATCAAGAGGTGGATCAGTGAAATTAGGAGCAGCGTTGTGTACAAGAGGAATTATCGGAGAAATAATGGGAATAACCGACGACGAATTGTTCCCCCCCGCTTCTTGTACATTTTGCAAATCTAAATCAGAATTTGTCGTGCTCCCACTGATCTCTGAATTTTCGAGGAATGTAGCATGCATTGTATCCATGATTCTCGTAGTATGGGAAGGACAGTAAAACCGATAACCTTTGGAGTTATCAGGATAACCAATAAAGAAACAAGTAATGGTTTTGGAATCCAGTTTCTTTAAATTAGGGTTATAGAATTTTGCTTCGGCGGGACAGCCCCATACTTTCATATATTTTAAGCTCGGTTTCCGACCTGTCCAGATCTCATGAGGAGTTTTAGGGACAGATTTTGAGGGAACCCTATTGAGTATATGAACGGCTGTTTTTAATGCCTCTGTCCAAAGGAATGTAGGGAGGTTAGTGTTAGCAAGCATACTTCTCACCATGTCCATTAAAGTTCGGTTTCTCCTTTCAGCAACACCATTTTGTTGCGGAGTACCAGGCATGGTGTATTGGTTAATTATGCCCTGTTCCTTACAAAAGTTATGGAAAGGACCAGGAGCTTGACCAATATCCGTATGTTTACCGTAATACTCACCTCCTCTATCTGATCGAACCACTTTTATTTTTCGACTTAATTGGTTTTCAACCATTGTTTTAAAGTCAATAAAAGTTTGTAATGATTCAGATTTATCTTTGATCAGATACAGGTGCATATAACGTGAATAATCATCATTAAATGTAATAAATGATGTATGTCCAGTTATTGATGCGGGATAAGGTCCACTAATATCAGTGTGAATTATTTCCAACAAGTTGGAACTTCTGATGGACCCTTTCTTATTCCCTTTAGCCATTTTGCCTTTAAGGCACTTAATACATGTTTCAAAATCACTGAAATCAAGAGATGGTAAGATTCCATCTTTAACGAGACGTGTCATGCGATCTCGAGAGATGTGGCCAAGACGTTTATGCCACAACATAGAGGAATTCTCTGATTGTTTAGGTGATTTTGTCTTTGTTTTAGTTACGTCATCAATATTAAGTGACAACAAAGATTGTGAGAAATTATTATCCAGTTCTAATTTATACAGCAATCCATCCAAGAAACCACGACCAAGTAGTTGGTTATTAAAAGTAATGGCAATCTTGTCGTAGCCACGAGTTATTACATAACCTTCAAGGTCTAGTCTAGAAATAGATACAAGGTTCCGAGTTATCCTTGGAACATATAAGGTATCTGCTAGTCTAATACACTTTCCGGTGCTCATATGTAAATTATAAGTCCCCATGGCTTCGACTTCTAATAGATCACCGCTTCCAACTCTAAGTTTTCTTTGGCCCTTTGGTAGCTTCTGGATTGTATGGAATCCCTGCATTGAGTTTGTTACATGAACCATAGAACCAGAATCACCCCACCATGTATTAATTGGAACATCAGTAGTAAAGGAATCAAATATTACATATAATACGTTACCTTTCTTAGCCAGCCATTCCTTGAATTTAGGGCAATCCTTTTGACTGTGGTCTTTGCCACGACAAAATTTACAGTTCTTGCCAGTGAAGGAGTTGGAACTGGAGGCAACAGCACCAGGATTAGTCTTTTGGACCTTATAATTATTATTCTTTTTACCATGATTGGCCTTCCTTTTATGGGAGTTCGTGGTGGTGGTAAGGTGAACAGATTCAGGTTGTCGCAGCTTCAGGCGATCCTCCTCTTGTACGCACATGGCGATAAGTTCACCCATTGACCATTTATCTTTCATGGCATTGTAATTCACCTTGAAAGGGTCAAATCGTTCGGGTAAGGAGGTCATAATGAAGTGGACAAAGAAGTTGTCAGAAACTTCCATTTCAAGACTCTTGAGTTTATGAGCCATATCCTGCATTTTCATGATATGTTCACGAACACCACTAGTCCCTTCATACTTGAGAGTCAGCATTTGAAGCATTAGGGAACTTGCATGAGCCTTAGACGATCCCTTAAATTGATCCTCAACGGATTTGAGGTAAGTTTTGACATTGTCAGAGTGTGGGATCGCACCTCGGATACTGACACTAATAGAGTTCTTGATCATCATTAATGCTAAGCGATTTGATTTCTCCCACTTTTCAAATTCTGCCTTTTGAGTAGCTGTGGAGGCTTCAGTAATGGCAGTGGGTTCATCAAATCGAAGTGCATAATCAAGGTCATATAAGCCCAGACCTAGCAGCAGTTGCTCCTTCCAGGAAGTGAAGTTCGCACCAGTAAGTGGCTCAACGCCAAAGTTCGGTACTATATTGGAAATAAGGAGGATATATTTAGGATATTAATTATAGAAGATTATTATAGTGTCAGTGTTAGCTTTATAAGGCGGAGTAAATAATGTCTCTGAAGTAATGGAACTAAAGTAATGCCTAAATAAGTAGGCTTGAAGTAATGTTCCTTAAAGTAATGAGACTAAGACCATTATTGTTACGAAGCTAGTGATAGGTAAGCCTATTGTAAACACCAAAACAATAGGCTAAAATAAGGCTCGACTTGGATGTTACATCACCTTTGGGCAGAAGTAATATCCAAGTAAACAGGAGCATTAGGGGCATGCGACACAACACTTTATCTTTTGACCTTTGGGCACAAAATCAAGCATCGCGTATATTATGCATGCAAAAGAAGTTCTTTTGACACATGGTTATATTAAATCACCTTTGGGCAGAATTAATATACACAATGTTTATTAGGCAAAAGAAAAATTGCAACATGAGAATCACATTTGACCTTTGGGCACAAATAGTGAAACCATGTATATTATTGCAAAAGATATGGCACGTGGGATTTGCCAAACAAATTATGTTCGTGAGTTTAAGTTCTTTAATGGAAACTAAGTGAATGACATCCCGGGCCCAAAAGATTGTTAATAATTAATTGATCACGTAAGAGCTTACATTTGATGGCATGATCTCTACATGTTGAATAAGACATGATAATTTGAATTATGCATGCTCAAAAAAACGTGTTTTATATATTTACCTAATTTATTAGGTAGTTTTGTCAATGTGAGAACCCCACAAAAAATTGAATCCACCGAAAGTTTTCATTATTATATTGATTAGTGGTATCATTCTTAAAATAAAGAATTGTGGTCGACAAAAGAATTCGCAGCCCATAATTAAACAAAATGAGCTGTCAACATTCACAGTACACCTACTAAATTATTATATAATTCTTGGACACCAAGACTAATTGTTTAGATTTTGTTTCACTTGGTCTTAATTAATCAAATTCACCCCGAACTTAGTCTTTTGATCCACCATTTTCCAATGTCTATTTTTCTTTCTTACAGATTTTACAAGTTTAATGACAATGGATTTTTAAGCTTATATTTTACCGTAATAAATAAATAATCATGAAGAAATCAAAAGGGAGTTCGATAACAACCTTTGATGATTGGAGAATTGAAGAAAGTAACTGATGAAAAAAAAAACCACCATCGACGATTTATCATCCGATGATTGATAGATTACCAAGTAAGTTTTCTTTTCGATCAAATATTATGATTAAAACAGTTATTTCAATTATTTCCAAATTCATTTATAGAAGTGTGGTTCTGTTCCGATCAAAATAATGGAACAAAACTAACAAAAATTTTTACTTTATAAAATCATATTTTCAGGCATAAAACATATTCCAAGTATTTACGGAACACATAAGTAAATAATATACGAATCAGGGGATCGTTAGGAGCCTTTTGCTATGATGCCACATGTTGGAATAAATTATATGATTCGTATATATAAACAAGTAAATAATGAAAATATGATCAGAGATTACATACCCGATGATCCAGTGGATGAATTGAACAGGTTTGCCATTAGGATTGTCGGGTTCCCAAATTAAGATGATTGTATTATAATGGGATTGAAGGATTCAGTTATGTGTTTTTGTTATGTCCTTTTGATGAGAGAATGCACATATATATAATAGGTGTGTAGCGTAGTGGAAGCGTGATTACAGATAGTGTCACTATCTGTAATCACTCTACACTATTTGTAATTCTCTTACGTCAGCAAGACGTTCCAGTAAATAATGGAAGCAGAGTATTTACACATTTAATCCTGGTGTTTAATATATGTACTTTATTAGTCTCTCAAGTTCCAATCACCTAGTGGGAAACCTATACTACGTCTATAATAGTAAATACGCCCATCGTATATTTACTAGACATAGGGATTTTAGTTATCGTCAATTATCATATCATGTAGGATAAATGATCTGTGACGGTCACAACACAAACTACCCCCTCTCAACCCTGCCAGCCATGAATTGACCTGCTAAGCAAGAAATGAAGTACCTGTCGCCATTTACTTAATGATAAATATAAAAGTATCTTGAAGATGAAGGCGTAGGGTCGTAGGCAGTCGAGGGGAATTCTGGATGGGACATGTTACTACAACTTATAAACGTACATATCTAGTAGTGGTTCAAATCCAAAGTGTAATTTGAATTACATAATGGGTCACAACCCATATATCCATTTGGTTGGTGTAATCTGAAAAAGATATCAAAAACATATAGTAGAAGCCACTAAATAATTCCAGCATCATCAAAAATAAAGTTATGACAGGACCCTTAGTAAATAAAAACCATACATGGAATAGAGTACTAATTATCAAAAGTAGACTACACGTATCCTTCTTTTTACCAAATGGCGATGAAGGGGTCTATTGCAAATTTAGAAAAAAAAAAAGTGTTACAACTTGAGCAAATGAAAGATCAAATAGTTTACAACGGATGTGGAGAGATGTTTTGCTTATAGTTTTGGTGATGTCAGAAATAGGAAGATTTAATTGCTTATCATCACCTCTTGTTCATGATCCAAGCAAGGTTCTAACGTTGAATGAAGATTATCACTTTGAAGACTGAAGATCAGCGTTATTCAAAACTTACCTCAGTTTCTCTGAGCCTAGAAGAACTTGAGGATCCCCTGGCTAATCGGCATAACATGTCGTCCAACTGTGAAACATATAACCCCACCGGTAATCTATACTTTCTTCCACCTCCCTTCATTAAATTTATAATATACTAACTATGCAGGGTACTCCAATTGGCTATGATGGTGCTTCGACCTCCTCTCTGAACGCTACCGCACGTTTTGTTCAGATGGAGGTGGAGCCTGTTGGAATAAAAATGGCGATGAAGGGGTCTATTGCAAATTTAGGTAATTAATTTTTTTTTAAACATTGGTATACACTTTGGGAAATAACATCTTTACTTGTTTAACTTATTTTGTTTTAACTCAGTAAACGGTGTCACCTTCAAGAGGATCTGAAGCTTACTTGGTGGGAAACAAATAGCCATAGGTTTAGCAGTATTGTTGCAGAAGTTCAAAGATATATCTACGCCACGCGTACCCCGACCATGGAATAAAGGGTAACCGGACCAGAAACTTTCCGCGGCGATGTCGCCGCGGAAAGTCGGAAAAGACAAAAGTTTCCGCGGCGATATCGCCGCGGAAAGTGCGGGCCCCCATGTCATTAATGGCTAATCTGACAGAATTTTAGCGGGCCCCCCCTCATTAGCGGCGAGGTCGCCGGGGAAAGTCCGATCCGGTTACCCTTTTTTAGGTCGGACTACATGCGCCTATATCTATCCAGACTAGAATAGTAAGTACATGACCAAGGAGTAAAAGCTGAAGTCAAATGGAAGCAGCCGTATGAGCACCTAGTTTGCTTCTTATTATTTTTGATAGTTGGTACTCTATTCCATGTATGACTTTTATTTTACTAAGTGTCCTGTCATAACTTTATTTTTGATGATGCTGGAATTAGTTGGTGGCCCAGTCTAGAATAGTAAGTACAGGACCATGGAGTAAAAGCTGAAGTCAACTGGAAGCAGCCGTATGAGTTTTTACTCCACGCGTACCCCGACCATGGAATAAAGGGTAACCGGACCAGAAACTTTCCGCGGCGATGTCGCCGCGGAAAGTCGGAAAAGACAAAAGTTTCCGCGGCGATATCGCCGCGGAAAGTGCGGGCCCCCATGTCATTAATGGCTAATCTGACAGAATTTTAGCGGGCCCCCCCTCATTAGCGGCGAGGTCGCCGGGGAAAGTCCGATCCGGTTACCCTTTTTTAGGTCGGACTACATGCGCCTATATCTATCCAGACTAGAATAGTAAGTACATGACCAAGGAGTAAAAGCTGAAGTCAAATGGAAGCAGCCGTATGAGCACCTAGTTTGCTTCTTATTATTTTTGATAGTTGGTACTCTATTCCATGTATGACTTTTATTTTACTAAGTGTCCTGTCATAACTTTATTTTTGATGATGCTGGAATTAGTTGGTGGCCCAGTCTAGAATAGTAAGTACAGGACCATGGAGTAAAAGCTGAAGTCGGAAGCAGCCGTATGAGCTTTAATTACGCCACGCGTACCCCGACCATGGAATAAAGGGTAACCGGACCAGAAACTTTCCGCGGCGATGTCGCCGCGGAAAGTCGGAAAAGACAAAACTGTCACCAACTACCAGCATTAATTGCGTCTGACTTTGACCACACTTTCCGCGGCGATATCGCCGCGGAAAGTGGCCTCGATTTTCGTGATTTAAAACCAACCATCCGTTTCAATATATATCCATCCCATCCCTTTCAATATACATCTATCCCTCTTTCTTTTCTTTCTGCCGAAGATACCAAAATTCCGTCCAACTTTCTGGCCATTACCCTCTTTTCTCCATTAATTCCGTCCAACTTTCCGGCCAACTTTCCGCGGCGACTTTGCTTACCACCATCCCCATCTCTCTTTTTAAAATACCAAACAAATCTCAACCAAAACCCTATTTTTTAAATCCGGCCATCACTTTTTCCGGCGAGTTTTTCGGCCATTTTTCCCGACAAGGTATGTATTTTCCGGCCATCACCCTTTCTTTTTGCTTTTATTTCTGGCCATTACCCTTTTTTGTTTGCTTTTATTTGTTTTTTGATAGTTTTGGTATATGTTTGTATTTTATTTTCTATAGATTTGTTAGGTTTATTAGTATTGTAAATTGATGTGTTAGGATTATTAGTTAGTATTGTGATTGTTATAAGTGATAAATTAGTGGTTTGTAATTGTTGTTATTCTTGTGTTATTGGTAAGCAAATTGTTAGTGTTAATATGTTAGTGTTGTCAAAAATCCCCAATAGTTTAAGAAAAATGAAGTAGAAAAAAATCATAAAAGATAGGTAGAAAAGATTATATAGAAAAAAATAATAAATAAGTATATAAAATTATAACTTTAAAAAATATAACAAAATATAAGTACGAAAAAAAGAAATATAAAAAAATTTTAAATAGTATAAAAGAAATATATAAAATTATAACTTTAAAAATATACGTATAAAAGTAATAAAAACATAAGTTGTAAATAGTATAAAAGTAAATGTGACAATTTGTATAAAATGTATATTAAAAATGAAGTATAAAAAGTATATACAAAAATAACTATAAAAAGATATATATATATATATATATATATATAAGTAACTATAAAAAACTTTTAAAAAATTAATATAAAATACTTGTAGAAAATATAACAAAATTTAAGTACGAAAATAAAAATATAATTTAAATAAGTATAAAAGTAATAAAAATAACTTTAAAAATAACTATAAAAGTAATAAAAAGATAAGTTATAAATAGTATAAAAGTAAATGTGACAATTTTACCTTTATCGTATTGTTGTATGTATTATTAATATGGGTATAATTTGATTTGTAATTTGCAGTATAAATGGCTACAGTTCATGGTGGGGATGGTGGTAATGACCCACCACGTAAATCGTGGGTGCGGAAAATTTGGGGCTGCGCCGGGAGCGGTGGTAAGAAATTTTGTGTTTCTATATATTATTTTTTATTTATGGACTTCATGTGAAATTAATAATTCTTTTGTTTTGTAGCACCTAAAAAGGTCGGGGGTAACATCCGCGAATTTTGACCCGTTGACTTTTCGTGTAATATGACTAACAATTTAAGTAATGAATTAATTGGGTCGTTTTGTGATTTTATGACTATGTGGTATATTAGTCGGGTCGTCGTATGTGTAGTCGGTATGAAATTGTGCAACTAATGGTATTGTGGTTGAGAAAGGGAAACGGGTCGGCCCGTGGGTAGTCCATGACCCACCAAGCCCCCAAGACCCACTTCCCCCTTATCCTTTTCTCATTTCTCATCTTTCTCTCTTCTCTCTTCTATTCTCTCTAGTAAAAGAAACCCTCCATCTAATTTCCATTTCATTCCATCTAAATTGTGTTTTGGAATTGCTATAATACAAGAATCGTAATCATCATCTCCTCATTGTCGCCATCTTTGAAGAATCAAAGGCCAAGTTCTTACCATTTTACCCATTTTTGACCTAAATTCGGAATTGAGCACTAGGAAGAGTTTTGGTAAGTCTAAATCGACCCATTTACTTCTATTTATGTTTGTTCATGTGTTTCTAGTTGATTTGATACGATTTCGAGTCTTTAAAATGGTAAAATGGAGTTTTGGGTTAAATTAGGGTTAGGGTTAGGGTTTGATGAATTTGTGGATGATTTTGGTGTTTTGGTCGAATTTGTGGGTTGGGTTATGTGTATTTATAGTCATTGATGTTTAGTTATGCTTCAAAATGGGTTACAAATCGTTTTGGTGTGGTTTGGGTTGAAATTGGGGTGTTTGGGTTCGTTTTGCTGCACTTGCAGTTGCTGGTCCTGGTGTGCAGGTTGTCCCACTGCGGCGCAGTGGGAGGGCATAGTCTCCACTGCGGCGCAGTGGATTCTCTCGGCCTTCCTTGCTTCTTAGGCCACTGCGGCGCAGTGGGCATGGTTTTGGCTCACTGCGGCGCAGTGGATTCTCTCGGCCTTCCTTGCTTCTTAGCCACTGCGGCGCAGTGGGCATGGTTTTGGCTCACTGCGGCGCAGTGGATTTCCTCGGCCATTCCTTGCTTCTTAGCCACTGCGGCGCAGTGGGCATAGTTCTGGCCCACTGCGGCGCAGTGGATGGTCATTGTGTTTATGTGTGTTGATAAGAATGTATATGATCCATAATTAGGTGTTGGACGCGAGGTGAACTTCGTTCGGAGATAACTTAACTTTATAGCGATCTTATCTTCATAACCAATCAAGGTGAGTTTCGTATCTCCCTACCCGCTTGGGATTCGGGCTGAAAAGTGTAAACCTGGCTTGTTTACTTGTATTTATTGATGTATTACTTGTTTGACTTGATTGTTGGATTGATGTGGCGTATCCTTTCGTTTGATTGACTTGGGTTGTGTTTTCGTTAAGTATTACTTATACATTAGGATAGACGTACATACATGGAAGTCGGTTATGCCTTCCTTTGGGTTTAGATGTGGTGGGAAGGCTGCGGGTGACCCTATACATAAGCATCTGGGACTTGAAGAAAGTAGAATCCTCTGAAATATATGTACGTATAGTTAGTTTATATTGTGATTAGTGATTAATTTTGATTGATGCATATGTTGTGCATATGTCCCACTGTTAGGGGATTTGACTTATGTATATGGAGATACGGCCTTGTCCCTCTGTTGACAAGTGTGCCCCGTTACGATTATTGATTGTTGGCTCATGTTTGTCGAATGTGGATTATTGGTTTATGGTTGACGGTTATTGATTGTCGGTTTATGATTATGCATTTACATTTGATTGTAAGCATTGCATACATTGTTGATGAGCCTCGGCAGGGGATTGCCGGCATCCTGGTGCATAGATGTATGCACCCATTTTGGATGTAGTCCTGACCCCGAGTATATAGACATATATATCTCGATGTTTTTGAGATACAGCCCTGTCCATGGCGATGGCAGAGGGGTATCGTTGCATACGTGATTGAAGGTCGCGCTTGGGATAGGCATATTTGCTTATTCATTCATTCGGCATTTGCATTGATACATACATCATTTGTGCATCCTCATTACACTCTCATTTCTTTTGTGTAATCTTGTTGTTGGACGATATTGTGTTGCTTAGAGGCTCGCTGTAAGTCATGTCTAGCCTCTATTCTTATATTGTGATTATTGATGCTGGTTCGTTATGAACCATTACTACGAACTCACCAACCTTGTGTTGACTATGCTTAGTACACTTTTCAGGTAATCAGGTACTCCCCGGACGTGGTGTTTAGTTGCTTGCTTGCTGTCTAACCCGGACTTGGACTCATGGATCAAGGATTCATTGACCCTCCTTTTGCATTATACTTAGGATCGTTTGCCATCTTTGGATGTGTTATGTAACGTTGATGGCTATTTGCTCCTGTTGTATTTTGTTACTTGTATTGCTATGTTTTGGATTCACCGAATCATTTATTGCATTTAGTTGTTCTATTGTAATTCCACCGGGTGCTGTATGATTTCCGTGACATTTCGAGCTCCGGCTTGGGGTGTTACAGAATGGTGGCCCATGCGTGGTCGTAGAGAATTAGGTGGTTTGACCTAGACTACGGCTTAAGTTAAAACTCTTCATATAGCATGCATGGTTAGGAAATTCGTGTGCAATATGAATTTTGTGAATCCCCGTGTGAGTTCGTAGTTAAGACCATTTGTGTGATAGCTTGATTTCAAAGTGATGAATATGGTTACTATGATGTGTTGTTGTTATTTGTTGAAGCTAATGTGATGATTTAGGGCAAAATGAAGGGATGCCATTAACTTAGTATAATATTGTGGCAACCCTAAAAGAACCCGATCAACTCTTTTATGGTTACCCGATACTATAGCAAGTTCATGACATCGTGGATTGCGCACGTGTGGCTTAAAGTATAATAAGGAACCGATATGCTTAATGGAAGTTGATTGGGTGGAAGGTTAGCCGTTGGTACACCTTGTATACATACCCGGTTGATAACTAGAGAGCATATCGAATTCGGATTATACTTTGAATCATTCGTGTTAGTTGTTTAATTACATGATGAAAGGAACATGAGTACTTAATTTAATGATAAAATATGGCAATAAATGCAACGTGATGATATGATATGTAAACCCCTTACGATTTTAACACTGTTGCCTTAGCATAATGTTATGAAATGAGTATGTGGTATCGGTATGAGGGCATGACTACTTGTGTGACTAACATGCGAGCATTTGAGACTAACTCTCGGGTCAACGTGTCACTTGTTTTTATAGAAATGGAAAGACCAAGGAGAGTACGAACAAACTATAGGACTGAAGAAGAAGAGCCTCAACCGGAAGCTCAACCGGAAGTACAAGGTGGTAGAGGCCGTGGTAGAGGCCGTGGTAGAGGCCGTGGTAGAGGCCGTGGTAGGGGTCGGGGTAGAGCTCCTGAGCCAAACTTGGCTGAGGTAATCGCTCAAACGGTTGCCGGAATCATGCCAACCATCATTGCTCAAGTCACTGCAAGTCTTGGGCAAAATAATGTGGCTCAAAACAATGAAGCCCCAGAAGATGAAAATAACGAAGATGCTCAACATTATGCCGAAGATAATGAAGAAGAGGAACCCGTGGGAGTTGGTATCGGTATGCCTATGAATAATCAATATGGTGGGTACCGTCAAGGTTGTATATTCAAAGATTTTAAAAGTTGTGGGGCACCGGAGTTTGATGGGAAAGGTGGTCCCACGGAATGTATAAGATGGTTTGAGGCGATAGAGGCGGTGATTGAAAGGAGTCATTGCACCTATGGTGACCGGATTCCCTATGCATCCGGCATGTTTAGGCATGACGCCTTAAGTTGGTGGAACCAAGAAGTAACTTTGGGGCGGACTCAAAATTTGGAGTGGGTTGACTTCGTAAATAAAGTAAAAGCAAAGTTTTGTCCTCCCTACGAACTACAAAATTTGACCATTGAGTTTGCAAACCTCAATATGGAAGGAGCCGATTACAAGGGCTATGTGAGACGATTCCAAGAGTTGTCTACCCTCATTCCTCACTTGGTGGGCACCGAGACACAGGCCATCCAAAAGTTTGTATTGGGCTTGAATCCCCAAGTCCGATCTTATGTTAACTCAAACATGCCTACTTCTTTGGCTAATGCGGTTAACCAAGCCGGGAGTGTGACGGAAGATTTGTTGAGGAGTGGTGTTTTGAGCAAGTCCTCATCAAACAAGAGGAAGGAGGTGGGTGAGTCTAGCGGAGTAAAGAAAGCGGGAAGGTTTGATCCCAAG
>CM067169.1:61694634-61723969 GCA_034093135.1 Erigeron breviscapus
CAAAATTCAATCTCGAGATTTAGATTGAATTGGAACTTGAAAATTGACAGGATTATGTTATCAATAACCACGAATCTATTGATGAACAAACAACTGTGATTTTATGTGATTTGATGTGTGAATTTTGAAGAACCAGTAGGTGAAATATTACGAACAGAATTTGAGATTAAATTGATTTTGATGAAATTGTGATTGAATTCAGTTATGGATCGTCATCAGATTGATGTTTCTCTCTGATACCACTTGTTATAACACGATTTTAGCTACTGATTTCAATCCAACAATGGCGGTTTTCAGTGTGTGTTCTTGGTGTGTTTTGTGTGTGTTTTGAGAGAGAATTAAGTAACTGTGTGTAAATCTGGAATTAAAGGTGTAATGATTATTACAAGGTTATGTGTTAGTTATGATCTCTAAGGTATGAGATGGCTATTTATAGTCTAACTCTCAACTATTCTAATTTTCACTATTAGCCCCTCAACCTTAGTGATCATTTATCTATGACTTAACAACAAGAAATTTCTCTATTCTAGATTACAATTTATCACTATTTTTGGATTTCTAACATAACTAAACGTGGTTTGTATGTTGGTAAGGGTTATGCCCTTAATGGTATGTTTAAACTTAATGTAATTGCCATGAAGAACATGAATGAAAATGCTTCTACTTCTGCTTACTTGATTGAGTCTTCTAATGTTTGGCATGCTCGACTTGGTCATGTGAATTTCAATTCAATGCGTCGTTTAATTAAGTTAAACTATATACCATTTTTTACCATTGAATCTGAATATAAATGTCCAACTTGTGTTGAATCAAAACAAACCACGAAATCTTTCAAATCAATTGAACGAAACACCGAGCCACTTGATTTAATCCATACCGATGTATGTGATTTTAGAACGATTCCCACTCGTGGTAGTAACAAATATTTCATCACCTTTATTGATGATTGTACAAGATATTGCTATGTATACTTGCTAAAGAGCAAAGATGAAGCAATAAACAAGTTTATCTTGTACAAAAATGAGGTTGAGAATCAACTCAACAAAAAGATTAAACGAATAAGGAGTGATAGAGGAGGTGAATATGTTTCTCCTTTTGCTGAAATTTGTGCTCAAAATGGTATTATCCATGAGCAAACAGCTCCTTATACCCCACAACAAAATGGCATTGCTAAAAGAAAGAATCGAACTCTTAAAGAGATGATGAATGCCATGCTAATAAGCTCGGGTTTAGGCCAAGACATGTGGGGAGATGCCATTTTGTCAGCAAACTATCTTTTGAACAAAGTTCCTTTCAAGAATAAGGATGTTACACCTTATGAGTTATGGTTTAATAGAAAACCATCCTATAAATTCTTGAAAGTGTGGGGGTTTAGCAAAAGTGGTGGTTCCACCACCAAAAGTTCAAAAGATAGGACCAAAAACTGTTGATTGTGTATTCATTGGATATGCTCAGCATGGTAGCGATTGTGAATCCTCATATCTTGCTGAACATAGTAGTGCATATCGGTTTCTAGTACACGAGTCTAAGAACCCAGAAATACACAAAAACAGCATACTTGAGTCAAGGAATGCATCGTTCTTTGAGGATGTGTTTCCTCGTTTGGACAGAGGAAAAGCTTCTACATCAACTCCGGTTGATAAGATTGTTCCAAATGATGAAGAAGTAGAACCGCGAAGAAGCAAAAGGCAAAAGATTGAAAAATCTTTTGGGCCTGATTTTGTATCTTATATGGTTATGGGTGAACCCCAAACATATAAAGAAGCGGTTTCTTCTCAAGAAGCGCCTCAATGGAAAGAAGCTATCAAGAGTGAAATTGATTCTATTTTGCAGAATCATACTTGGGAACTAGTTCATCTTCCACCTGGTTGTAAACCACTTGAACATCGTTGGATATTCAAGAAAAAGATGAGAACTGATGGCTCAATTGATAAGTACAAGGCAAGGCTTGTAATCAAAGGATATAGACAAAAGAAAGATCTTGATTACTTTGATACATATGCGCCTGTAACTCGAGTAACTTCGATCAGATTGGTGCTTGCGATAGCAGCATTGAGAAATTTGGAAATACATCAAATGGATAAACGTAATTATTCTGTTTTTTCCTTATAAAACGGTTAATAAATAAATTATGTGAGACACATGTTTATTTTTTATATTTAAACAACAACACATTTACGAGGAGCTTATACCTTATTTTTTAAAAAAATACTAACAAACAGCCCTCATATTTTTAAGTACGATACAAAAGGTCAATTAATTATGTGAGGCATATGGTTGCAACATCATATAGAATAGTGATACATAAAACTATTTTGTCATCCACAATTAATTATCTATATTTTATATAGTTACATATTGTGCAGTAAAATACATACTTTTGACGTATATGGTTAAAAAATGCTATAAGAATATCACTTACTCGTCAAAGATGGCATAAATTACAATCATGCATTTACTTTATCGTAAGTCTTTGATTAAAGCAAAGCCACCACCAATAGAGTTCGGGTTTAGGTCAAGAATATAAAACGAAAAGTGAGTGGCGAAACTGGTGGGGTTTGGGTTATCGGGTCGGCGGAATGTGATGGGCTTATTGTATAAAACTCTTCCGGCGCCGGAGTTTGGAACGGTGAGATCGCCGGTGAGTCTAACAGTGGTATTGTTGTAAATGTGAGCATCACCCAAAAGCTTTAAGTTGGTGGGTGTGGCAAGTGTTTGGAAGTGAAATGAAGTTTCTCCGGTGGCGGTGGAGGAAAAACAGAGTAGTAAAAACAGGGGAAATAACAGAGTGTATACATATAATAAATGGGTGTTTGTGTTTGAGACGGAAAGAGAAGAATGATTCGCCATTGTTGTTGATATATTGTTGTGATGATCAGTGTAATGAAGTGGGACACTGGAAAAGGAATTGTCCTAAGTATCTAGCTGAGTTGAATGCGAAGAAGAAACAAGTTGGTTCGGCCACTGCTTCAGGTATCTTTACAATTGATACATTCCGTCTAAAGGAGTTTTTATAAGCTGGGCCTTGTCAGAGGCATAGTCTACCTCACCACCACTTTTTTGATACGTGACTATACATTATTAAAATACTGATAAATAGTACACACTGATGATGTAACTATCATAGTGATGTAAGGCTTATATATTATTATTAAAATACTGATAAATAGTACACACTGATGATAACTATAACCCTAAATATTACTGGCACTTCATGTTCATAGCGGCGATATCATTTTTTTTGGGTCTTTTGCTTACTCAGGAAGCTTCCATGGTTCGCATAGATAAGTCGCACAAAAATAGTTTCAATTTAGCCCTCAGCAATGATTTTGGTTTTACATACAATAAAATATTAATATAATTTACTTAATTTAATATTATCTTGGCAACATTATGTCACACCCCATTATAGCGGAAATACAGGGTTAACAAAATAATTGCGTACATATCAGAAGGTAAATAGAGATTACATCTATTAATCCAAATACAAGTCTATTACAAGTATAATCGTTCAGATGTGGATCCCAATACACGGATACAAACTATCCTCAATTGGAAATGGGTCCACTTAATACAATAATAACATCTGGACAGCTAAGTACAATTAGGACTAATAAAACGATAGTCCTCAGAGGTCTGACGCTAATTGTACGTCCAATGTTCAAAAGATGGCTTCAAAATGCCATATACGCTTCCAATACTTACTGTTGGTTCCCTGAAAAGCATGAAATTTGAGAGGATCAACTATCGAAATAGTTGGTGAGTTTACAGTATGTTTGACCAAATTTTTATCGTCATTGAGAGAACACAATGACATGTAGTTATTTTCAACAAGACAATCAGGATCAAAAACCTGATAATATTTCATAACAAGACAGCCGGGGTCTAAGTCCGACTAAAGCATATGACAGCCGGGAGCCAAGTCCGACAGTATCAGTCACTATGCTACATTGCTTCGCACAGGATTTCCCTCTAAAATGGGGTGCGCACCACAACAATGTTTATGACTAGCATATGACAGCCGGGAAACCACATCCGACAGTATCAGCCAACATGCCTCGCACAGGATTTCCTTCTACTAGTGGGTGCGGACCATAACTAAGACAGTCAAGAACTAAGTCTGACAATACAACCACTAGGGTTTCATAACAATGATAACTACAGGGACAACATTTTAGTTCGTCAAACACAAAGAAACATTTTTATCAGCCATCACACGGCAATTCAACGTCATTTTATCCAACATTTAATAAATGACACGTATACACATTTTCGACAGCCGTCAACATGGCAAATTTAAGTCAAATGATCTAAGCATCCAAATCACATGGCATACTCACAAAACAATCATTTATTTAACAAATCGTGTATACAACAGTACATGCTTTTCAGGCCCAAAGTAAAAGGAAAAGGGCGCCATAAACTCACCTTAGCGATCTAGTGCTAAAAGGTGCAAAGTAGCTCGAGAAGATTCAACAATCAGTTCTCCACGTTATCCAAACCTATGATATCATTTCCAATAATGAGGATCAAATCTCTTGACGACGAGTATCCTACGTACAACTACTTAGCTATCAATCCTAGAATGCCTCGACCAAGTGTGATTAAATGTTCAATATATACTTGACTCAAGTTCGTCTTTTATTACTAAATTTGGATGGAAAGTCAAAAGTTTCAGCAAGTTACCACTGCGCCGCAGTGAGCCAGAACTATGCTCACTGCGCCGCATTGTGCTAAATGAACAAAAGAGCAGAGAATGGCCACTGCGCCGCAGTGAGCCAGAACCATGCTCACTGCGCCGCAGTGAGCCCCAAAACTGCTTCAGCACCCTCAGTCCAGGTGCAGAAATTCCGAACCAAAAACCATTTTTACTCAAATCCTATCAATTTCAACACTTACAAACATGTTCAAAACCTGGAAACAATACCATTTCGCCTACCATTTGCATTTTCAACCATTTTGACATCAAAACCTAATTCTAAGCCAAAATTTTCATTAAATCATTAACCCTACTTTCATATCACATTCAAAGGATTCTAAATCAACTTACAAAACGGAAATAACCCTTTAATGAATTTAAATCAAATCAAAGTTTAAAAGAAAGTTAACTTACCAATTTGATGTTCTTGAAGGAAAGTTAAAGAAGATGATGAATATGATGATGATGAACCCTAGTTATTATAACTATAATCCTTTTATTTTGATCAACCCCTTTTTGATTTCACCTTGATAATCCAATTTAGAAGATAAGAGAAATTTTTGGTGTATGTAATGTGTGTGTGTGTTTGTGCGATCCAGGGAACAAGAAAGGAAGGAGGGGGGGAGGGGGAGACTTGGTGTCTAACTTCCTGCCACAAAACAAAAATCAGCCCATGTGGCCATAACTTTGGTATTTTTAATACCCTTAATTCGGTAAAATGCTTACGATTAAATACCGTTCGACCAAAAGGTTATAATTTAAAGTAAAGGTATTTACCCTCGTGTTATTTAAATTAAGACAAGTCAATAAAACTTCGTCAACTAACTTTTAGAAATATTAAGTTTAGACAGTCTAATTACTGTGCAAAATTCATAACCTTTTAATATCTCATTTAAAATTATTTTAAGACTCGGCATTCCGTCTAAATAGCTAATAGTCTACGTCATCAGGATACGTCTAACTGGACTAAGTCAACAGTCCAAATTGTCTAATAATTTCCACGTCTATAATTCTCTAAATTAGACGAAATTATAATAATGATCGAGATTAGGACTAACCGTTGTTAATAAATTACGAGTTGTCACAGCATCCCCGACTTCTAAGGATTTCGTCCCGAAATCAAGTCTTGCTTAGTAAAAAGATGAGGATACTTATCCCTCATATAGTCCTCACATTCCCAAGTCGAGTCTGGTCCGTGTTTTGAGTTCCAACGAACTTTGACCAACTTGATACAACTTCGTCTAAGCTGTTTGAGCTGTTGGTCTATAATTTCAACAGGCTCCTCTACAAATTGAAGAGAGTCATTCACTTGCAACTCTTCCACAGGTACAACCAATGTTTCATCAGTTAAACATTTCTTTAAATTCGATATATGAAATGTGGGATGAACATGTTCAAGCTCCTGGGGTAAATTGAGCTTATAAGCCATGGAACCAATCCTTCGAACAATTTCGAATGGTCCGATATAACGAGGACTAAGTTTTCCTCTCACGCCAAAGTGTGCAGTGCCTTTCCAAGGTGACACCTTCAACATAACTTTATCACCCACTGAAACTCAAGGGGTTTCCTTCTACGATCTGCATAGCTCTTCTGGCGATCCTGAGCCGCCTTCAGCCGTGCCCTAATTTCAACAATCTGGTCAGTAGTCTTCTGAACCAGTCCATACTTGTACAAACGACGCTCACCAGCATCAAGCCAACAAACAGGCGATCTACATTTCCGCCCATACAAGGCTTCAAAAGGCGCACACTTTATGCTTGTGTGATAGCTGTTATTATATGAAAATTCAGCTAACGGCAAAAAGGTATCCCAGCTACCTTTGAAATCGATAACGCATGCCCGAAGCATGTCTTCTAACGTCTGAATGGTACGCTCACTTTGCCCGTCCGTCTGTGGATGGTAAGCCGTACTCAATTTCAACTGAGTGCCCAAGGCGTCTTGAAAATATCTCCATGATTGAGAAGTAAAACGACCATCACGATCCGAGATAATAGACACAGGAACACCATGAAGTGACACGATCTTTTCAATATATAATTGAGACAATTTCTTTATTTTCCAATTCTCCCGTATGGGAATGAAGTGTGCAGACTTCGTCAATCGGTCAACAATGACCCAAATAGTATCATAACCCTCAAGGTTCGAGGTAACTTCGTAATGAAGTCCATAGTAATCTGTTCCCATTTCCAGTCAGGAATTGGGGTTGCTGGAGCAGCCCAGAAGGCTTTTGGTGCTCTGCCTTAACCATTGAACAATTTAAACACTTTGAAACATACGTGGCGATATCTCTTTTCATACCAGGCCACCAATAGAAATCCTTTAACCCATGGTACATTTTGTCAGCACCAGGATGGATTGAATACTTAGATCGATGACTCTCGTTCATCAAGAGTTCTCTAAGTCCATTATACTTGGGAATCCACACTCTGCCCTTGACATGTCGGATCCCATCGCCATCCAATTCAAATAGCCGTTCGGCATTCCACAATGCTTCCTTCTCGATACGCCCTGGTTGTAAGGCCTCATTCTGATCATCTAAAACTCTATCCCTTAATGATGAGCCAAGGTAAGAACTTGCTTTTGTTATGACAGATAGTGAAATTCTATCTTTTCGACTTAGCGCGTCAGCAACAACATTTGCTTTACCGGGATGATATTTGAGTTCACAATCATAATCACTGAGTAATTCTACCCATCGCCTTTGTCTCATATTCAGCATTTTCTGATCGAAGATATGCTAAAGACTTTTGTGATCTGTGAATACCGTACACTTTGTACCATACAAGTAGTGCCTCCAAATCTTTAAGGCAAAAACAACCGCTCCGAGTTCAAGATCGTGGGTTGTGTAATTCTTTTCGTGGGTTTTGAGTTGTCTGGAAGCGTAAGCAATGACCTTACCCTCCTGCATAAGTACACATCCCATTCCCTGATGTGATGCGTCACAGTATACCACGAAGTTTTCAATTCCATTCGGTAACGCTAAAATAGGAGCATTACATAGCTTGTCTTTCAACGTTTGAAATGCTTCTTCTTGGGCATCCTGCCAAATAAATTCCTTTGCCTTTTGAGTCAACAACGTCAAAGGTTGAGCAACCTTTGAGAAGTTCTCAATAAATCTCCTATAATATCCAGCCAATCCCAGAAACTGGCGGATTTCTGTCGGAGTCTTAGGGGCTTCCCACTTCTTTATTGCTTCAATTTTAGATGGATCTACGTGGATCCCATCCCTGTTCACTACATGACCCAAGAAGTGTACTTCCCTAATCCAGAATTCACATTTTGAGAATTTCGCGTACAACTTTTGATCCTTGAGCAGTTGCAGAATGGTTCTCAGATGACCTTCATGTTCGTCTTTATTCCTTGAGTATATCAGTATGTCGTCAATGAATACAATGACAAACTTGTCAAGATACGGTCGACATACTCGATTCATTAAGTCCATAAACACAGCAGGTGCATTGGTTAAGCCAAACGGCATAACCAAAAACTCATAATGTCCGTAACGAGTTCTGAAGGCTGTTTTAGGAATGTCCGTCTCTCTGACTCTGAGTTGATGATACCCAGATCTGAGATCAATCTTGGAAAAGTGTGATGCACCTTCCAATTGGTCAAACAAGTCGTCAATACGAGGTAAAGGGTACCTGTTCTTGACAGTCAACTTGTTCAGTTCTCTGTAATCAATACACATACGCATAGAGCCGTCTTTCTTCTTCACAAATAGGATTGGAGCTCCCCAAGGTGATGAACTTGGACGAATTAGTCCTTTAGCTAACAACTCTTGAAGTTGTTCGGATAATTCTTGCATTTCTGATGGCGCAAGACGATAGGGTGCCTTGGCCACGGGTGCAGCTCCAGGGACCAAATCTATTCCAAACTCAACTGGCCTGTGAGGTGGAAGTCCCATCAAATCTTCAGGAAATACCTCTGGAAAATCTCTAACTACTGGAATATCTTTCATGTCTTTGTCCTTTGGTTTTCTTTCTACTACTAATGCTAAGAAAGCAGGGTGTTCTTTTTGTAAATACTTATTTGCTTTTATCGCCGATACTAAGATCAATTTCTTTCCTGATTTGTCTCCTTGCACTACTAGGGTTTCGCCTTTCGGTAGGGGTATTCTAACAATCTTCTCATAACAACTTATATCAGCTCTAACTTTAGATAACCAGTCCATACCAACGATTACATCAAAACTACTTAGTTCTATAGGAATTAGGTCAATTTTAAAAGTTTCACCGGCCAATATCAAATTGCAATTTACTAAATGATCTTTAGCAATATACTTCTGACCGTTTGCATATTCAACAATATAAGTGTCTTTCATGGGGATAGCTATTATGCCAAAGCGAGACTTAAATTCTAAGGATATGAAACTTTTATCAGCACCAGAGTCGAATAGCACAAATACATAATGATTATTGAGTATGAATGTACCTATCACAACGTTGGGATCACGTCGTGCATCAGCAGCATCCAAAGCAAACACTCGACCTCTGCCTTGTCCTCCTTGATTCCTAGCTTGATTGTGCCCCGCATTGTTCCTCACGGGAACTATAGCATTGTTGTTCGGGGCTTGATTAAGTCTTGGACACGCTGGTCGGAAATGAGTTTCACTCCCACACTCATAGCATTGATTAGGTACCTTTTCCCTACAGTTCTTTGCCAGATGTCCCGACTTTTTACAACGGTGGCAAGTAGGACAATTTCCCACGTGACGAGTGCCACACCTATTACATCTTGTGTCTGCGCCAGGGTACCTCTTGATATCTTGTGGGACCACTGCAAAATTTCTGGCAGCTTTAAACCTCTTGCCATTCCCACCATTTCCAAAACCACTACCAGAGGCTTGATCATTTCTTCTCTTGATCAGTTCAGTTCCAACAGAAGAACCAGTGGTTCTTTTCAAATCTATCACCATTCGATTGGTTGCACTAACTGCCGCTTGAAGAGTCAAGGGATTAAAAGTGGCTACCAACCTTCGGATATCAGGTGACAATCCATAGCAGTATCTTTCAACTAACTTCTCCTCTGTATCCACCATACGAGGAACTAGTCTTGTCAGCTCATGGAAACGAGTAGTGTATTTCTCGTTATCCACTCCAACCATGGTATGATTCCAAAATTCGTTTTCCATTTTCTGTACTTCCTCCCTAGGACAGTACTTCTCCATCAACATATTTTTAAAGTTCAACCAAGGTATACTATTAGCTGGTTCTCGACCACGAGTCCTAATTTGCCCATTCCACCATGATAATGCATGCTTTTGAAATTGGGCGGTGGCATATTCCACTTTGTGCTCTTCAGCACAACGGCTGATATGAAGCACAGCCTCTATGCTTTCCAGCCAATTGATTAGACCAACAGGACCTTCAGTGCCATGAAATTCCTTCGGTTTGCATTGAGTGAAGGTCTTATAGTCAGCCCCGTGCAGATGCACTCGAGGAATAACTTGTTCAGCAGTAGGCTCAACATTGTTACTGTTGTCGGCATGATGGTTATTATTGGCGTTCATGCTTGCCGTGATCTGAGCGACTAAAGTAGGCATAGCAGCCAACAGTTGTTGTGTCACAAATGCTGCCATATTATTTTCCCCACCAGTATTTGGGGTAGGTCCAGGGCCAGTGTTCACCTGGACAGTAGCAGCTTCCGGTCTTTGCTGAATCACAGGTTCTTCCTGTTCAGCTTCAGTATTCAAAGGAGTTGATCGAGTAACTCTCTTTGGAGCAGCTTTCTTAACTGGAGCCTTTTTCGGGATCTTACTTTTCGTCTTGGGAGCCATCTATCCTTGACATGAACAAGATGTAATTTAGAGGTTTTCTCGTAAGAATAACACAGAATGTAGCTTTTCAAGATATAAGAGGGCATTAAACACACGTCACAAATTATCGACTTACTTGAACTCATTAACTAACAAGACAAGAAATATAGATCACTACATTTCTAGAATTGAAATGAGCAAGTAACGTAGCCTGAACAAGTAGGTAAGCCAAAGAACGATCATATTTCATTTATACTAAAACTTTTTACAAAATCTGACTTGTACATTTCCAAAATCTTGTGGGAAACTACATCCACAATCCAAATCATGTGGGAACAACATCCACGATGATACATTACACAGTCAGAACGATACTATTCGAAATACGTGGGAAATACATCCACCAAAAAGATTACAACTCAAATACAGAAGTATGAGTTGTCATTTGTTCTAAGGCTTACAATACGTTACTACTACCACTACTGATTACATCCTGAAAAGAACTACAACAAGCAATGCTACCACCAAGACTACCACGACTGATAGTATCCAGATCATCCTCCCAATAGCTTCCTTCCCTTCCCTTGCAACAGTCATAGCCTCAGCCGCCTGATGATAAGCTCCAGTCAACGCCTGAGCTTGATTCTCCATATTCTCTCTAGTGCAGATGAGGGAATTGTTCATCCTTGACAATTGTCGGCGATAATATTCGACCTATCAGCTGCAGATGCAACTGGCATAACGGCACTTGGATTGTAGACAGGCACTCTGGAGGGACCCGCAGCATACGGATCTCCCTGAAAGAATGGAAGAACAAGTCCACAGTTGCCCTGAACTGGTGCAGAAGGACCAGGAGCATAAGGGTCTCTAGGAGCATAAGGTATACGAGCTCCCTCGGTAGTCCTCCTCTGATATGGAGATACCGGTGTTACAGATGATTGAACATGGATAGACACATGTTCACCTCCAGATTCGCTGGATGAGGATATCAAATTGATAGGGCGAGATTCATTACCCGATTCCTCCATAGGTTCCTCTTCATATGATTCAGGAACACAAGGAATGGAGTTTGCCACAACTGGAACTGGAGGTGTACTAGGTACAACAGCATTAGAGCTAACTCCGTCCGACATGACTATTCTGAAAGGATAGTCAAAGAATCCATATAAGTCTGATGGATAAGACAATTCGAATCAATTGAATGAGACAGTACGCAACAAGAGTTTCAAAGAGATCTTTGTCTAGATTATACACATTCGATTTGGGTTTCTATTAGCAACATATCTCCAATGCTTATATATAGGGTCACCCGCAGCCTTCCCACCACATTTCAATATGTTGTTAATATAATCCAAACTATCACGTATATAAACCTTATGTATACACATACGAGTTGAGTTTCTATTCCTAACATACCTTCAATGCTTATGTATAGGGTCACCCGCAGCCTTCCCACCACATTTACAGTATGTTGTGAATATAATTCAACTAACACGTATATACACAATTTAAGATATTTATTTCGAGCCTTATACTATTTTACATAATCGGGACGTAGTTGATCGGGTTAGGTCTAATTATTGACAAATAGTATAACTCTTGAAATAGATATCCTAAACCTTAAAGACTTAGATTTCTTATTTGAAGCGACCATGGCTATAGATTGAGTTATTCACGAGGAATAACTCCGTATTCACTATAACCTTGTCTCTGATACCAATTTTTGTCACACCCCATTATAGCGGAAATACAGGGTTAACAAAATAATTGCGTACATATCAGAAGGTAAATAGAGATTACATCTATTAATCCAAATACAAGTCTATTACAAGTATAATCGTTCAGATGTGGATCCCAATACACGGATACAAACTATCCTCAATTGGAAATGGGTCCACTTAATACAATAATAACATCTGGACAGCTAAGTACAATTAGGACTAATAAAACGATAGTCCTCAGAGGTCTGACGCTAATTGTACGTCCAATGTTCAAAAGATGGCTTCAAAATGCCATATACGCTTCCAATACTTACTGTTGGTTCCCTGAAAAGCATGAAATTTGAGAGGATCAACTATCGAAATAGTTGGTGAGTTTACAGTATGTTTGACCAAATTTTTATCGTCATTGAGAGAACACAATGACATGTAGTTATTTTCAACAAGACAATCAGGATCAAAAACCTGATAATATTTCATAACAAGACAGCCGGGGTCTAAGTCCGACTAAAGCATATGACAGCCGGGAAACAACATCCGACAGTATCAGCCAACATGCCTCGCACAGGATTTCCTTCTACTAGTGGGTGCGGACCATAACTAAGACAGTCAAGAACTAAGTCTGACAATACAACCACTAGGGTTCCATAACAATGATAACTACAGGGACAACATTTTAGTTCGTCAAACACAAAGAAACATTTTTATCAGCCATCACACGGCAATTCAACGTCATTTTATCCAACATTTAATAAATGACACGTATACACATTTTCGACAGCCGTCAACATGGCAAATTTAAGTCAAATGATCTAAGCATCCAAATCACATGGCATACTCACAAAACAATCATTTATTTAACAAATCGTGTATACAACAGTACATGCTTTTCAGGCCCAAAGTAAAAGGAAAAGGGCGCCATAAACTCACCTTAGCGATCTAGTGCTAAAAGGTGCAAAGTAGCTCGAGAAGATTCAACAATCAGTTCTCCACGTTATCCAAACCTATGATATCATTTCCAATAATGAGGATCAAATCTCTTGACGACGAGTATCCTACGTACAACTACTTAGCTATCAATCCTAGAATGCCTCGACCAAGTGTGATTAAATGTTCAATATATACTTGACTCAAGTTCGTCTTTTATTACTAAATTTGGATGGAAAGTCAAAAGTTTCAGCAAGTTACCACTGCGCCGCAGTGAGCCAGAACTATGCTCACTGCGCCGCAGTGAGCCAGAACAGCCACTGCGCCGCAGTGAGCCAGAACTATGCCACTGCGCCGCAGTGAGCCAGAACTATGCTCACTGCGCCGCAGTGAGCCAGAACTATGCTCACTGCGCCGCAGTGAGCCAGAACTATGCTCACTGCGCCGCAGTGAGCCAGAACTATGCTCACTGCGCCGCAGTGAGCCAGAACTATGCTCACTGCGCCGCAGTGAGCCAGAACTATGCCACTGCGCCGCAGTGAGCCAGAACTATGCTCACTGCGCCGCAGTGAGCCAGAACTATGCTCACTGCGCCGCAGTGAGCCAGAACTATGCTCACTGCGCCGCAGTGAGCCAGAACTAGCTCACTGCGCCGCAGTGAGCCAGAACTATGCTCACTGCGCCGCAGTGAGCCAGAACATGCTCACTGCGCCGCAGTGAGCCAGAAAGCCACTGCGCCGCAGTGAGCCAGAACTATGCTCACTGCGCCGCAGTGGGCTAAATGAACAAAAGAGCAGAGAATGGCCACTGCGCCGCAGTGAGCCAGAACCATGCTCACTGCGCCGCAGTGAGCCCCAAAACTGCTTCAGCACCCTCAGTCCAGGTGCAGAAATTCCGAACCAAAAACCATTTTTACTCAAATCCTATCAATTTCAACACTTACAAACATGTTCAAAACCTGGAAACAATACCATTTCGCCTACCATTTGCATTTTCAACCATTTTGACATCAAAACCTAATTCTAAGCCAAAATTTTCATTAAATCATTAACCCTACTTTCATATCACATTCAAAGGATTCTAAATCAACTTACAAAACGGAAATAACCCTTTAATGAATTTAAATCAAATCAAAGTTTAAAAGAAAGTTAACTTACCAATTTGATGTTCTTGAAGGAAAGTTAAAGAAGATGATGAATATGATGATGATGAACCCTAGTTATTATAACTATAATCCTTTTATTTTGATCAACCCCTTTTTGATTTCACCTTGATAATCCAATTTAGAAGATAAGAGAAATTTTTGGTGTATGTAATGTGTGTGTGTGTTTGTGCGATCCAGGGAACAAGAAAGGAAGGAGGGGGGGGGGGAGACTTGGTGTCTAACTTCCTGCCACAAAACAAAAATCAGCCCATGTGGCCATAACTTTGGTATTTTTAATACCCTTAATTCGGTAAAATGCTTACGATTAAATACCGTTCGACCAAAAGGTTATAATTTAAAGTAAAGGTATTTACCCTCGTGTTATTTAAATTAAGACAAGTCAATAAAACTTCGTCAACTAACTTTTAGAAATATTAAGTTTAGACAGTCTAATTACTGTGCAAAATTCATAACCTTTTAATATCTCATTTAAAATTATTTTAAGACTCGGCATTCCGTCTAAATAGCTAATAGTCTACGTCATCAGGATACGTCTAACTGGACTAAGTCAACAGTCCAAATTGTCTAATAATTTCCACGTCTATAATTCTCTAAATTAGACGAAATTATAATAATGACCGAGATTAGGACTAACCCGTTGTTAATAAATTACGAGTTGTCACAACATGTAAAGTTGATGCATGGCCGTCCCCAATCTCATTTACATTTTTTCTAGATTACTAGTATATAATGACGTTTTTCTTAAATTAATAGTCTAACTCTGAGATGGGTTCACATTATTATCTTCAAACATGAAATGATGTCTAACTGTCTAAGTATAATTTTGGCAAGAAAAAAAAGCTTCAAATTAGTCCGAAATTACGATATATCCCTATATATGAACTCATTTATTTATTTATCATAAATCATTTTCTATATACGAAATCTTGTTAGACAACGGTTATACTGTAAATTTTCTTAATTTACCGATGGTATCTGTACGTAATTTATTTATTTTTATAATGAAATCTTTTTCTGTGTTTTTTCTGATTGTAATAGAAATATTATTGTTAAAAAGGAGTAGATTGTATGCCATAGTTGATGTGAATTGCTAAAAGTAAGTTCCATAATTTATTGACCTTTTGTATTTTTAGTTCAATTAATAATAACATGGGTCTTCTTGTTAAAGAAAAAGTAAGTATTGCTAATGGCAGTGCTAAAAATATTATTTTTAGCTCAAAAAATGAAAAAGTTTGTATACGGAAAGTTTTCGTTTTTCCTAAATGTAATTAGGCGGTGGGTGGTGAGATTTGGATTTGTTTACCAGCTAGTGGTTAACATATGATCACGTAAAAATGAACGTATGTCCGGAAAGTATTTAAGCCTACGGGGTCACACGCGTTGACACTTAGATATCCGGTAATATGTATATATTGTATCTACATATTTATAATCACCAAGTTGAGAGAAATGATAATTGGACATTATTAACTAGATATGTTAATTAGAATTATTTATTAATTAATAAATATGAATTATTAATTATTAAATATTAATTAATAATTAATGTAATTATTAATTAAACCCTAGTCCAAGTCAAAATGTGTTAGCTTGAAGGTTAAGTTATTAGGGATATATTTATACCCTATATATATATATATATCCTAATAATAAAACCCTAACATATAATATAAAATCTCTTGTTCTCTCGATCGGACGAAAATAGGAAAACACAAAACCAAAACTAGATATATCACTATCATATATCTTATGAATATTATATTGATAATAGTAATTAATTTGGTGGGGTTTTCACTTCGACAGAATTGAAACATATGGTTTGTGTTTCTACATTGTATTGGACGAAACTAATAAAAGCAGAGTTTTGGCTTTTGGTGATTTAAGATCTAGCAATCTCCGGGTTTTGTTCGACGTGTCGTGTGTGCGATCGTAGAGAGGTTTTATTTTAAACCTTATTATAAAGTTTCTTGCTTTATTATCTTCAATTAAAGGTACATGCTTTCTTTCCTTGGTTAATTAATTAATTGCATAGTTTAATCTTCCGCTGCGTGCTTTGTGATTTGATTAAGATAATTGTTATATAACCCAACAGTGGTATCACGAGCCTACTATGTGATGATTAATTACCAAAAAGATCAAAATTTGAAGGGGGGTTAGGGTTCATGAGGATCGAAATTTATATATAAATTTTAGATTAATTTTTGTTATTTTATAATGGTTAATATTAAATTAAATGGAAACAAAATTAATTTTATTTATTTATATATGTTTCGAAATCAGATCTAAATAAAAAAAAAAGTTTTTTTTAAAACCCTAATTCCAAGTTTTGATCTTTAAGCATTATTATGTGATAATTGCATGCGTTTATGGTGTACTTTTAATTATTTAATTGTTAAATAGAAGTAAAAATCATGAATTTTCATGCAAATTATTCATGATTATTACTTAGATATATTGATATGAAATCTTGATCATTAGGGTTAATTATGCTAGATAATTGAATAACTAATTGTGTGACAATGTGATTATGTTTTGTGAAAGTTCCTGTTTGACACCAGTTCACTAAAAAAATCATAACTAATCAACCGTAAGGAGTTAGAAGCTGAAATCTTTACAGTAGATGCTTGACTCATAGGGCTACAACTTTTATGTTTTGTGAAAGTTCCTGTTTGACACCAGTTCACTAAAAAAATCATAACTAATCAACCGTAAGGAGTTAGAAGCTGAAATCTTTACAGTAGATGCTTGACTCATAGGGCTACAACTTTTATGTTTTGTGAAAGTTCCTGTTTGACACCAGTTCACTAAAAAAATCATAACTAATCAACCGTAAGGAGTTAGAAGCTGAAATCTTTACAGTAGATGCTTGACTCATAGGGCTACAACTTTTATGTTTTGTGAAAGTTCCTGTTTGACACCAGTTCACTAAAAAAATCATAACTAATCAACCGTAAGGAGTTAGAAGCTGAAATCTTTACAGTAGATGCTTGACTCATAGGGCTACAACTTTTATGTTTTGTGAAAGTTCCTGTTTGACACCAGTTCACTAAAAAAATCATAACTAATCAACCGTAAGGAGTTAGAAGCTGAAATCTTTACAGTAGATGCTTGACTCATAGGGCTACAACTTTTATGTTTTGTGAAAGTTCCTGTTTGACACCAGTTCACTAAAAAAATCATAACTAATCAACCGTAAGGAGTTAGAAGCTGAAATCTTTACAGTAGATGCTTGACTCATAGGGCTACAACTTTTATGTTTTGTGCTAAGCCCAGTTCGGCCTTCTTCAGGGCCAGATTTGGTCGTGAAGCTTCTGGATTTTCCAGATCAGCATCTTGTTATTTATGGTAGATAATTTGTTATAGAAATTTTGGCTTACGCAATCAAGGCAACTTGATGTATGTGGTCTCTTTCCATATGAAAGAGGAGCCAATCTTATACCATAGTGACCAAAATTAGGTTGATTACCTTAATTGTTAAGTTGTAAATTTAGTAAGTTTAATTTTGCCTTTTATGAAAATTGTGTGCAAAATTGTTTTTGGAAAAATAAACTTGACTAATAACTATCGAAATAAGATTTTGTTTATAAAATTTGTGCCCTAAAAATCAAGAGATACACCGGCTCACCCATTTGAACAAACTCTAAGAGAGGTATAAGTCGAAGTGCGTTAGCCTCCTAAAAGGGCGGGTTTTTAATTGCGTTCATCGCAAACCTTTGCCCTTGCGCTTCTTTGTGCGTTCAAATGGAGCTACCGAGCTCTTTTGTATTTAAAGGCAATAAAAATGAGTTTTATAAACATATTATGTTTAGAAGATATGCATGAATCTTCAAACATAACCTTTTGATCAAACATCAAATTGATTGACCCAATAAACTTAAGTCATTGCCATCCAACTCGTAAAGGACACTTGTGGCTGTTGTTTTACTCACTGGTACACAGTGGTGAAATGGCAGTTGCATGGCAAATCCCACTCACTGGTACACAGTGGTGGACAAATTTGCGCGTTCTTGGTTGGACGACTTAAAGCGAGTTAAGCGGTGAGACCTTGACCCGTGGCAAAAGATGGGACAAAACATGACTACAAATCACTTGATGAATCGAGTGTTATTTGTAAGTCCCATTCTTACTAGGAATTGCACATGTAATGCAATTACTGCTTGTCACTTACCTTTTGAGTACAATCATTTCTAGCAGATCAACTGATGAAACGATTGTATGTCAATTGGATCCTAAGTCTTAATGAAATTAATTGTTTATTTTATAAACATTGGGTAATTAATTTCTTAAGGATTTATTATCGAAAATACCGATAATTGAACTTGAATCTGTTTTGTAAAAGGCAACAAATCCTTCACAAAACATACAACAATCGGCTTTTAGGTCGATGCTAGAAAGGGAAAACTTTCTAAAACCAATTTCAATGGCTGTTTTGTCAATAGAGAATTGTTCTAAAAGTTGAAAAGAAAACCCGTGTCATTGAAACTCAGATGCCGCTATTCCTGATGCGAATGCCACTGCTTTGCAGTTGGAAGCATAAAATACTCAGTACTATAGACATATTGAGGTTGCTTATTTGATGCTAGAAGCATGTCTCCCGAGTTTCAAAAAGCAATTCGGATTGCAAAATCCGTGTGATATGATCAAATTACTCAAGTCTATGTACAGAAAACAAGTTGGAGTTGAAATTACTTGAGCTAATTGAGTCACTCCATAACTTGAACACGAGTATGGGAAACCGGTGAATGCTCGTGTACTCAAGATGAAGAGTTACTTTGAGCATTTTGGAAAGGTTAAACTATGCGTATCTTCTGCCGATTGTTATTGGCATAAGAGACTTTGAGAAGTTTGTGTACAACTACAATTTGCATAGCATAAGTTGGACTTCATAATCAAGTTGATTGAGTATGAGGAAAACCTTCCTAAGAAATCTGAGATACCCCAAGTTCTTGTGATCAAGGGGGAATGGTTTAGAAAGCAAAACAACCGTAAAGCTAAGGGGAAGAACTTTGATAAGAGAAAACAAAGTATTTAGTCTCAAAACCTTAAAAGACCCCTTGGAAAAAGGAGCATACGGCTAAAGACCAGTCTTGTCATCACTATGCTAAAGTGAGACACTGGAAAAGGAATTGTCCTAAGTATCTAGCTGAGTTGAACAACAAGAAGAAGCAAGTTGGTTTAACCAGTTCTTCAAGTATCTTCTTAACTGAATTATAAGTGTTGATGAGATTCAAATGATAATTCAATAGCAAAAGAGTCAAGTTAACTTGGACTCTATCTATCTTTGACATTGTTATCTTGTTTAATTTTGTCAAGAAACGCATTAAAAGTCTTCAATGTGAAGAAATCTTACAAATCAAATGATGAATCATTTGATAAATGAGTGTCTTTTGAATTGTCGTTAGCAAGAAAAGCTGTTGAGTCAAGGATTCGCTGACCAGACTTGGTCGCTGACGTGGGTCGTCAGCGAGTTATCAGCGAGTCATTGACTCTGTCAGCGGGTTGTTCACTTTCCAAGTGTGTCAAGGCGGGAAGTTTTCAAACCATAAGAAGACAAGAAGTCACATGGTGGTTCTTCCAACTGAATATTACCTTATATGGTAAAGGTACAGTTGGGACCAAAACAAGGGTTTCTCTCTTTCATACCCGTTTTGGTAAAGAAGACAAAGGCTCCTGGATCCAAGTACAATGAGCCTATGAGCAGTCGACAACCACCATTCTATCACTATCATTGTAAGGCTGTGTTGCCCTAATTCCTCCCATATATAAAGCAACACAGCCGCATCTTTATAGTGTGTTTTATCACCACAAAGTGTGTGTCACTTTATTTGTAATTGCTTAAGTTTCTTTCTCTCTTTCTAGGCTTAGCAATTATCTAGTTCATTTGTATTCTTGTAAGACAAGTTGTAATATCGACCATGTATTCATCGTTTAATCAATGATACATATGATTAGACTTGCATAGTTTTCTTACAATTGAACTTGTTCTTGTTTATGTTCTTTACCTTCTCTTATTACTTTCTTATCTAGATTAATCGTAATATCAGTGTGCAAATCAAGGACTGTCAAGTGGTATCAGAGCCATCGTTTCTAAATCATTGAAACAAGATCCGTTTGCATACTTTTTCTTTCTTTCAAAAAAAAATTCTCTTTTCTTTTTCTTTCTTAATCCTTTTTAAAACAAGAACATGACTGCTGTTCCCACCCTTGTTAACACACGTGACTTCGGTTACGTATCCGTCCCTCCAAGATTCGAGCCCGATGACTTTGGGTCTTGGAAGGAAAGGATGTTACTACATATAGTGGGTGTGGAACCCTATCTTATGTCTATTCTGACCGTCGGTCCTTATATCCCCACTCTGGTTCAAAGAACACCAGGAGCAACTGTTGATGCTCCTGAGATTGTGATTGACATCGTCAAACCAGAGGTTCAATGGACTGATGATGAAAGGAGACTTGTTAATCTTGATGCAAGGCTCAAAAACATGATTGTCAGCACTCTTCCCACTGACCTCATGAAAGTGGTTATTAGATATCCCTCTTCAAAAGAAGTTTGGGATAGATTGGTTAGCATGCATGAAGGCTCTGCTGCTACCATTGCCACTAAAAAGATAGACTTAAAAAGAGCTTATGAAAACTTCTTTTCCCTCCCTAATGAAGGTCTTAACGGCACCTATACCCGTTTCAAAGGGTTGCTGAACGATATGACCACTGTTGGTATCACCCACGATGATTTTGAGGTGTGCCACAAATTTCTTGATGTTTTACCCATCAAGTGGCAAGGATTGAGACAAATCCTAAGGACCACTGAGCGACTCAATGGCATTGACCTTGAGTCTCTCTTTGGCATGCTCCAGTTCGAAGAAAGAGCTCTCGCTCAAAATCTAAGAGCTGCCGCTGATGCACAGCATCGTGCGGGTCCCTCTTCTTCTTCCTCTACTTTATCTTCTGCACATTCTGCTCTTGACCCTCTCGCCCTTGTCTCTGCTGAGCCCAGTAATCTTAATACTGATGCCAGCTCTTCTAATCTACCACAACCTATTCAATCTCTTGTTGATGATCTTAATGCTGAAGAGAAACAAGAGATGTTCAGCGACTTTATGGATTTTGCCTTAGTCGCTGGCAAGAGGTACTCCCGTAAATGGAACAACCGTAGGTCGGTTGCTCCATATAAGCCTCCTGTTGACAAAGCTCAAGAGGAGTGCTGGAGATGTGGTAGAAAAGGCCAATATCAAAAGGAGTGCAGAGTTGCCCTACCAACTCCTGCTGCTCCTAAAACTAACCCTTCCAAACCTGCTGATGAGTACAGGATTAAATACTATCAGCTAAATGTAACACCCCAACTAAGGCGGAGCGATGAGATGTACAGAAAGTCGAGTATTCAAAACAAAGGATAATAGATAACATTCACCATAGCTTTATTTGATAAACAAAATTTTACAATGCACAAGCATGTGAACCAATTCCCAAGTACAATACGTCTACTATACTTGGATATTGAGTCCACGAAACAAATAACAAATACATGAGATGATATACTGCAATGATCAGGGCGGATTCCATTGCCCGTCACAAGGTTTGATCTTTGACTCCAATGTGCAATGCAAACAATCATGATGCATATAATTCCTCAAAGCTTACGCTAATTCCTGAAAAGCATGAAGAAAAAGTGTCAACTACGAAAACGTAGTTGGTGAGTGCATAGGTTTGCAAGTAAACCTCGTTACATATCCATTTCAAAATAGTTGAGAAATCCATGGTAAATTATAAAGTTTTCATTTGTCACATTTATCGTGAGAGAAAAATATATCAATCGATTGATCATTCATCATACCAAAACCATTCGGTCATCAATGTTTCAATATCGCCAATTTCAACAACTTTCAAGATTCCATATAAGGTCCAATACCCAAACCGTATGTTCAATCCATAATATCCAACCATAAATAATATCAATACCACTTGGTCAATGGTAAGACTACCATGACGTAATTTGATGAGATAGTTCTTGAGCCACTACTAAGACCGGTTATGTCCCAATAATCAGATATATTATCCCAAATGATAAGATAATGATAAGCACATGCTGTCAATCACGTGCATAAAGATAACCAAGGGTCGTGCCATGGAGACGCCCGTAAATATATAGTAGTTAGAGCACCGCGAGGCCAGACTGGCGATGAAGGTGGCCACAAAGGCAGACCAAACATCCCACCGTTACCTATAATAGTGGATGAGGGGACAAGTCCTAGTTGCGCAACCCTCTAACTACAGGCCTCAAATGAGTTAATAGTAGTGTACAAGGGACCACCGTTTGACAGTACTCAAGCTCATCATATAACATATAACACGTTGAACATACAATATAATTCCCATATCATTATCATTATTTTAAAGAATCATTTCATAAGAGAAAGTCATTTTTAATTAATCATACTTTTCACCCCGCAAGTAAAACATATAAAAGAGTTTGAAAAGGGGGCTATGACTCACCTTGATATGCCGCATATTATATTCACTTATCCAAAATGGGTACTTCCCATCTATCGCTTCCTTGATCATATATTCCATCATGGTGCTCAACCATACTCAAAGCCAAGACTATCCCTACGATAAGACTAATATACGTAAGTTCCTATCTTATGCCATCACTAAGAAATGCCACTTTCATTATGTTGTCATAAATTTTGGGATCCAGGTATATTGTTAATATTTGCATCTTTTTGGTTTTAGAGAGTGTTGGTGTAAAAGGGTCACTTTCATTATACATGTAGTTATAAGTTGTTAGAATTTCGGTAACTTGCCTTTGATTATCATGGTTCCCATTGTGTGCTTTGCTTAATTATAATATTTGACATTAGTAACTTCATAATATTAATATTTATGAATACTTTCTGATTATAACTATTTATTTAATTTAATATTATTTAATTAATTATTTATTCATTTTCTTGATTTATTAACCAAATAATTCTTTAAAAATACTTTTAAGTACCTCACTTGCCTTTATAATTTGTGGCTAATTATATTTGGGTTATATTCTGATTATTATGCTTTTTAACTTAGAATATTGTGATATATATATTTATTTATGTAATTTTTCTATTAATTTAAAAATAGTTATTAATTAGTGATTTTCACTTACTTAATTATTTCTAAATTATATGACATTTGTTCTTTGACTTAAAATGATTTTACTCCAGTAGGTTTTAGTCACTTTCATCATTGGTTGTGTTTATTTAACCAATTTCATGATTTATATAATTTATTTATTTATTTATTTACCTTTTTATTATCATTTAAATTAATAATTAATAGAAATTCTTTATTTATTTATTTATTTATTTATTTATTTATTTATTTATTTATTTATTTATTTATTTATTTATTTATTTATTTATTTATTTATTTATTTATTTATTTATTTATTTATTTATTTATTTATTTATTTATTTATTTATTTATTTATTTATTTATTTATTTATTTATTTATTTATTTATTTATTTATTTATTTATTTATTTATTTATTTATTTATTTATTTATTTATTTATTTATTTATTTATTTATTTATTTATTTATTTATTTATTTATTTATTTATTTATTTATTTATTTATTTATTTATTTATTTATTTATTTATTTATTTATTTATTTATTTATTTATTTATTTATTTATTTATTTATTTATTTATTTATTTATTTATTTATTTATTTATTTATTTATTTATTTATTTATTTATTTATTTATTTATTTATTTATTTATTTATTTATTTATTTATTTATTTATTTATTTATTTATTTATTTATTTATTTATTTATTTATTTATTTATTTATTTATTTATTTATTTATTTATTTATTTATTTATTTATTTATTTATTTATTTATTTATTTATTTATTTATTTATTTATTTATTTATTTATTTATTTATTTATTTATTTATTTATTTATTTATTTATTTATTTATTTATTTATTTATTTATTTATTTATTTATTTATTTATTTATTTATTTATTTATTTATTTATTTATTTATTTATTTATTTATTTATTTATTTATTTATTTATTTATTTATTTATTTATTTATTTATTTATTTATTTATTTATTTATTTATTTATTTATTTATTTATTTATTTATTTATTTATTTATTTATTTATTTATTTATTTATTTATTTATTTATTTATTTATTTATTTATTTATTTATTTATTTATTTATTTATTTATTTATTTATTTATTTATTTATTTATTTATTTATTTATTTATTTATTTATTTATTTATTTATTTATTTATTTATTTATTTATTTATTTATTTATTTATTTATTTATTTATTTATTTATTTATTTATTTATTTATTTATTTATTTATTTATTTATTTATTTATTTATTTATTTATTTATTTATTTATTTATTTATTTATTTATTTATTTATTTATTTATTTATTTATTTATTTATTTATTTATTTATTTATTTATTTATTTATTTATTTATTTATTTATTTATTTATTTATTTATTTATTTATTTATTTATTTATTTATTTATTTATTTATTTATTTATTTATTTATTTATTTATTTATTTATTTATTTATTTATTTATTTATTTATTTATTTATTTATTTATTTATTTATTTATTTATTTATTTATTTATTTATTTATTTATTTATTTATTTATTTATTTATTTATTTATTTATTTATTTATTTATTTATTTATTTATTTATTTATTTATTTATTTATTTATTTATTTATTTATTTATTTATTTATTTATTTATTTATTTATTTATTTATTTATTTATTTATTTATTTATTTATTTATTTATTTATTTATTTATTTATTTATTTATTTATTTATTTATTTATTTATTTATTTCCCAGTTATTTATTTATTTATTTATTTATTTATTTGATTTATTTTTTATTGAATTATTTGGACGTTGGTGATTTTTATACAGAGACATATATGTGTCCTATATTTATGTGAATTTTTGCTAAATTTTTAGACATTGTTTACTACCTCTAAAAATTACCAAACCAAAACTGGGCAGAACAAGAGCTGCTGTGCGACTCAAAATATTTTATAAAAGATTTCTATGATGAACATTTAAGAAAAATCTCCCAATTTTATTTTAAGTTAGGACACTTTGAACTCAGTTCGCACCAAGTTTAAACTTCTGAAACCTATTAGTTAAGAAATTAAAAATCGTCAAAGTTGACTCAACATTAAGACAAAAATCCAGTTTTGACCACTTTTGGTAGAAAAATCATATCTTTGGTTTGGTTTAGTATTTTTGAGTGATTCCAGTTGGAGGTTAAACTTAACTCTTTTATCTACAACTTTTATTTTGAAAGTTTTTCTTGAAACGGCCCTCACATGTTTAGTTCACCCGATTTAAGACAGAAAAGTATTTCTGTCAGAATGTCTTTGATTATAACAACTCACCAATGACCATTCTTGCTTTATTAACACTTGAGTTCATCATTTACAAGATTAATACTTTATTTTTATGTCTCTCAACATCAAATTTCCAGATTATTATACTTCTCTTAACATATTTTTCACTTAATACAAGTCCATCCATCTCATAATCCAACAACAAGATTCAACTTTCTTAGATCTAACATGTATTCATTCAAATCAACACTTTTCAAGTACCAATCTTTATAGATCTAACTTTCAACAACATAAAAACATCTTTTTAATGAAAAATCTCAGAAATATATTCTTCAAATATACAAAAACATATAGATCTATGAAAAGGAAAATCACTTTAAAAGCTACTAATCTATAACAACACTTTTGGGTCTTAAACTTGTTGAATCCTTGGATCTTTCTCATAGATTTCGACATGCATATGCATGAGGAGAAAAATCCTATCAACTTTGCCTTCATCAAGTGTATATTACAAAGAAAACAAGAAGAAAACATAAACTTTTGATAAAACCTTTGAACATAAACAAGAACAATATAGATCTAGTAAAGAGATGAAGATTTATACCCTTGAAGAACTTGGTTTTGAAGATGAAAAATGGGCAGAATTTTCGGACCTATTTAGGCTCCTAATAACCCTTAATCCAAGCTTGAAACAACCCTTAATCTTATCTTGAAACAACCCTTGCTTAACCTTTATTATTAATATAGTTTAGATTGATTTTTGTTCTTGTTTTTCTTGATTATTTGAGCCAAAAATGGAAGAGGAGAAGAGAGAGTTTTTGGATGAGAGAAAATGTGTGTGTGAAAAATGTGTTGAATGTGTGTGAGAGGGGGGGGGGGGAGGGCCAAAAGCTTAAGGATAGGGTTTCTCACTTTTTTTTTTTTTTATTTTTATAAGTGTATAAGGGTGTATGAATGTATGTATGAGTTAGGTGTTTGTATATGTATTTTGTAAGGTTATTTGTATTAGTTTGTAGTGTAAGTACATTTTTATTCTAGTATGTGTATATGTATATATGTCGTGTATATGTATATGTATGTATATTTTTTTGTGTTTTTAATTTGTTACATAAGCCTTTATTTATAAACTTGTATTTATTTTAGCATATATATATATATACTTATTGTTATTTAAACACTTTTATGTACCTATTAATTTATAAATATGCTTTGAGATAGAAATCTTTATTCTCATGTCATATTTACTTAAATTGGTTTGGTGATTGATTTGTTGGACATTTATAAGAATTTTGATTGATATCTCAACTTGTGAGACTCACTTTATTATTTATATAACTTAACTTCTCAAAATAAAGTTTTTGGTTCGTTGACCTTTTGTCAAGTTCAATTAGAACTAGTTTTTAGCTTGAGATTGTGTTGAATGATTATAGTTATTATTCACGGCATTTATAAGATAGCTAGTCACCTACAATACTTCATTGAACTAGAGGGCAATTATCACCATGCCGAAATGTCTAGAAGGCCAATTCTCTTAATAAACCTCTAGGGATAGATACCTAGATAAGTCTAAGTAATATGTCCTAGTCGGAAATTGAGGGTTGTTACACTAAAGGCCAAGGTTGCTGAAATGGAAGAGGCCAAAACACCAGCAAAAGGGCTGGTAGCTGAAGAGCACGACTGGGCTGAATCAGACGATTCAGACATTGAAGAATATGTTGACGCTCAAGTCTCCTCAAGTCAGTGGGTGAACGTCACCATTAAAAAGGTTTGTGCTCACTCCTCTGCTTCTGAAGAAGATAAACCAAAAATCTTCGAATCTCTCTTTGTGACTTTCAGTTCGTTGAATCTATACGAGCTGATGTCCAATCTAAGCTTGACTCTACTTCCTTGGAGTTAAGTGAAAAATCTGAAAAACTCAATGAGTTGAGAAATGTTCACGTTGAACTACAATCTCATGAGTTGCTGGCACAAAAGGTTCAACTTGAGAATGAAAGACTCAAGCTTGAAGTTGCCAACCTTAAGAAGATAGTGACCTCCTGGTCAAAAGCTTCCAGGTTTCACCACCAGTGTCTGAACGAACAAGTCCCTGCCCAAGTTCAGGCAGTAATAGGCGGTGACTTTAATACCGCTGCCTCTCTTTCTGACTTGTTCAATGATGAGGTAAAGCCTGAAATTTCTATTCCTCCATCTGCTGTCATCTCTCCTGAAGAGATGAAGAAATGGTATTTTGTTAGGGGTCTTAACAATTACCATAACAAAATGGATGCTGGTACTACCACTTCTACTACCAGCGACTCATCTAAATCTGCTGAAGAAAATGGTGCTGGCTCCTCAGCAAGCACCAGCAACCCCTATCCCCATCTTCCCATTGTTGGCATGATGCTAAACGAAGGAAGAGTTCAATACTCTTCTGGGGAATCTTTTGAAGGCGATATTGGTAGTGATGGTTTCAAATCCATCGCTCCTCAGCAGCTCACCATCAGACCTGCTGACCCCTTCAAAAGAAGTAAGGTTTCTGTCCCCTATGACTATAGCACGCCTCAGCGAGCTAATCACGTCAGTCAGCAACCTCAACCAGTTGCTCAACCCTCTTCTTCTTCACCTTCTCAGCAAGCTTCTACCATTGCTGACAGAAAAACTGTGTAGGATGATCGTGTCATGCAGAGACGCGTCAGGTTTGGTGACGCTAGATATCAGCAAGTTGGACCATCTAAGGTCCGACCTGCTGATAAACAAGTCCATCAGCTTGCACTACAATCAATGCCTACACCCATTTTGAGGCATAAAACTCCCCAAAAGGAGAGAATGTCTCACACACAAAATAGGCCTATTACTCCTCAAAAGGGAAACTTGCCTCATCAGCAAGTAAGGCCTATTACTCCTCAAAGAGGAAACTTGCCTCATCAGCAAGTAAGGCCTATTACTCCTCAAAGAGGAAACTTGCCTCATCAGCAAGTTAGGCCTATCACTCCTCAAAGAGGACACTTGCCCCATCAGCAAGTGAGATCTACTACCCCTAATAGGCAATACTTACCTCATAGGAAAATGAGGTATGTTACACCTAGTCAGCAACCTAGATCGATCACTCCCAAAAGAGTGCATCCATCTCAGCAGGGTCTTTCTTCTTCTTCTCACCCTGCTGTGAATCTAGCATGGAGTGTAGTTAAGGGATCAAAAATCCCCTCTACCTCTCAATATGAGGATCCAAGAGGAAAATCCATTTTGGGTCCTGCTCCTAAGATACCTCAGCTTACACTTAAGCACAAGCAAAAGTCTAAGCAAAAGAAAAAGACATCTTCCTCTGTTGACCCTAAAATTAACGAGCTAGCTCAGCAAGTTAATGATCTTTCCTCTGAACTGAAGGAATTCTTCCTTCAAAATCAACAAGGCAACACCTCTGCCAAAAAATGCTACACATGTGGCAGCAGAGGTCATGTTGCTTCTGATTGTGACAACTCCAGGGATGCTCCTGAAGTTGACATTCAACCTAATCCTTCTTCTTCAGCGACTGCTTCCTCTTCCACTATAGTCAGCGAAAGTTCTGCTTCTGCTGATCACATAAATAGTGTTGGAGAGTCATCCGATCTCACTGAGGAGAACATTGTTGACTTCATTGCTGCTCAGCGAATCTCCTTTCCTCTCTCTCAAGAGATCATTACCACTGGTCGAGGCA
>CM067169.1:61724969-61745177 GCA_034093135.1 Erigeron breviscapus
GAAGTTGTACAACCCATTAGACATGTTGCTCCTTAAGGTCAAGAACCAGAAATTGTTGGACCTTCTAGACGACCTAGAACAAACAGGCGTCTGATGAGAGCTGGAGTTCAGGTGAATCCTGAAAGACATCCTGGTGATGTAATGAATTTGGATGGGTCTCCGATTTTTGAACCTGAAGAGAATGTAGAGGTTGTTGGGCAGGTGACTGATGAACAGATAGAAAATGCGGCCCAGATTATTGAGCAGGTTATTGAGCAAGTCGAACAAGATGTTCAGACTGATGAACATGTATCTGGTGAGCAAGAGGCTCAAATCGACTTGAATGTAGAGGCTGGTGAACAAGTTCATGAACAGGTTGGTGAACAGACTGGTGATCAGACAGTTGGGATGGCTCCAAATTGGGATGATGTAGATTCCCCAATGTCTGAAGGTTTTGATGTAAACATGAATTTCCTGGGTGATGAAGAAGAAAATATTGACACATCTGCTATTGCTTCAGTCACCCAACCAATTATATCTGCTGAAATGCCACACCACCACCAGAATCAAATGAACCATCCACCAGAATCAAACATGCCACCACCACCACCACCTTCAATTCCAAGAAATCCTCAATACTTCACTCCTGCAACCACTCAAACTTCACAATCTCAACCTCCACCACTTCAAACTCCAGTCAACGTAACTGAACCTCGTGCGCTGGACTCAACAGTTGTAACATCTGAAGCTGCAACTGAAGAGGATTGGGCACAAGTACCTCTTATGACCAGATTGCCTTCCAATCTTGAACCTCCCAGTGGTCTCTCCACTTCATCTTCTGCCGAGGTCCAAGGCCTTTTAAGTAAGGTGGTGGACCTAGAGAGATCACTCCAGACTTTATCGCAGGTTATTTCAGACTTTAAATATTTATTATCAAATAACCTTGCATCTGAGATGAATGTGTTTACTGGGAATGAAAAGCTTGTTTATGAGAAGCTTGATGAACTGGTACTGGCCACAAACAACAATACTGAAAATTTCAAAGTGGCAGTCCAGGGATTGGAGACAAGGCTGGTGAACTCTGTTCAGACTGCAGTGAAAGGTGAACTTGTTCAACCACTGGCAGGTCTGAATGAAGAGGTTCAGAAGTTGGTTACCAGGATAAGTTCTCTGGAGAGTAGATCCACACTTGATCAGGATGCAGTTGTAAGTATGATTAGTAATGAATGTACAAACAAGTTCAGAATCAGTATGCTGAAAGAATTATCTGAAGAAATTTCTGAGACTGTTCTTCGAACTCTTTAAGATGGGTTGTTACCCCAAGTGGAGAGGTTGATGGAAGAAAAATTGCCAAAGCACTTGCCTAAAGAAGTTGAAACTGTTAAAAAGGAAGTGCAGGCACTTAAGAAAGTTGTGACTGATACAACTCAAGTGGCAGGAAGAACCTTTGGTGCACTGGACAGACATATGCTAGAACAATTATGGAATGATCTCAAGTCCAGAACTGGTGATCATTCCAAGGGGGAAAAGTTGTTTGGTGACAAAAAACAAGTGACACTGAAGCATTTGACACAAAGAGCATTTGGCACTGAAGCCACTATGCTGTCTGAAGAAGCTGCTGGTACTGAAGCCAGTGAGCCCCAGTTTGAGTCTTTCCTAGATATACCAACTACACTGAAGTCTGTTAAAGGAAAAGCACAATTGGTATCTAGTGAAGAAGAACAAACTGCTGAAGAATCATCAGAGTATCCTACTGCTGATCATGAAACCTCCAAGAAGCTAGAACAAGAATGCATAATTATAGAGATCTTTAAGAGAAATCAAAAAGATGAACTGCTGGCCCATCAAAGGGAGATGGCAACTATGGGGACTCTGGACTCTTACAATGCTGGCAGGTTAGGCATAAATATTGATGTGTACAAAAAGATGAAGGAAGACCCTAGAGTTCATCTATGTCTGAATGCATTGAATGATGTTCATGTACGCTCCTTTTACGCCGAAGAAGAACAGGTTTATGATTCTATAATTTATGGCGTTAGTGTACCAGAACTCATCAGGCAGAGGAAGGAGGAACTGGTGTTGCTCCAGAGGAAGATAAGGAAGAATGCTAGTGCTCTGGAGTTAGAGTACAGAAAGAAACTGACTGGCTTACCAAAACTGACTGCCAAAACAAATCAAAGCTATTAAAGATGCTGATGTAAGCAGATTCATTCCCCTGGACACTTCTCTGAAAATTAATCGTCAACAACTCCAGTCTGCTGTTGAGCAAAAGAGAGTGTCAAAGGAAACTGAAGCATTGATCCAGACAGCCAAATTGAAAGACAAGTATAATGAAATGTTAAATTTCAGGGCTGATGCTAGACGGATCACTGGTGCAGAAATCAAGCTTGCTGGTAATCATGAAGGTATGTCCAAGTTTGAAGTAAAGTTGACCAGGGAAGGTAACTTTACTGATGAAAGAAAGAGTACTTCAGTCCAAGAGTTTGGATGGAGTGAACTGAAAGAGATTGCTTTAACGTTCAGGGGGAAGACAAATGTGTCGACTGATGTTAAAGCATTTCTGAAGAGAATTGAGAATGTATGGAGAAGAAAGCAACAGATGGAAGTTGCAATGGGCATGAAATCGCCAGAATCAGTACCATCTTCTCCATCACCAAAGAGAAAGGCTTCTGAAGATGCTCCAGGACAGACATCAAAGAGAAGGGCCTGACTCTTATCATTTACTTATTGTAATTTATTGTTTGATGAAAATTGTAACTATTTATCAGTTGATGTATGTAATATTAGTTGCAATTTTTGATTCATAAAAGTAAATGATCAGATTTAGTCTAAGTTAGAACTTAAAAGATGAAACTGAAAACACTCATGATCTATAAAGTGTTTTCCAGTAACTTAGATTTTTTAGACTAAAATCAAAACTTGTGTTTTTCAAGCATACAAAATTGTATAGATTTAAGCTTGAAAACACTTGCATTATTTCTAAACAAATAGGGGGAATTTGTTAGGGTCCAGATTTACTGGACTCGCTCCAGACTCGACTACTGGAGCCTTACTGAAGATCTGTCCAGAAACGTGTTCTACTGGACCTACTCCAGACTTAGAATCTGGAGTCCCTCTGAAGATTTGTCCAGAAATAATGGAAGAACAGTGAGCAAATACTTGTATAGGAAATCTGGAGTATTCTCCAGATTAGCTCACTGGACTTCACCCAAGTCCAGATCTACTCTACTGAAGACGTTCTCACTGAAGTCAAAGACTGAAGTCAGAATAAAGAAGACTGACAAATGGCGGAATCTACTGGAAGTCTTACCAGATCTGTACACTGGAGGATTGTCAGTGTTCTAGACCTTACAAGTCTGAACACTGATATCGAGGAATTGACTTTTGCCTTTACACACTTTCCAAAGAACAATCCACTTGTTCTTTACCAAAGTTTATGCGTGTAAAGGTGGTTGGTTAAAATAATAAAATCATATCGATATGACTTTATCCTTGTACCATTAACCAATACATTTAATGTTCTTGTCGGATCATTAAATGCATGCAACCATATTTGTACGGCACAAAATTCACTGTTGAATTTTGTTGCCTATAAATACAAAGTCATTTCTTTGAGAAAATACTTTTAAGCATACATTTTGCATTAGAGTGAATTTGTTTAAATACTCTCGCTCTTAAACTGGGATACTTCACAACTTTAAGTATCTCGATCCAAAAGAGTTATTTGACAAATATAGATCATTTGTAATTCATAGGTTGTTAGGATACATACTTATTTGTATTATCTTGATTCCGCACAACCTTATATTTTATTTAACATCATAAATAAAATACACCATTGAAAAATACATAATGTTCCACTTTACTTGTTTATTGCTTTAAGTCTTGTATTACTTTGTTTATATATTCTTGCATTTATTTACAAGTAATACTAGTCCATTCTAGTGATTATTAGACTTGTTGTATTTTACACTTCTAGGTTAACCATCGTATTTCAGGGACTCACAAATCACATTCTCGCTCACTCCCCAACCCGTCTTACAGTATTTCACTTCATTGGCTAGGCATCCTACTTAAGCCTAACCTACTTCTCATCGGTCTAAGTCCAAAATCCTACGGCATAGGTCGAATTTTGGTTCACTTAAACCAATTCTCTGATACCAACTTGTAACACCCGTCATTTTAAAAACCTGGATTTCAAAAACTTTTGCCAAACGGCGTTTAAAACATAGCGGAAAAGGATCACTTAAAAACTGCCCCATCCGTAACGGATGGTACCTTTCATTAAAGTTTGGTGTTACTAATAGCATCATCGTAATAGTCAAAGTAAAATCCAAGTTATGGCACTAACATAATTGCCATCAAATCTGCAAGAGACATAAATCATAAATAAAGTAGCCGAACATATGGCTATAGGTAAAGTCTAATCATAGGGAGACTAATGTTAATCTTCCTTTATTCTTCTACCCATCTCACGATCCATGCACTTCACTAGCTTATACCTGCTTATCCTGAAGGACACAACATTTTCATAAAAGCAAGTGTTAGCTAATAAAATTAGCTAAGTAAGATACACACATTTTGATAAAACGTTCTTCATTTTACTTTCATAAAACTTCGTCATATTTTACTTATCAAAACGTAACCACATTACATATCATCCACAACAATCATAGATCAACTCATACTTCCCTTTTCCCACATTGCATCACATTTCATTTCATATCAACATATACATCTTATCATCATATACCCACATCTTAATCAATATCTTATATCATATCAACATAGACTTACTACTAAACGTAACTTCATATCATATCTTGGCATATCACACATAGACTTGTCACACGTATTCATATTAGTACATATTCTCACGTCACATTGTGATCTCACAACGTAAAGCACATATACTTCTTTCACACATATCTTATTATCAACTTAATCAGCTTAATCAAATTCATCTCACGTCTTACATATCACACATAAAAATATCGCACATATATGTATAGCACATGTAGGATATATACTCCTAATTGTGCCTATGCATCGTTCTTATCACAAGTCTCAACACATCTTATTAAATCCCACATCACATTGTAATCCCACGTCTTAAATTACATGTACATCTTTCTCACGTATTCTTATAATTATCTTAATCAACTTATTCCCACATCTTACATCTTTAATCAATTTACATATTACGCACTAGCTTTACAACTAGCACGATTTCCCACGTCTTAACTTTTAGGAAAGGCAAAGCCATTTCCATAGTATCCCGTCATGCTTTTAACATTTGTGGTTAGTCACTCCACCCGGAAATACTAGTCCCACGTAACTATGCCGCAAGGAGCCACTTAAGCGACCACGTACGCACTAGTTTTACGACTAGCACGGGTTAAGCTTAACACTTCCCACGTCAATCTCACGTATTTAGCTATAGCATTTCCCACGTATTTGTATCTTTCTTACTTTTACGCACTAACACTAAGGCTAGAACGATTTCCCACATTTCACACTTTACTTTAACATTAGGTATATTCATTAACTAACTAATCACACATCTACTTTAACGTTTGATCCCACTAACGTACACAACTCATAACATTTCTTACGTATATCTAGTGAACTAGACATTATCACACTTAAGTCTCACATATAATTCATCACGTATCATCGTCAAATCATAACATCAACATCATTAATCCCACATCTACTTTAGTGTTTAATCCTACTAACGTGTACAGATCATAGCATTCCTACGGGTAACACACTTAAATCCCACACATCAGCCATCACATGACAATCATCAAAGCATATCATTTGACATTATCATTATCACAACACATATCATAATCATTTCATGGCAGTATAACTATAATCAACATACTACTTATGCATATAACCACTTTACTTTAAACGTCATCATATCATAATAAGCCACTTCATCATACATACCTTCCCACATAACCTCCCGCATAACCCGGAAAACCCAACACACATAAGATAATCCAGTTAAGAGGTTAATTAAAGAAAACTACTTTTGTTGTGCCTCCAGCGTGATAAAAGACATGTATCTTACCTGACGACGAGCACAACGATCAACAGCAACTTTAACGTATCTTTCTTGAGTTCCCAACTACCTATCACACACATATAATCGACATGTAACATAAACGGGATCTTAAAGAACATCTCCAAGTTCCTAAACATCAACATAACTTATACCTAAGGTCTATGGGTCAAATGAGCACTAAAACAAGCCTAAACGACCACCATACCTCCAAGTGCGCCGCACCCCCCATCTGTGCGTCGCACCAAACAACCAGGGACTTCAGCCCAGCACCAGGTGCCGCACCAAGGCCCAGGTGCGCCGCACCTCGGGTGTCGACCAGCAAAACCAACTTCGTTTCTCTTTATTCACCTTCCGAACGGATCCCAAACCTCTACCGCGACTTACACCCATTAAATTGACATCAAATAGGTCACAATTAAGCATTTGAAAACATCAATCAATCCTTGAATCAATTGCATAAATGAATCCCTCTTTTTGATCATCAAAACGACTCGAAACCGCAACGTTTGGTTCCAAAAACACAATTGAACACACATGGATCTAATTAAACACCTGGGATTCACTTATTTACATATAAACAACATTATTCAACATTAAAGTTTGCATCTTGACATAGTTAATCAACTCTATTAATGATTTTACTCACGAAAACATCGTTTTTAACCGAAATCATCAACTTTAAACAACCCCAACCCTCAAGGTCGGATCTACAGGGACAAAACCTACTTTAAAACTTAATCAACATTCAAATGATGATATAATACCTGTAGGTTGATCAACGGATCGAAAACTAGAAGAAACCACCACCGAATCATCCCGAAATTGCTCTAAACTTGAAGGAGGCTCTTAGGGTTTTGTGTGTGAAAGTTTCTAGGGTTTAGATCTGATTATCCAGCATTATGGTTGACCTACATGCTCTATGTTAGGACCAGTTCACCTGGAACTGGCCAGTCACCAGTTCACACTGACCAGTTCACCAGTTGCACCTGGTGACCAGTAAACTGGTGACCAAGAAGATTTGTCGAGAAATATATTGAAGTCCAGTTGCACCGTACAGTAACGTAACTGAAGACTTCCTCCAGTTGAGAACTGACCAAGTTGAAGAAGCATTCCAGTTGAAGTCGAAGACAACAAATGGAAGAAAGAGAATGGCAATGGCAGCGAAGCCTAGTTGGCATTCTAGTCAGTTACAAACTGGAGACCATCAGTGGAAAGCCCTTACAAAGCTTTACACGATTACGAGGAATTGACTTGTATACTTTATGTACCTTTACCCGGATAATAAGCCTTATCTTATTATTTAAGTATTAAAAGGTACATAAAGGTGGTTATGAAAAGTCACTTTAACATGCGACTTTACAATGCTTTTTAAGGAATTAAATGCTATTCCTTAAATGCTCCCAACCACATTTGTACGGCTAAAGTTAACATCCCAATGTTAACTTTGCCTATAAATACAAGTCATTGCACAACCAAGAATTTAAGTTACTTCACAAAAACGAATAACTTCATACTTTGCAAACCTGCAATATTCTTGGTGAACTTGTGCAATATTCTCTCAATCGCTAAAAGGAACATTTCACTACTTTAAGTGTTTCGATTGTTGAAGAGAAATTCCGAGTATAGATCAATTGTATTTCATAGGTTGTTAGGATATTTACATTCGTGTATTATCTTGGTTCCGCATCAACCTTGTAATTTGTTTAATATCAATAAATAAATTACACATTGAAAACTACATATTGTCTCATCAGATTGTTTACAAGTTATTTGTATTATTGCATTGTTCTTTACTTATTGTCTTTTATATAAGTAATCTATCTAGAACTTGGTATATACCTCTGCAACTGGTCGTCTCCAGTTCAGTAAGTATATTGCAAAGTAACTTCACCATCGACATAGAGGTGTCTTCAGTAGTACCATCTAACAAGTTGGGACTTACACTCTATATATGCTGGAGCAACTTTGCAAACTTTACATCTAGGCCCTCGCACTTCATTACAACTCGTTTCAGCCCTTAACGGCTCTTTTAACGCCTACCGGAACACTTATCGACCTTTATATCTTATCGGAAACATTAATTGACTTTATTAATCATTATCAACTTTAATTTCATTACTTTAAATCACTTTAACACATATCTCACGTAAATCATTTAATTCACATAAGCACATACAAAATACATAGTAACTAACGGTCTCTAACGACAAGTTGACGGTCAACGTCAAAAGTCAAACTTGAAAAGTTTGGGATGTTACATGTATGTAACAGAAATGGTAATCCAAATCCAATGGGAGTGGACACATTGCAAACCGGTGAACAGCCAGTTAGAAAATCAAACTTGGAACGTACAGGCTGTCAGGCTAAAATCAAATTTGTGAAGATAACTGGAAGTTCCAAATACAAAGTAGCAGCTATACAACCAATACACAACCATGAGTTGTTGAGACCTGAATATAAGCATCTGTCAAAGCAAGAAAGACAACTAAAGTATGCCGAACAAATCTTTATATACAACGCCTCAAAGGCAAATATTGGTCCGACAAAGGCACATCAGCTCTACTGTAAGATAAAGGGTTGTGAAGAGAACGTGAATGGAACAGTTGTCGACTTTAGAAATTGGTCACGTGATCTGAACGTGTTCATCAGTGAAAGTGATTCGCAAATGCTTGTGAACAAAATGCTAGAAAGGAAGAAATACGTTCCAGGGTTTTCTTTCTATTACAAAGCTGTAGATAACATACTACACTCTCTTTTCTGGGCGGATGAGGTGGCAAAGTGTAACTACAACTGTTTCCATGACGTAATGTCTTTTGACGCCACCTACAGGACCAACAGGTATATGACTAACAGAGAATCACCAAAATGTTTACAGAAAAATAACATTGACTTAACCTGTTTATTTCATTGACAGGTACAACTTAATGTTCGTTCCATTCACTGGTATTGATAACCACCGTAAATGTGTAACCTTTGCGGGAGGTCTGATACGTGACGAGACAGCAGAGAGTTACATATGGCTTCTTAATTGTTTCATGGATGCATTCAAGAAAGAGCCAATCATGGTGGTTACAGATCAAGACAAATCAATGGAGAAAGCGATAAAGACTGTGTTCAAGAAAGCAAAACACAGATTGTGCATGTGGCACATTACCCAAAAGCTGCCATCAAAGGTATTATTGACAATCTGCATACACTTTAGTTATGAAATAGGCAAAAATGTATTAAATATGTTACCCAGTCACTGAATGATTCTAATTATCTTGAAATATATATACGTGCCATAGGTTAGGGATGCCATTCCTAGTATAGAGGATGAGTTAGAAAGTGACTTCAAAAGAAGATTTGATAGCATAGTTTGGAATATGCACATTGAACCAGCTGAATTTGAAATGAAATGGGACCAGCTGATGAATGACTTCTCATTGAAGAACGATACATGGTTCAAACATATGTTTGAAATTAGATCGAGTTGGATACCTGCATACTTTATTGATACAGAAATGTTTGGGTTGATGAGAACAACTTCAAGATCCGAGAGCGAGAACGCATTCTTTTCTCATTTCACAAAGTCAGGATCAAATTTAGTGAACTTCATGAGCGGGTTTGAGTCTGCTATGTTCAAGCAGAGATCAACTTAATCAAAACTGGATGCCTTTACCATAACAAAAACAAGACAACTAAAAACACAACTGAAGATGGAAAAGCAGGCGGCCAATGTCTACACACATACAATGTTTGAGTTCATCCAAGAGGAGATAGAAGGTTCATTTTACAAATGTACGTTGGATCAGATGAGCAAGGATGAACAAACTAAAACATCTGCTTGTGTTATCAATGATTGCAGTATCAATTCATCAAAGCCAATCCAATACAAGGTAAACAAAACCAAGTTGTAACATGCAAACTGTTTCCAATAATATAACGATTACATTTGATAATTAAGTGATTGCTTCTATAAAAGTTGTTTGTTTTTTTCCCCCCCTGTTTGTGTTTGCTGAAGGTACTTTTCAACCAACAAGAAGGTGACATCATTTATACTTGCAAAAAGTACCTTAAGCTTGGGCTTCTATGCAGACATTGTTTTTGGGTGTTGAGGAACTTCCAAATTGATGAATTGCCCAAAAAATACGTAATGAAACGTTGGATGAAGAATGTTATTCCCCCAGAATTAAGGTCAATAAGAAACAGATATGGAAACGAGAACATACCTGTTCAAAAATTGATAAATGAAGCAAGTTCAGTTATCGATGATTCTTTACAACGAATTGGGCCGAATGAGAAAAAGCTAGAGGAGTTTGTTAACAAGCTTAAAGCATTGAAGCTTGAGGTAGAACTGATAACCCAAACACACCGTCAAAGAAAAAAGATGATATTATATCGTCAATGATCGGGTATGAGAAGCCAGATTCTAATGAAATTCAAAACCCACCAGTTGGAAGCTATAAGGGATGTCATCATGATAATCGAATCAAGAGTGGGAAAGAGATTGGGATAGAACAAAGCAAAAAGAGAAAAATTGTTTGCAAAAAGTGTGGAGGTTCCAACCACAATCAAAGGACTTACGAAAGACAAGCAAAGAAACAAAAAGAAGCTGAAGGAAAGTCTGATCAGCAGCCTTGAAGAATTTAATGTTACTTTTTGTTACCTTTCCGAAAACTTAACTTCGTAGACAGTTGGATGTTTTATTATATTCTTTCTTTAAACTTAGACAAATGTTACGGTTGGTGAATTACATATTTGCTTAATCTGTAACTGGTTATTTTAGTGATTTCGTGATTATGAAATGTGTTCCCATAGTATATTTTTGTTTATTCAGTTGTTTTTAAACAAATTACAAAACCTGAGAAAATAACAAAGATGACCAAGACATCTGTTTGTGTATTATAACAGTTAATCCCCATGGGATTGGAAGTTAATCACTAAGAGATTTTAACCGTAACTGGGTAAAACATTTCTGTTTGTGTATTTTAACAGTTAATCCCCATGGGATTGGCACATAATCACTAAATGATTTTAACCATAACTTGTTGAGTCCCAATGTTTGTTGTAAATTTAATGATGACAAATCTGACCTATAAACACTTAGTAATCTTTTGGTTCTTGTAATCTGATCTGGGTCAGACTAAGCTGACACAGCTTGCGATATGTAACTGACCCAGATCACGCTTCATGTTCATAATTGTAATACTATATGGAAGCAAGTGTTATTCAAGCTGCATCAACAACATTAAAGCATTCAATCCAAGTCGAAGAGGAGGATTGAAGATAGAGGACCAAACTGTTAGTGGAAGATAGATTGGAACTAGCAGTCAGCTTGGAAACACTTAGGCAGATTGGTGCCGTGACAAACCGCCCAATCTGTATCAACAATCAAAGTGAAGATAACAACCCGGATTGAAGATAAGGACTATGACGTGACTAGGAATATTCCTAGTATCCAGGTTGGTGGTTGTTTACATATGCGTGTTCACACTCTTATTGGACGATGAAGAATGTGCAGCTGTACGTAGGGGACCATAAGTACGATGAAGGCACGATTGTTTATTCTTCTGATCGTCTAATACAAGAAGACTACGTGGTTGATTTGGACACCAAGTGACGAGGAGCTTTCGCCTATAAAAGCAACACTCCTTGTATGCATATGTGTGGCATTTTTCCTGAGAATCATTCTTCACACAAAGTTTCTCTGCTCTTATACACAGCTTAGTCTGTACGAGATCAGCTTGGGCTGACTCTCTTGAGCTGAAACTTATTGATTGTTGTTTGTCATTTCATAGGGTTGTTGCGGAATAAAGATAGCCTACAAATATCTAAACAACCCTATGAAATGACAAACAACAATCAATAAGTTTCAGCTCAAGAGAGTCAGCCCAAGCTGATCTCGTACAGACTAAGCTGTGTATAAGAGCAGAGAAACTTTGTGTGAAGAATGATTCTCAGGAAAAATGCCACACATATGCATACAAGGAGTGTTGCTTTTATAGGCGAAAGCTCCTCGTCACTTGGTGTCCAAATCAACCACGTAGTCTTCTTGTATTGGACGATCAGAAGAATAAACAATCGTGCCTTCATCGTACTTGTGGTCCCCCACGTATAGCTGCACATTCTTCATCGTCCAATAAGAGTGTGAACACGCATATGTAAACAACCACCAACCTGGATACTAGGAATATTCCTAGTCACGTCATAGTCCTTATCTTCAATCCAGGTTGTTATCTTCACTTTGATTGTTGACACAGATTGGGCGGTTTGTCACGGCACCAATCTGCCTAAGTGTTTCCAAGCTGACTACTAGTTCCAATCTGTCTTCCACTAACAGTTTGGTCCTCTATCTTCAATCCTCCTCTTCGACTTGGATTGAATGCTTTAATGTTGTTGATGCAGCTTGAATAACAATTGCTTCCATATAGTATTACAATTATGAACATGAAGCGTGATCTGGGTCAGTTACATATCGCAAGCTGTGTCAGCTTAGTCTGACCCAGATCAGATTACAAGAACCAAAAGATTACTAAGTGTTTATAGGTCAGATTTGTCATCAATAAATTTACAACAAACATTGGGACTCAACAATCTCCCCCTATTTGATGATGACAAAACCTAACTACACTTTTAACATACAGCTTACAAAGAATCAAAGAAAAATATGACTAACAGTTTGTGACCCTTTGAATCTTTTGGGTTCTTTTCAATCTGATATGAAATTCTAACAAGACAACTGAATTTGTACAACTACTTGTATATTAGAGAAATACAAAGTGTTACAATAAGACTCTATTCCCCAATTAATTCTACAGTTCCTTGTTTAACTTCAAAAGATGGAGCAATCGTCACATCTACCTTCCTATCTAGTCCTTCATTAATAAGGAACTGCTCATACCCATTACCTTGTTCATTGAAAGCAAAACAAAATCTGTACAAGGTAAAAAGGTGCATAGTTGGTACCTCGTTTAGCTCAGCAGTTCTTTGGAATACAAGATGCCCTCGTGTGGAAGGTGCATAGTTGGTACCTCGTTTAGCTCAGCAGTTCTTTGGAATACAAGATTCCCTTTTGTATCCACAAAATACATGCCATGTTCAGGTTCAGTAATATGCATTCCACTTCTTGCATTTTCCACACCAGCAGGTAGAGACAGATTAAGATGACTTAGAAGTCTGTCTAGAGCATCAGTAGATAATAACCCAAGAAACTCTGAAGGGTTCAAATTTCTGAGGAAGTCTGTGTGATCACCTTCAGGAGCTTCGAGCCTAACATTTCTTTTCCTCTTCTTCTTGAGTGGCTCTTCTGACTCATCTTCATCATCCAAATCATATGCTCTTGGTCTTGGAAGACCAGTGATATCAATTTTGTATTTCATAATAGCAGCCAACTTCTTCTCAATGGCTTCCAAGACAGCCTCTTTGTGGATTCCAGGCATACCAGTGATGTGGTCATGCAACTCAACCCATTCTGTATAACCTAGATCAAGCAGCTTGTCAAGATCATAGGTTTCCCAGTTAGATTCAAAACCTTTCCTTGTAAGCCTTATGCTTGGAATGCTTTTTCCTTTTCGTCTTTTCAAAATAACCTGATGGATTGGTTCTGGATGCCTTCTATAATGGATATTTTCAGTTACCTGTCTTTTCTCCAAGGCATCAAACCAACTATGGGCTTTCACACTCTGCCCCACATCTCTAACTTTCTGTGATGGTTTTGAGTGAACCACCATTTTCCTCTTTTCTTTGCCTTTGCTTACAACTTTCTTTTTAGTACCAATGGCTGCAAGATCTTCTTCATCTTCTTTATTCAATTGTTCTTGAACAGCCTTGGCAATTTCAGAATCAGACTTAGTTGCAGCAACTCTTTCTCTTTCTAGTCTGTCTTCCACTACCAACTTATAAGCCTGTTTAAGTGTCATTTTGAGTCCAGGTGCATTTTGAGCAGCCAGCTCCCAATCTTTTTCTTCTTGGGTCAAGACTTTCAAACCACTTGACCCAGCTTCAGTTTTCCTTTTCTTCAATTGAAACTAAGACAGAGTGACTGTGTCATCACTTGAAGAAGATTCAATGTTTACTTCTTTGGAAGCTGTGTCAGTTTGCACAGCTTGTTCAGGCACAGCTTGCACAGGGTCAGCTTGGATAGACTTCATCTTTCTTTTCAATTTTTCAACTCCAACATCCTTCCTTATATCTTTTTCAACCACAACTTCCTTCCTTATTCCTCCAGTTACTTTTTCATCACCATCAGTGGTCTCCCCCTCAATTGTATCACTCTCCTTTTCAACTTCTTCATTCACATTCTTTGTACCACCAGACTCAGATTCTGGTATTTTTATCTCTTCTTCCTTACCAACCACATTAGAACCATACACAATTATCCTCCTATCAGCCTGGTTATTTCTTTGTCTCACCCTTTCAAAATAAGCTTCAATGTCCTTGTCCACCTCAGCTCTTTGCCTTTCAATTTCTGCTTTATTCATTTCACTTCTCTTTTTCTTAGAAGTGGAGCCCTTCTCCCCCTTGGTATGATCCTTCTCCCCCTTTTTGTCATCATCACCAGGAAAAGAACTCATAGGAGTGGCAAAGAAGTCTGGAATTCGATTGTTAAGGACATCAATCTTTACATTTGTAAGACAACAGGCTCTTCTCAATTCAGCAAAATCATTATGGAGGAGTGCAACCTTGTTCTTGAAACTAGTTGAGGATTCAATCAAATCCTTCTTGAAATCTTCCTGTGACTTATTAGCAGCTTGAAGCTCAACAGTTACTTTCCTTGTGAATCTGGTTGCAGCATTTTCGATCTGACCCAGAGTCCCTTTGTTCCTTTCCATTTCTTCATTGATTTTCTTAGTTAGACTTTCAAGGGACTCTGTCAGCTTCTCTTGGTTCTTTTGCATAAGGTCAACTGCTTTCACAACACTCTCTTTAAGTGCAGTCTGTTCCTTAGACATTTTATCCACCTTCTTATCCATCAATTCTTGATCCTTTTGGATCTTTTCCAAGCATTCAGTCAGCTTTGAGTTCTCAACCTTGTGAGTTGATATGACCTCAGTGAGCTGACCCACCACATCTAAAAATGAGAATGTGGGAGCTTGGGAAGGACTTGCAGTTGGCTTAAAAGCCACGGACTCTGGAAAGAGCAGCCTGTAATCCATAATTTGGTCAATTGGGGAATATAGAAGGGGGTGGAGGTGTAAGGAGTCTTGGAACATTTGCTCATGAGAGTGAGTCTCATGAGTGGATCTGTCAGAATTGATAATGAGTTGATCAGCCTGAGAAAGATTGACATTTGATTCAGGCTGATGGCTAATGGGAATTGGTTGATCTTGATGATGATCAACCCCTCCACTAGCAACTTCCATCAGATCATCCCTTGAGGATGGATGGGCAAACTCATCATCGAATGAAGAGTTACTTCCGGAGATAGTGACTATGTTCTCATTGACATCGTGAGGACCATCAATGGTTCCCTTTGCTGCACAAGGGGCTGACATGACTGCCTTAAAGACATCCAAGTAACCTATAGTGTCCCTCTGTCCAAGGACAGATGCAGACACAGACTTTGCAGATGTAATGTTAAGGGTAGAGGATTGCCCTTCAACAATGGTGTGTTGTTGCACCAAAGTATCATGAGGGAGAATTGTGGCCTGTACCTCTTCTTGTGACATAGAAGAGGCATTGGCAGCCAGTGCAGACTCAGAGTGTATTAAGAGAGTCTGATCATTTTTGGGAAGAGCAGCAGTGTCACCTTGGCGTTCGATACTACTCTCCTTTGTCTGACCATCCTCAGATTGTACGTGCACAGACTCTGACTCTTGGATCTGGGCTAGATCCATTGTTATCCCTTTAATGATATCATCAACCTTTTGGGAGGCTGATGATGGCGATTTCGGCACAGACTCAGTATGACCTTGGGAGGAGGTCTTTGTTTCAATACCTTCACCCTGTTTGGAGGGTTGGGTAGATACGGTTGTCCCTTTTATCTCGTCTACACTCTTTTGGGAGAGTGTAGATGGGCGAGGTGAATTCGGTATGTCAGCTTGGGTATCAGGGACAGCTTCGGAACGTTCCTCAGCTTCCACTGAACCAGGTGGGACTTCTAATGGTTTTGGAGTTGAAATTTTACCCACCAAAGCTGACACAGATTTCCTTGTGGATCTTTCTTTTTCACAATGCGAGGCACTAAGTCCTCAACACTGGGTTGTTTTGAAGCTGATTTGAATTGGAGTGAGGGTGCGGCTAGAGTAGCTGATGATGTGGCCAACCCTTCACCCTCTTTTGAAGGAGAAGAATGCATAGATCCAGAAGAGTTTGAGGGTTCAGAAGCATGTGTACCTGGGTCCCCCTGATTGGTAGATTGAGTGTCAGACCCAGATCGCGTCGAAGAAGGACAGCTTCCCTTAATGCTTCTTGTTCCTCCTCTCTTCTCCTGCAAAAATCAAGGTAAATCTGCATTGCTCGGGTTAGACCCTGCACAGATACCTTAGGACTGTTGAAAATGTTATAATTTATGGACTTGCACTCTACAGTCTGACCAGTTGCCAGGCTGTAATCATTATCAAGGATAGCTTCAATAATGAGTGCAAGAATCCTACCATAGGGTATGGTAAGACTCTTTTTATTTACACGCTCAACAAGGTCCTTAAAGATTAAAGCAGCAAAATCTATTTTGGTCATAGTGACCATTGCATGAAAAATTTGCAACTCTAGGACATTAGGCTGATCAAAGCTGCCTGCCTTTACTTGTAAAGTTTTTGAAATTGTGCTCAATAAGTAATTCCAAATACCAGTTAAATGTTTCATTTTAACAACTGAAGCCAGTGGACCAGTATATCCAACTTCTTGTAAAACATTTTTGGCTTCAGCATGAGACACAACAGGATCATATTCATCATCAGGCATATATGACAGCTCAAATGCAGACTTAAGCCTTTCGTAAGAAATGTATACCTTTTTCTTACCGTTTAGGACTGAGCCATAGATTGCAGCATCTCCCTTCTTGTTTTGTTTCACAACACAGCTTGCCCAAAATTCACACAGGAGATCTTGAAACACCCAATCTGGTTTCTCAATCATTACTTTCCCAAACGGATGATACCACATGAAAGTAACAATCTCATCATATCCTTTTGCCCATGAGGGAGGATGAATATTAGCATAAACCAGACTTCCAATCTTGATTTTACCAGTATCAAGATCGGAGGAACAACAACTACCTTATCTCCAACCACATAAGGAGATAACTTATTTGCACTGATTGGAGTTGGAAAATGATTTTCAGATTCAGAAAAAGATTGAGAATTATTTGATGATGATGCCATTTTGAAAACAAATTTAGAAGAAAGTAAATTTAATAAAACAGTAATTAGATTAGAGAGAAAAAGAATTGATTTTATGAAAATATGAATAAGTGATTTGAAATTTAGGTTAGATTGATTGTTTTATTCAAACCCAAAATATCTGATTTGGAAATAGTGGAGAGAGAAAGATTTTGATTGGATGAACAACAAGTAGTGGTGGTACTTTTTCAGTAACTGGTATGGTCCACTATACGTGTCGCATCCCAATAGGATCAATACGTAAGCTAAATAAAATAAAGAAACAAATTAAACGCACTGAGATATTTAATAACAAAAGTAACGACGAAGCTGGGTCAGACTCAGCTTACTCACTTTTACTTGATAACATCAAGTATAAAAGAGTAGTCTGTGTCAGACACAGCTTGCCCTCAAAATTTTAGTAAAACTCTAAGGGGTCAGATTTGCTATTACTTAGCTCACTACATTTTACAAATTAAGCATACCTAGCTTACTTATAAGGTAGTTAAACCTTGATTCATCCAATGGCTTTGTGAACAAGTCAGCAAGCTAATTGTCTGTTGGAATGAAATGGAGTTCAACATCTTCTTTCATCACATGATCCCTAATGAAATGATATCTTATATCAATGTGCTTGGTCCTTGAATGAAGTACAGGATTGTTTGAGATTGCTATGGCACTGGTACTGTCACAAAAGATTGGAGTTTTTGTTGCAATGACACCATAGTCTTGAAGCTGATATTGCATCCAAAGGATTTGAGAGCAACAGCTTCCAGCAGCAACATACTCAGATTCTGGTATTTTTATCTCTTCTTCCTTACCAACCACATTAGAACCATAATTGGCTAAAAAATTTACAAAGAACAAAAACAAATAATCCCCATGGGATTGGTACTTAATCACGAATAGATTCAATTATTACATTCTAATTACCATATGACTGATATCCCGATGGGATTGGCACATAATCCCCATGGGATTGGCACATAATCCCCATGGGATTGGCACATAATCACTAAGAGATTTAAACCGTAACTGGCTAAAAAATTTACAAAGAACAAAAACAAATAATCCCCATGGGATTGGTACTTAATCACGAATAGATTCAATTATTACATTCTAATTACCATATGACTGATATCCCCATGGGATTGGCACATAATCCCCATGGGATTGGCACATAATCCCCATGGGATTGGCATATAATCACTAAGAGATTTAAACCGTAACTGGTTAAAAAATATACAAAGAACAAAAACAAATAATCCCCATGGGATTGGTACTTAATCACGAATAGATTCAATTATTACATTCTAATTACCATATGACTGATATCCCCATGGGATTGGCACATAATCCCCATGGGATTGGCATATAATCACTAAGAGATTTAAACCGTAATGCTAAAGCCTACAGGAGGGGGACGGATGTATACGGTACGCTTAAGGGTTTAGGGTTTGAAGTCGTAGGGTTAGCCTAACGGCTAACCCTACAACTTCAACCCTAAACCCTAAGCTACATTCTAAAAACCGTAAAGCTTAATTTCTAATCCGAGAAGAAAGCTACATTCTAAAAACCCTTGAAAATCTAAACCCTAAATGCTAAACCCTAAAATGCTAAAGCCTACAGGAGGGGGACGGATGTATACGGTACGCTTAAGGGTTTAGGGTTTGAAGTCGTAGGGTTAGCCTAACGGCTAACCCTACAACTTCAAACCTTAAACCCTAAGCTACATTCTAAAAACCGTAAAGCTTAATTTCTAATCCGAGAAGAAAGCTACATTCTAAGAACCCTTGAAAATCTAAACCCTAAATGCTAAACCCTAAAATGCTAAAGCCTACAGGAGGGGGACGGATGTATACGGTACGCTTAAGGGTTTAGGGTTTGAAGTCGTAGGGTTAGCCTAACGGCTAACCCTACAACTTCAAACCCTAAACCCTAAGCTACATTCTAAAAACCGTAAAGCTTAATTTCTAATCCGAGAAGAAAGCTACATTCTAAAAACCCTGGAAAATCTAAACCCTAAATGCTAAACCCTAAAATGCTAAAGCCTACAGGAGGGGACGGATGTATACGGTACGCTTAAGGGTTTAGGGTTTGAAGTCGTAGGGTTAGCCTAACGGCTAACCCTACAACTTCAAACCCTAAACCCTAAGCTACATTCTAAAAACCGTAAAGTTTAATTGCTAATCTGAGAAGAAAGCTACATTCTAAAAACCCTGGAAAATCTAAACCCTAAATGCTAAACCCTAAAATGCTAAAGCCTACAGGAGGGGGACGGATGTATACGGTACGCTTAAGGGTTTAGGGTTTGAAGTCATAGGGTTAGCCTAACGGCTAACCCTACAACTTCAAACCCTAAACCCTAAGCTACATTCTAAAAACCCTGGAAAATCTAAACCCTAAATGCTAAACCCTAAAATGCTAAAGCCTACAGGAGGGGGACGGATGTATACGGTACGCTTAAGGGTTTAGGGTTTGAAGTCGTAGGGTTAGCCTAACGGCTAACCCTACAACTTCAAACCCTAAACCCTAAGCTACATTCTAAAAACCGTAAAGTTTAATTGCTAATCCGAGAAGAAAGCTACATTCTAAAAACCCTGGAAAATCTAAACCCTAAATGCTAAACCCTAAAATGCTAAAGCCTACAGGAGGGGGACGGATGTATACGGTACGCTTAAGGGTTTAGGGTTTGAAGTCGTAGGGTTAGCCTAACGGCTAACCCTACAACTTCAAACCCTAAACCCTAAGCTACATTCTAAAAACCGTAAAGCTTAATTTCTAATCCGAGAAGAAAGCTACATTCTAAAAACCCTTGAAAATCTAAACCCTAAATGCTAAACCCTAAAATGC
>CM067169.1:61765894-61802060 GCA_034093135.1 Erigeron breviscapus
TTGTGGTAGAAGCTGTGGTCAGGGAAGGTCAACCAACCATTCCTGCCACAGTCAAATCTATTGTTAAGGACAAGGTAGATTGGGGGGATGAGGATAGGAGGTTGGCAAACTTGGATGTGAAGGCTAGAAATTTCATTGTCCAAGGTGTGCCCAAAGACCTTTACCATTCTATTAAAATGTGTTCTACAGCTAAGAAAATGTGGGGTACATTGACTGTCATGTTTGAGGGTTGCTCTACTTCCATGGAATCCACAATTACTACATTGACCAGGAGGTATGAGAGATTTTTCTCTTTGATAAATGAATCCTTGACTGACACTCATACCCGCTTTAATGCTTTGGTAAATGATTTAGCTGCTGTTGGAATAATAAGAAAAATGAAGTTTTAAAGAGTAAATTTCTTGATTCATTACCACCTAAATGGAACAACTATATTTCTTCTGTTAAATTAAGTTCTGTTTATCATGATCTTGATCTCCCTGGACCTTTTGGTTTGCTTCATAACCAAGAATGTTCAGAGGCTGAAAAATTAATTGCTATGGGTGATTCTTATAGTCAGCTTGCTGCTGCACTTGTTGCTTCTATGACTGAACACCCTAGTTCAATTAGTAATGAGATCATTCCTTGTGTTAATGATGATATTCCTGTTATGTCTAATCCAAACTCTGTTTGTGCTGAATCTGAATGTGATGAATCTGATGGTGATGAACTAGCTAATGAAGTAGCTATGTTGGCTGAAAGGATCAGAAGGAGATCCTTTAATAAGTTTAAAGGAAAAGGAAAAGGTGGCCAAGCTGACAAGACCAAGAAGCCATTTGACATGTCCAAAGTCACTTGTTACAAATGTGGCAAGACTGGACATATGGCTGGAGACTGCAGATCTAAAGAATCTACTCAAGCTGTGCCAGCCAAAGGTGGAAGAGGTGAAAAATACTCAAAGCTCAAGACTAAGTACAAAGTCTTGAAAGCACAAGTAGCTAAGCTGACTGAGAAGGTGAACAAAAGTGAAAAGAGTCTGGTAGCCAAAGACTGGGCTGAAAGTGCCACATCATCTGATGATGAGCTGTACAAAGATGTCAAGTGTTTCATGGCTAAAGAAGCTACTCAAAGATTTGCTGAAGATCTGGTGAAAATACAACAGCAATCTGAGTCAGCTCACCAGGCATCTACCAGTCAGACTGCTCCACCTGAGGTAACTTCTTTTTCCAATCTGTCTGATAATGAGAAACTGTCCAGACTGAATAAACTTGGTGATGAGGTTCTGCTACAAAAACACTTTAATCAAGAACTCAAAAAGGAAATACATGTTTTGAAACTTGATAACAGCTCTAAGAGTCACACCATTGAAAAACTAGAATCTGAAGTTAAAGCTAAAAAACAATTAAACTCCATTTTGGTTAAAGAAGCTAAAACTGCAGAAGAAAAGTTTTTAAAGGTTAAACAAATTACTGAAACATGGTGTATAAGTTCCAAAAGAGTTGCTAAGTGTGTGAATGACCAAATACCTCATCAGATCCAAGCTATTTTTGATGGTGATTATGATAGGGCCATAGCCATTGCTGAAGTATGTGCTATGGAGCCTTGTTATGAGCCTCCTTCACCACCCAAAGTCCAAACAAATGGAATGAATTCTAAACCAATTAAAATGGTTCAGAAATCGGGTATTGGGTTTAAAGATCCTGAAACCATTGGTCAGACCATTGCTGAAGTTGTGTCTGAAGCTGATAAGGTTGTTGAGTTAAAACCTGAAGAAAGTCTTGACTTGTCCAAGCTGACCATCACCCACTCTGAATTAGATTCAAAGACTAAAACAAACAAGAGTAGTTTAAAGAAAAATAAAAGAAAGGTAAGAGATCATAGTGTTTCTAAAGAGAAAATAAAGCTTTTAAAAAGTAAGAAGTATGGTTCTCTAGGAAATGAGTCACAAACAAAATCTGAGTCTGTTTCAAGTAACACCAAGTCTGACTCTGACAAGATGATTTTAAAATATGTTGAGTCCAAAACTGATAAGGTGTCAATGGAAGCAAATTTTCTTAAAAATGTGTCTGATCCAAAAACTGTTGATCAAAGAAAATTGACAGCTGAATGTAAGAAATCTGGAATAGGCAAAGGTTTTGTTCAAAAGGAAACTCTAAATGTTGCTAGAAAGAACTTTGAATCTGGTAAAGGACAAACCAAGCAACAATGGGTTTCAAAATGTGATAAGAGTCTAAGTTCAGTTACCCAATCTGAGTCAGACCAGAAGGTCAGCTCTGGTGAACCCATCTCTGGATGGGTTCCCAAAAAGAACTAATCTCTTATCATAATTGCAGGGCAGTCATGACGATAATACCTGGCACTTGGACAGTGGATGTTCCAAGCATATGACCGGATGTAAGTCCCTGCTATGTAGCTTTAGGATTCGCGCTGGTCCTAATGTTACTTTTGGAGATGACTCTCAAGGAAAGACTGAAGGGTTTGGTATACTTTCAAATGGTCCTCTTACTTTCAGAAGAGTCTCATATGTAAATGGTTTGAAGCACAATCTGATCAGTGTGAGTCAGTTGTGTGATGCTGGTTATGAAGTAAGATTCAAGTCTGATAAGGGTATTGTTCTTGATTTAGATGGCAATGTGGTTCTTATTGCAAAGAGGGATGAGTCTTTGTATTCTTTTGACATGAGAAATCCAACTGTCACAAGAGAAGTCTGTTTCATGTCAAAGACTCAAGATGAGCTGAATTGGTTGTGGCATAAAAGGCTGTCTCATATGAACTTCAAAGACATCAACAAGCTGTGTAAGAAAGAGTTGGTGTCTGGTCTTCCAGTGATAAATTATGATAAGGACAAGCTGTGTGGTGCTTGTGAGAAAGGCAAGCAACATAAAGCTACTTTTAAGTCTAAAACCTGCTCAACCATTGATAATTGTTTGGATCTGCTTCATATGGACTTATTTGGACCAATCAATACTCCATCATTCACTGGAATGAGGTACTCCTTGGTAATTGTTGATGAGTATTCAAGATACACCTGGGTTTTCTTTCTAAGACACAAGAGTGAAGCTGCTGACAGCATTATTCATTTCATCAAGCAAGCTGAAACTCTCTACAAAAGACCTGTTAGGCAATTAAGGAGTGATAATGGTACGAATTTAAGAATATCACTCTTAATTCTTTTTGCAGTGAAAAAGGAATTTCACAAGTCTACTCAGCTGCTAGAACTCCTCAACAAAATGGTGTTGCAGAAAGAAGAAACAGAACTCTTATTGAAGCTGCCAGATCCATGATGGCTCAAAACAATGTCAAGTCTCATTTCTGGGCTGAAGCAGTACACACAGTTTGCTTTACCCAGAACAGATCCCTCATTGTGAAAAGACACCAGAAGACTGCATATGAACTTCTTAGGGGGAGAAAACCTGAAATTGGTTTCCTAAGAATGTTTGGGAGTCCTTGTTACATTCTGAATCAAAAAGACCATCTTGGAAAGTTTGATGAAAAATCAGATGAAGGTATCCTACTTGGATATGCAACAATGATGAAGGCCTACAGAGTTTATAACAAGAGAACCAAAACAATTGAGAACTCTGTTAATGTAAGCATAGATGAAGGTTGTTCTAAGCCAGATTGCTCTCCTCCTGAAGATGAAGATTTCAATTTTGAAGAACTGGATGTGCCTGAGAATGAGCCTCCAACTAATCCTCCAATTGGAGTTGATAATGCTCAAACTCAGGGGAGCAACTTTTAGAAGAAGAAGAAAGTGTTCCAATCTTTGAAAATGCCCAAGCTGATCCTACTCCTACTGAAGAAATTATTCAGAATCCATTAAATGACTCTCCAACTGGTTCAGACTCCTCCATTCCTGTCCAAGCTGATTAGCCTCTTCCTCAAGCTGATCATGCTGAACCATCTAATCTGAATCAGTCCATTGTTCCAGTTACCAGATGGACAAAGAGTCATCCAATTAACCAAATCATTGGTGATCCACTCTCTGGTGTTAAAACAAGAAGAAAGGCAACAGGCAATTTCTGCATGTTTGTCAATTTTGTAAGCAAGGTGGAACCAACTGAGGTTGATGAGCACTGGCAGATCCTTCTTGGGTAAATGCAATGCAAGATGAGTTAACACAGTTTTGAAAGAAACAAGGTTTGGGAACTTGTTCCAAGACCTCATCATAAGACTGTGATTGGAACCAAGTGGGTCTACAGAAACAAAATGGATGAAAGGGAGTTGTGACCAGAAACAAAGCAAGATTGGTAGCTCTTGGTTACAGACAAGAGGATGGAATTGATTATGATGAGACTTTTGCACCAGTGGCAAGATTAGAGGCAATCAGAATGTTCCTGGCCTTCTCTGCTCACAAAGGTTTCAAAGTCTATCAAATGGATGTGAAGAGTGCATTTCTAAATGGAAAATTGGAAGAAGAAGTCTATGTTGAACAGCCTCCAGGTTTTGAAAATTCAAAGTTTCCTGACCATGTGTTCAAGCTTGACAAGGCTCTCTATGGGTTGAAGCAAGCTCCAAGGGCATGGTATGATACTTTGTCTAAATTCTTATTGGCTAATAACTTCAAAAGAGGTAATGTTGACAAGACTTTATTTGTGAGAAAGTATAATGGTGATATTCTGCTTGTACAAATCTATGTAGATGATATAATATTTGGGTCTAGCAGTGAAAGACTTTGCAAAAGTTTTCTGAATTAATGTCTAAAAAGTATGAAATGAGCATGATGGGAGAACTAAACTATTTTCTGGGTTTACAAGTTAAACAGACTAAAAATGGAATTTTCATAAACCAAGGAAAGTATGTTAAAGATCTCTTAAATAAGTTTGGTTTTAGTGATTGCTCACCTATGAAAACTCCTATGGGAACTGGTGATAAGCCGGGTGAAGATAAAAATGGCAAATCTGTTGACACCACAGCTTATAGGGGTATGATAGGATCATTACTTTACTTGACTGCTAGTAGACCAGATATTATGTTTGCTACATGTCTTTGTGCAAGATATCAAGCTAGTCCTAAGGAATCTCATCTTAAGCTGTGAAAAGAATCTTTAGATACCTTAAAGGTAGTCCCAATCTGGGTCTTTGGTATCCCAAAGACTCAGGATTTGATCTAATTGGTTATTCAGATTCTGACTTTGCAGGCTGTAAGATTGACAGAAAAAGTACTTCAGGAGATTGTCAATTGCTTGGCAATAGACTTGTAAGCTGGTCCAGCAAGAAGCAGCATTCAGTTTCTATCTCCACTGCAGAAGCTGAATATGTTGCTGCAGAAGTTGTTGCTCTCAAATTCTTTGGATGCAATATCAGCTTCAAGACTATGGTGTCACTTCAACAAAAACTCCAATCTTATGTGACAGTACCAGTGCCATAGCAATTTCAAACAATCCTGTGCTTCATTCAAGACCAAGCACATTGATATAAGATATCATTTCATCAGGGATCATGTAATGAAAGAAGATGTTGAACTCCACTTCATTCCAACAGATAATCAGCTTGCTGACTTGTTCACAAAGCCATTGGATGAATCAAGGTTCAACTATCTCATAAGTAAGCTAGGTATGCTTAATTTGTAAAATGTAGTGAGCTAAGTAATAACAAATCTGACCCCTTAGAGTTAATCTAAATTTTGAGGGTAAGCTGTGTCTAACCCAGACTACCCTTTCATACTTGGTGCATTTCCAAGTAAAAGAGGGTAAGCTGAGTCTGACACAGATTCGTGGTTATTTTTGTTATTAAATATCTCAGTGCGTTTTATTATTTTCATTATTTTATTTAAGTGTACTTGTTGATCCTATTGGAGTGTGACACGTGTAGTGGTAACAGCCGGTTACTGAAAAAGTACCTCCACTACTTGTTGATCCTCCAATCAAAATCTTTCTCTCTCCAACTTTTTCAAACGGGATATTTTGAATCATGTATATAATATCGATTTAACCTAAATCCCAAATCACTTGTTCATTTTTCTCAAATCAATTTTTTTTCTCTCAATCTGATTACTGTTTTGTTATTAAATTTAAATTTAAATTTTTTTTAAAAATTGTTTTCAAATGGCATCATCATCTATTTCTCTTCATACTAATGATTCTAAATCTAGTTCTGTTAGGACCAGTTCACCTGTTAAACTGGCCAGTCTCCAGTTGCATCTGGAGACCCAGTAAAACTGACCAGTGAACTGTCCAGTCTCCAGTTGCATCTGGAGACCAAGATGATTTGTCGAGAAATATATTGAAGTCCAGTTGCACCGTACAGTCAACGCAACTGAAGACTTCCTCCAGTTGAGAACTGACCAGTTGAAGAATCATTCCATTTGAAGTCGAAGACAACAAATGGAAGATAGAGAATGGCAATGGCAGCGAAGCCCAGTTGGCATTCTAGTCAGTTACAAACTGTAGACCATCAGTGGAAAGCCTTACAAAGCTTTACACTGATTACGAGGAATTGACTTATATGCTTTATGTACCTTTACCCTGATAATAAGCCTTATCTTATTATTTAAGTAATAAAAGGTACATAAAGGTGGTTGTGTAAAGTTGCTTTATCATGCGACTTTACACTGCTTTTTAAGGAATTAAATGCTATTCCTTAAATTCTCTCAACCACATTTGTACGGCTAAAGTTAACATCCCAATGTTAACTTTGCCTATAAATATAAGTCATTGCACAACAAGAATATTAAGTGTTCAAACTCACTAAGTGAAAAACATACAAACACTTCACACTTTGCAAACCTGCAATATTCTTGGTGAACTTGTGCAATATTCTCTCAATCGCTAAAAGGAACATTTCACAACTTTAAGTGTTTCGATTGTCTTGAGAAATTCCGAGTTTAGATCAATTGTATTTCATAGGTTGTTAGGATATTTACATTCGTGTATTATCTTGGTTCCGCATCAACCTTGTAATTTGTTTAACATCAATAAATAAATTACACATTGAAAACTACATATTGTCTCATAATGTTTACAAGTTGAATTGAAGTTGCATTTGTGAATGGTTTGAAATACAACCTGATCAGTGTCAGCCAACTTTGTGATGATGGCTTCAGAGTTTTGTTCGATATCGCACAAGGCACCATATTTAACAAGGATTGGAAAGTGGTGATGATTGCACCAAGAAAAGGAAATGTGTACATCATGGATATGGAACCAGCTCCAAAAAAGCAATGTTTCTATACCAAGGCTGATGAGGACACCAACTGGCTATGGCATAAAAGGTTATCCCATCTAAATTTTAAAAACATTAACAAGTTGTCTCGCAAACAACTGGTTGATGGGATACCTCAGATTTCTTTCAATAAAGAAAAACCATGTCCAGGGTGTGAGATGGGCAAGCAGAAAGAGCCAGTTTCAAAACTAGGCAAAATTTTAGTATCACTGAACCTCTTCACATGCTACATATGGATCTCTTTGGTCCAGTGAATGTTCAAACTAGAGCTGGAAAGAAGTACACTCTAGTTGTGGTTGATGAATTCACCAGATACTGCTGGGTGGTATTCATCAGATCCAAAAGTGGTGCACCTGCTGAAATCATCTCTCTCATTAAAAGAATTGAGCTCAAGTATACTCGAAAAGTTTGTCAGTTGCGAAGTGATAATGGTACCGAATTCCAAAATAAGGTACTTGAAACATTTTGCAATGACACTGGCATCTCTCAAAACTTCTCATCAGTTCACTCTCCAGAGCAAAATGGAGTTATGGAAAGAAAGAATCGTACACTGATAGAAGCAGCCAGAAGTATGCTATCTGAATCTGGTCTTCCCACCTGTTTTTGGGCTGAGGCAGTTGCAACTGCTTGTCACACCTAAAACCGGTCAGTCTACATCAAGAGACACAAGAAGACTGCCTATGAAGTACTCAGGAATCGTAAACCAAATATTGGATATTTCCATGTATTTGGTTGTCCATTTTATATTTTAAACGATTCCAGTCAGCTTGGAAAGTTTGATGCTAAAGCTGAGGAAGGGGTATTTTTAGGTTATTCAGATATTCGAAAGGCCTTTAGAGTTTAATTATAGACTTCAAAAGGTTCATGAGTCAATTCATGTCACATTTGATGAATCAACTGAAGCAATCAACAAGAGACCAAGCCTTGATATTTCTCCAGTCATTCCAATCAGTTTTGGTGAAACTGACCAAGTTCATCGGTCAGTTGTTTCACCAAAAGATGTTTCCAGTTACACCAAATTGGAACCAGTTAAGAAGAAGAACACCACCAGTGACACATCATTCTATCCCTCCATCAATTTCAACTTACCACAAGAATTGGTGATTGGATCAGATGTACGTGCCACTCCAATATCAGCACCAGTTCAAACACCTACTTCTCTAGTTCTTCATGAAATGCCTTCTAATGAGGAATTTCATGATGCTAATCGAGACCTTATTGACTCTGATGAGGATGTAGAAGTTGTTTGGACTGATCCTTCTCCAGAAGCCGTTGCAACTGAAGAAGATCGCCAGGTGACTTGCACTGATATTGTAGTTCACCAGCCTAGTCAATACACTAGATGGACTCGAGCCCATCCAATTGAACAAATTATGGGAAATCCAAATAGTGGGGTTCAGACTAGAAGAGCCACCAGTGAGCAATGCTTAAAGGTCACCTTCTTATCTTTAATTGAACCAAAGAAGATTGACGAGGCTATGGCAGACCCAAGCTGGGTGGAAGCTATGCAAGAAGAGCTCCCCCAGTTTGAAAGGAACAATGTTTGGGAGCTTGTTCCTTGTCCACCAGGGTTAAAGAAAGAACCCATTGGTACCAGATGGGTCTACCGAAACAAAATGGATGAAGATGGCCATGTAGTAAGAAACAAGGCCAGACTACTTGCCCAGGGTTATTGTCAAGCAGAGGGCGTTGACTTTGATGAAACTTTTGCTCCAGTTGCAAGACTTGAAGCCATAAGAATATTTTGGCTTATGCAGCCCATCTGCAGTTCAAGGTCTTCCAGATGGATGTCAAAAGTGCGTTCCTGAATGGAACATTGGAAGAAGAAGTTTATGTTAAGCAGACTCCAGGTTTCATCGATGAGAAACATCCTCATTGGGTTTATAGACTGAACAAAGCATTGTATGGTCTAAGACAAGCCCAAGAGCCTGGTATGATACTCTAACTAAACATCTTCTTAAAAATGGCTTTTAAAGAGGTGCAATAGATAATACCTTGTTTATCTTGAAAGAAAGAGGTAATATCTTATTGGTACAAATTTATGTTGATGACATTATTTTTGGTTCAACTGATGATGCAATGTGTAAAAAGTTTTCCAAAATCATGTCATCTGAGTATGAGATGAGTTTAATGGGTGAATTAACATTTTTCTTAGGTCTTCAGATAAAGCAAACTGAAAATGGAATTTTCATAAACCAAGGAAAATATGTCAGAGATTTGTTAAGAAAATACAAATATGATTCAATCCCATCGAAAAACACACCTATTGCAGCACCATTGAATTTGGACTCTGACCCAACTAGCAAACCAGTTAACATAACTGACTATAGAGGTATGGTTGGTTCACTGATGTACTTAACTGCCAGTCGACCAGATATAATGTTTGCAACATGTTTATGTGCCAGGTTTCAAGCTAACCCTAAAGAATCACATTTGCACGCTGTAAAGCGTATCTTTAGATACTGAAAGGGTGTCCTAATCTTGGTCTTTGGTACCCCAAAGGCTCAGGATTAGATCTAATGGGTTATTCAGATTCTGATCATGCAGGTTGTAAGATAGATAGAAAATCAACAACTGGTGGTTGTCATTTCCATGGAGGAAAACTGGTAAGTTGGACCATCAAGAAGCAGACTTCAGTCTCTATGTCCACTGCTGAGGCAGAGTACATTTCTGCGGCCAGTTGCTGGGCCCAGATTCTCTGGATCAAGAACCAGTTACTAGATTATGGTCAAAAGTATACCAAGACCCCAATCTTTTGTGACAACAACAGTGCAATTGCTATATCTCACAACCCAGTGATGCACTCCAAAACAAAGCATATTGACATCAGGTATCATTTTATTCGTGATCATGTTATGAAAGGAGATATTGAAATTCATTTCATCCCCACTGACAAACAGTTAGCTGATGTTTTTACAAAACCTCTCGATGAGAAAACCTTTAACATCTCATCAGCGAACTGGGAATGTTAAATCCTTAACTGGAGCTTTCTTTGTTATTGAACGCGTCAGTGACACTGATGAAGTTCTCCAGTTGAGGAGGTCCAGATAATCTTTGCTCGCCAGGCTATCAAACGCCTTGTGATACTATCTTGGCACTAATTGATTTCTGGATCATCATTTTAGGGGGAAAGACTCAAAATAAGTTTCTGACTAAAATTCGTTTTTGTTTGAAAATGCAACTGGAGAACTCTTCAGTTGGAAACTGGCACTGGACTGATCCTCCAGTGACCAGGTTCAGTCTTTGTCTTAATTTTTTATAACGTTACAAATACTTGGTCAATATGTGTGACACGTGATGATACTCGAGTGTTTTAAACCACTTGATATCGTGATCCGACGTGTTTGAAACCATTTTAGTACTTAACACCCCAACCACGGCGGAATGATGAGATGTACAGAAAGTCGAGTATTCAAATCAAAGGATAATAGATAACATTCACCATAGCTTTAGTTGATAAAAATAATTTACAATGCACAAGCATGTGAACCAATTCCCAAGTACAATACGTCTACTATGCTTGGATATTGAGTCCACGAAACAAATAACAAACACATGAGATAGTATACTACAATGTTCAGGGCGGATTCCATTGCCCGTCACGAGGTTTAATCTTTGACTCCAAAATGCAATGCAAACAATCATGATGCATATAATTCCTCAAAGCTTACGCTAATTCCTGAAAAGCATGAAGAAAAAGTGTCAACTACAAAACGTAGTTGGTGAGTGCATAGGTTTGCAAGTAAATCTCATTACATATCCATTTCGAAATAGTTGAGAAAATCCATGGTAAATTATAAAGTTTTCATTTGTCTCATTTATCGTGAGAGAAAAATATATCAATCGATTAATCACTCATCATACCAAAACCATTTGGTCAATCAATATTTCCAATTTCAACAGCCTTCAAGATTCCATATAAGGTCCAATACCCAAACCGTATGTTCAATCAATAATTTCCATCCATAATATAATATCAATACCTCTGGGTCAATGGTAAGACTACCATGACATAATTCGATGAGATTGTTCTTGAGCCACTACTAAGACCGGTTATGTCCCAATAATCAATATATAATGTCCCAAATGATAAGATAATGATAAGCACATGCTGTCAATCACGTGCATAAAGATAACCAAGGGTCGTGCCATGGAGACGCCCATAAATATATAGTAGTTAGAGCACCGCGAGGCCAGACTGGCGATGAAGGTGACCACAAAGGCAGACCAAACATCCCACCGTTACCTATAATAGTGGATGAGGGGACAAGTCCTAGTTGCGCAACCCTCTAACTACAGGCCTCAAATGAGTTAATAGTAGTGTACAGGGGACCACCGTTTGACAGTACTCAAGCTCATCATATAACATATACCACGTTGAACATACCATACAATTCCCATATCATTATCATTGTTTCAAACAATCATTTCATAATAGAAAGTCATTTTAATTAATCATGCTTTTCACCCCGTAAGTAAACATATAAAAGAGTTTGAAAGGGGGCTATGACTCACCTTGTTATGCCGCATATTATATTCACTTATCCAAAATGGGTACTTCCCATCTCTCGCTTCCTTGATCATATATCCGTCATATTCCTCAATCACATTCCAAGCCAAGACTATCCCTACGATAGGGCTAATATACGTAAGTTCCTATCTTAAGCCATCACTAAGAAATGCCGCTTTCATTATGTTGTCATCAATTATGGGATCCAAGTATATTGTTAATATTCGCATCTTTTTGGTTGTAAAGATTGATGGTATAAAAGGTCACTTTCATTATATATGTAGTTATAAGTGGTTAGAATTTTGGTAACTTGCCTTCATTTGTGGTTTCGTTTGGCATCTTAGGTTATCATATGAGAATGCTATATTAAGTTATATCATCCTTATTCATCATTTGATGTGCAACCGATTTTAGCACGAATTAGCATTTGTGATATCAATTTATAGTTTGGTTAACGTAATTACTTATGTCCATTCCACTTAGTTATCTTTTGTGTTATTTTTATTACACTTATCTTTTACTCGCATATTCCTCAATGTTTTATGATTATTTGGGTTCATGAAATTTGTTTAAGTATTATGGGCCATTACCAATTGGGCCTAAGTGTTATGGGCTTTTAAATGATTTGGGCTTCGTTTAGTTATTGGGCTTAACCTTAATTGGGTTGTGTGCTTAATGGGTTACATTGGTTATTGGGCTTAACCTTAATTGGGTTGTGTGCTTAATGGGTTACATTGGTTATTGGGCTATATGGTTTATTGGGCCAAGTGGGCCTACTGATTTTTGGTCCTTTTGGGTTCACTAATTGGGCCGTTTTAGCCCGTTTTGGCCTTTAGTCCATTGCTTAGTCCATTACACAAGTTATTAGATTACTTACAAGTTTTCTGTTTTTATACAACAGATTTATGAAATGTTGGCCACTAATTCGGGGTTAAGGCTAAATATTTGGATCCTACCGATTTTTATACAACAACCTATATGTGTCCACTTATTATGTGAATTTTGTCTTAATTTATAAAGAATGTTTACTACCTCTAAATATTTTTATAAATGGAAGTGGTCAAAACAGCCACTGTTCTGCATACTCGAAAGTTTTATAAAAGTTCTTCGGGTTTTGCTATTAATAAAAATTCCATGATTTTATTTTAAGTTTATGACACATTGGACTTACTTTCCACCAAGTATGGCCTCCTGGACCCTTTTGGTTTAGGAGATAAAAATTGTTAAAGTTTATAAAATATTCATACAAAATTACAGTTTTGCCTAGTTTCAGTAGAAAAATCATATCTTTCTTTTCGTTCAGTATTTTTAAGTAATTCCAGTTGGAGGTTAAACTTAACTCGTTTATCTACAACTTTTATTTTGACACCAACACTTTATTTGACCTATTTCAGTGTGTTTTACTCATTTGAAATACGAAGTTAGGTTCTGTTCAGCCTTCCTTGAAAACACCAAAGCATGCCTTTACTTTGTTACTTCCCCCAACACCAAATTTGATATTTTCAATGTATTTACTTTAATTTGAACAATATCCTATCATGTTAATAGTGTTTCTACAGATTTTTATAGTTTGTATTTTTGTACAAAGTTATTGGATTCAAAGGTTGATTTATTAGTTTGTGAAATTAAGCTTTTTGGTGAAAGCTCAGCTCGACCACTGGGTACTAAAAGATTCATATCTCGAGTTCTGTTCATCCTTTTCACTTGATTCCAGTTGGTCGTGAAACTAGACTCATATATCTACAACTTTTATTTTGACACCAACACTTTATTTGACCTATTTCAGTGTGTTTTACTCATTTGAAATACGAAGTTAGGTTCTGTTCAGCCTTCCTTGAAAACACCAAAGCATGCCTTTACTTTGTTACTTCCCCCAACACCAAATTTGATATTTTCAATGTATTTACTTTAATTTGAACAATATCCTATCATGTTAATAGTGTTTCTACAGATTTTTATAGTTTGTATTTTTGTACAAAGTTATTGGATTCAAAGGTTGATTTATTAGTTTGTGAAATTAAGCTTTTTGGTGAAAGCTCAGCTCGACCACTGGGTACTAAAAGATTCATATCTCGAGTTCTGTTCATCCTTTTCACTTGATTCCAGTTGGTCGTGAAACTAGACTCATATATCTACAACTTTTATTTTGACACCAACACTTTATTTGACCTATTTCAGTGTGTTTTACTCATTTGAAATACGAAGTTAGGTTCTGTTCAGCCTTCCTTGAAAACACCAAAGCATGCCTTTACTTTGTTACTTCCCCCAACACCAAATTTGATATTTTCAATGTATTTACTTTAATTTGAACAATATCCTATCATGTTAATAGTGTTTCTACAGATTTTTATAGTTTGTATTTTTGTACAAAGTTATTGGATTCAAAGGTTGATTTATTAGTTTGTGAAATTAAGCTTTTTGGTGAAAGCTCAGCTCGACCACTGGGTACTAAAAGATTCATATCTCGAGTTCTGTTCATCCTTTTCACTTGATTCCAGTTGGTCGTGAAACTAGACTCATATATCTACAACTTTTATTTTGACACCAACACTTTATTTGACCTATTTCAGTGTGTTTTACTCATTTGAAATACGAAGTTAGGTTCTGTTCAGCCTTCCTTGAAAACACCAAAGCATGCCTTTACTTTGTTACTTCCCCCAACACCAAATTTGATATTTTCAATGTATTTACTTTAATTTGAACAATATCCTATCATGTTAATAGTGTTTCTACAGATTTTTATAGTTTGTATTTTTGTACAAAGTTATTGGATTCAAAGGTTGATTTATTAGTTTGTGAAATTAAGCTTTTTGGTGAAAGCTCAGCTCGACCACTGGGTACTAAAAGATTCATATCTCGAGTTCTGTTCATCCTTTTCACTTGATTCCAGTTGGTCGTGAAACTAGACTCATATATCTACAACTTTTATTTTGACACCAACACTTTATTTGACCTATTTCAGTGTGTTTTACTCATTTGAAATACGAAGTTAGGTTCTGTTCAGCCTTCCTTGAAAACACCAAAGCATGCCTTTACTTTGTTACTTCCCCCAACACCAAATTTGATATTTTCAATGTATTTACTTTAATTTGAACAATATCCTATCATGTTAATAGTGTTTCTACAGATTTTTATAGTTTGTATTTTTGTACAAAGTTATTGGATTCAAAGGTTGATTTATTAGTTTGTGAAATTAAGCTTTTTGGTGAAAGCTCAGCTCGACCACTGGGTACTAAAAGATTCATATCTCGAGTTCTGTTCATCCTTTTCACTTGATTCCAGTTGGTCGTGAAACTAGACTCATATATCTACAACTTTTATTTTGGACACTTTCCCTGAATCGGTCCCCAAATGCCCGGTTTACCCGTCCCAAGTTCTGTTATAGATTCTGTCAGCTTTGTTTTGCTTTAGACAACCCACCAATGGTCTTGTTTGGTTATTTTACACTCCATAACACCACTCACAAGATTAACACCCATTTTTGTATTTCTTAACACAATAATTACTGATTAAAAACAGATTCACAATCATCCATCATCATTTAAAAACTGAACACACACAAAACATAATTGATTAACTTGATTCTTGCAAAAACATCTCTTGGTCATCCTAAAAACAACATGCATGTAAAGATCTTTTGATTTCCTGATTTGAAATGGAAAGTTTATATTCAAAACACATGTTTAAAGATAATAAAGCTTAGATCCATCAATGGATCATTGAAAAACAACTAGATAAAAGAGTATTGAAATCGGTTTTGAGAAAACTACCTTAGATGATGAAAATCGGTTAGATAGAAGGCTGTCCAAGGGCTGTTCGCAGCTCTCCCATGCTCCCAAATCATTATAGATTGATCCCCATACAAGATTATTGTGTTATTATGATAGTTTGAAGATTAAATTCGTGATTTAGGGGCTGAGTTTTGCCCAGAAATTCTGCCATGAACAAGAAAGGAAGAGAGTGTTTTGAGAGTGTTTTGGTGAGTGTGTGTGTTTTGGTTGAGTGTAAAAGTGAAAGAATGGGCAGGTCTTGAGCCCTAAAAACGTGGCTAGGGCAGCAAATAGAGGGTGTGTGGTGAGGTTATTGGTTAGGAGGGGTGGTGGGAAGTCTTGGGTTGGTTAACTCATGTGGTGAGGTGTTGGGTTAACTCCCTAACTAGTGTTGAGACATACAAATAGGTAATTGTATGTATATTTGTATGTAATGTAGGTTTATTTAGTGTAGGTACATGCATGTAATCCTTGACTTATTACTTGATATAAGTGCTTTCAAAGCAAGTTATGTGTATGTATATGTGTATGACCGTGTATGTATGTATGTACATATATAGGTGCATTTTTATGGTTTATAATTGTTACTTAAATCATTATTCATAAACTTGTATTTATTTACTTACATATGTATATAAGCTTATTATTATTCAAGCTCACCACTATGTACATAAGGTTTACAAACAAATTTTTGAGATGGTAATTATATTTTTATGTTCAAATGTACTTTAATTTGCTTGGTGATTGAATTGTTGGATAATTATAAGGATTCTTGATTGTTTACGTTACCTTCTTATAGGATCTTCATTATTTGGTTCACATGAGATCGTCTTGAATAGTTATCATTATTGTGTTTGGCATTTCAAAGATAACTAGTCATCTATGGGCATTTCATTGTACTAGAGGGCAATTATCACTATGCCTTAATATCTAGAAGGTCAATTCTCTTAATAAACCTCTAGGGATAGATACCTAGATAATTCTAAGTAAATTGTCCTAGTCGGAAATTGAGGGTTGTTACATCATTACCTCCTTAACAGTAACTTCGTCCTCGAAGTTCGATCATTCATATGGTAGCAAAAATGAGTAGGCTGACAGTAAGGGCGTCTATACGGAGACGTATAATGCGTGAAAGTCAAAGAAGATTTTATCGCGATTCTTGGTTTCTTGCGAGCTTTTAACTCTAGGGTTGGGGGCATCCATTATTTGGTTTCCTAAAATTCCTCTTGATTTGAAACTGCAAAAACGTTACTAATGTCGCTCACTTCGTAAGACGACTAGAGATTTATTGTTTGTAATCGTTGTGGACTGTCAATCTTGCCTAGATCAATACTAAATAATGGGATGATGGTAAGAACGTCAATACGGATGTGTAAAATGAGCAAACGGTTCGTAATGTGAGTTATAATAAAATAGTAAGAGACGTTGGAATATCGCTCGTTGGTGGATACTCATTCCCATTGTCGCTTAGTGTACTTTCCTTTATCGCCCGCTTTCTCAAATAAAAAAAAAAAATCGCTCCAATGGCTTCTCGCCTGTTTTCATCTTTCTTCGGTTTGACGTTGGACGCGTTTGCCGGTACTTGAAAATATTAACTTCGTTCGTGACAAATTACTTGTTAAGGGATTACCCCCTTAACAAGAGTGACACTAACCAATTATGCCACGTTGCACTAAAAGTGCGAAGGTACATCTTCGTAGTACCTCACTTTAGGGTTTTCTGGTGTTGTCTTTGTTGCTTTATGGCGTGCAAGGGAATCATGAATTAGTTGGTGATAGTTCCATCTTGCTCCTCATACTCACCTTTGTCTTTTCAACTTCGTCCTCGAAGTTCGATCATTCATATGGTAGCAAAAATGAGTAGGCTGACAGTAAGGGCGTCTATACGGAGACGTATAATGCGTGAAAGTCAAAGAAGATTTTATCGCGATTCTTGGTTTCTTGCGAGCTTTTAACTCTAGGGTTGGGGGCATCCATTATTTGGTTTCCTAAAATTCCTCTTGATTTGAAACTGCAAAAACGTTACTAATGTCGCTCACTTCGTAAGACGACTAGAGATTTATTGTTTGTAATCGTTGTGGACTGTCAATCTTGCCTAGATCAATACTAAATAATGGGATGATGGTAAGAACGTCAATACGGATGTGTAAAATGAGCAAACGGTTCGTAATGTGAGTTATAATAAAATAGTAAGAGACGTTGGAATATCGCTCGTTGGTGGATACTCATTCCCATTGTCGCTTAGTGTACTTTCCTTTATCGCCCGCTTTCTCAAATAAAAAAAAAAAATCGCTCCAATGGCTTCTCGCCTGTTTTCATCTTTCTTCGGTTTGACGTTGGACGCGTTTGCCGGTACTTGAAAATATTAACTTCGTTCGTGACAAATTACTTGTTAAGGGATTACCCCCTTAACAAGAGTGACACTAACCAATTATGCCACGTTGCACTAAAAGTGCGAAGGTACATCTTCGTAGTACCTCACTTTAGGGTTTTCTGGTGTTGTCTTTGTTGCTTTATGGCGTGCAAGGGAATCATGAATTAGTTGGTGATAGTTCCATCTTGCTCCTCATACTCACCTTTGTCTTTTCAACTTCGTCCTTATTTTCTCATAGTCACCTCTTTCATTTTTCGCTAAGTCATATCGTTACCAATTTCTCTTGCTTTTGCCGATATTGGCTTCCAAATCGTATTAAGGTACCTTTAATTACTTCTTTTTACGCTAGAAGGACCATTATCTATGACTCATCACCGACAAATCTCTTTTAACATCGTACATATAATCTATTCAGTTTCCTTGCTATACATACGCATTCCTCATGATAGGATTTACACAATCCCTATGCTCTTAAGTAATCATGTCACGCCATCATTTCAAGGTAAATACTTCGATGTCCTTATTCGTATGGACTCCTCCTTTAAAATAATCCCTCTTAGGTCCTCCTGACCTTTACAAAACTTTCAATCACTTTGCTCCCCTGAGCCTCATATTCATTTTCAGCTTTCTATGCTAAGCTTCTTTTCAAATACAATAACCTACTGTCCTTAGAGATTGTGATATAATATAATTTAGGGAAGACATCGGTTACTGTATCCTTTTCTCAACCATTCGGTTTTCTCCATTTTCCTTTTGTTTTCTTATGGGTCCCCATACTCCTTACCGTTTCGTCACTCAAATCCCTTTCTAACTAGAGAAATCGTCGTCTTGAACAGCACACAGGCAGTCGCTGGTCCTTGCAGTTATCTCAGGGGTACTTGTCAGATCATGGTGATACGGATCCTTTAATCCTAACCCATCACAATTGCGAATTTATCCTTATCACCCTTCCGTTCAAACATTCCATAACCAGCTCTTCACGGAGTTTGTTAGTTGTTTGGAACTTAGTTTAGCGATCAACTTCCTTGATCGTCGCGGTAGTATGTGCCTTGACTTCTAGCGTCGTATTTCTTACTTGCTTTCACTATTAACTTTAGCAATTTCATGTTGTTTTCTTCTGCACTCTTCTTGGGTGCACTACTCCTTGGGTCGATGGTCCTTGACGATTAACCATGTGTTGCAAATTGTTTTTCACTCGGATTCATCTCGTTTTAGCTTACCTCCCTACGACCGTTGACCTTGAGGGGATACTTTTCACGACTCCCCGTGCTTCTAAACTCGGGTGTTGAGCGTATATCGTTTTCTCTTGGCTCAGTTGGTATGTTCTACTAATAGCTTATCTTTCGATAAAGGTTTTCCAATTCGTATCCAAAGAATAACGAGTGAACCGCCATACAGATAAACGCCACCAGAACTACATCTTGTAGACGGCGTCAATGCCTTCACTTTACTGTTTGTGTCAAATGATGTTTCTCTACTCTATCTTCTACTCGAAATCATCTTCAATGATGCTAGTGAATAACTCTTCTTGAAAGATCAAGTATAATCTTGCACTTCATACTCCTTGTTCGAGCGTCTACCTTTGTTGTGATTACCCCCTTAACATTTTTCCTCTAGAAAAATGTAAGGGATTCCCTACTTTTCACTTTATCTCACCATCCTTGACGATCTTCATTTCGCCAAATTCCTGATTCCTTCATGTAGCAAACATCCGTTTGCTTTGGTGTTTTGAAAAAGAAAGGATAGCTCAGAATTCCTTTTTGTTACTCTTCCATCTTGAGGGTTACTCGACACATCCTAATTATCTTATTGTCCTTGGTTTTCTTCTTCTAACCACTTTCGTCTTCCAACATTGCTAGTGATCTCCCAAGTTCTAGGGGAGTCCTTATACTTAACCGAAGGTGACCTTCATGTCACACGACCTTCTTTTCGTTGACCACTCAATCTTTCTCTTTAGTCGATGAACATAGATAGGGAAGACCTTCAATTCTTTCTCCAAGTTACGGCTTAGTATATTCTTCGATTGTGCTTCCATGTACTTTGACTTATACACCACAAATCTTCTCCGCCCTACTTTATGTACATGATCCAATAACATCTTCTATGCTATATCGTTTTCTCTTGGCTCAGTTGGTATGTTCTACTAATAGCTTATCTTTCGATAAAGGTTTTCCAATTCGTATCCAAAGAATAACGAGTGAACCGCCATACAGATAAACGCCACCAGAACTACATCTTGTAGACGGCGTCAATGCCTTCACTTTACTGTTTGTGTCAAATGATGTTTCTCTACTCTATCTTCTACTCGAAATCATCTTCAATGATGCTAGTGAATAACTCTTCTTGAAAGATCAAGTATAATCTTGCACTTCATACTCCTTGTTCGAGCGTCTACCTTTGTTGTGATTACCCCCTTAACATTTTTCCTCTAGAAAAATGTAAGGGATTCCCTACTTTTCACTTTATCTCACCATCCTTGACGATCTTCATTTCGCCAAATTCCTGATTCCTTCATGTAGCAAACATCCGTTTGCTTTGGTGTTTTGAAAAAGAAAGGATAGCTCAGAATTCCTTTTTGTTACTCTTCCATCTTGAGGGTTACTCGACACATCCTAATTATCTTATTGTCCTTGGTTTTCTTCTTCTAACCACTTTCGTCTTCCAACATTGCTAGTGATCTCCCAAGTTCTAGGGGAGTCCTTATACTTAACCGAAGGTGACCTTCATGTCACACGACCTTCTTTTCGTTGACCACTCAATCTTTCTCTTTAGTCGATGAACATAGATAGGGAAGACCTTCAATTCTTTCTCCAAGTTACGGCTTAGTATATTCTTCGATTGTGCTTCCATGTACTTTGACTTATACACCACAAATCTTCTCCGCCCTACTTTATGTACATGATCCAATAACATCTTCTATGCTATATCGTTATCCCAAGTATTCCTACTTGTGGACGACTGATGTCTGAAAGTCTTTCGCATCCCTTGACGTCGCAGCGAGAGCAGGGTACTACTTACTTGATTTCGCCATTGCTGAGTGTTGCGTAAGTGAATTGTATGTTGTTAGGTTACTGACTTTTGAAGAGAAGCGGTGGTGACCATTACTTTGAAAAAAACAAGGATACAAAATTTTGGTTTTGAATGAATGAATAAGAAAACAAAAACAAAAGAATCATTAAGGCTCAAATCAAACTCCTTGCGCGGTTTAAAGAAATCACTTCTATGTCTATCGTTGCTCAATGGACTCCAACTTTTGATGACGTCAATATGTGTCGCACCAACTTAGATAATATGGATAACCGTTCGTGTACGCGTGTTATTATAGAGATATCGCACCAAATTTCGGAGCTACAATCCCCAGAATGTGTCTCCTAGAATGTATATCGGAATGTGTTCTATCGGCGTCGTCAAATCGTAATTTGGCTTTAATACCACTCGTCTTTCATAAGTCTCCAACTTCATTCGACGTTTACATATGTTTCGCACCATTTCAGATTGAATACCAAGGTTATGCGTAGTTTCTAAGAGGATAGAGTCGCGTCATATCTTGGGTCTACAATTCTCAGAGTATATCGTCCAACGTTCGTGGAAGGATGCTCCACCGATGATATCGCCGTCGTTATATGTCCATAATGAATGGTGGTGTCGTAAGAAATAGGATGTGGGATAATTTTCAAAAAGGTACAAGTGAACGAATGACGGAGGGGTATTTAGTGACAACTTTCATACTTAGGAAATTATCTAGTTTCATAGTGAATTTCTCAAGGACAATAATTTGTTCTCAAGCGGTCAAATCTCAACGCACAATATCTACATCAGTAAAAAAAAAAAACAAGGATACAAAATTTTGGTTTTGAATGAATGAATAAGAAAACAAAAACAAAAGAATCATTAAGGCTCAAATCAAACTCCTTGCGCGGTTTAAAGAAATCACTTCTATGTCTATCGTTGCTCAATGGACTCCAACTTTTGATGACGTCAATATGTGTCGCACCAACTTAGATAATATGGATAACCGTTCGTGTACGCGTGTTATTATAGAGATATCGCACCAAATTTCGGAGCTACAATCCCCAGAATGTGTCTCCTAGAATGTATATCGGAATGTGTTCTATCGGCGTCGTCAAATCGTAATTTGGCTTTAATACCACTCGTCTTTCATAAGTCTCCAACTTCATTCGACGTTTACATATGTTTCGCACCATTTCAGATTGAATACCAAGGTTATGCGTAGTTTCTAAGAGGATAGAGTCGCGTCATATCTTGGGTCTACAATTCTCAGAGTATATCGTCCAACGTTCGTGGAAGGATGCTCCACCGATGATATCGCCGTCGTTATATGTCCATAATGAATGGTGGTGTCGTAAGAAATAGGATGTGGGATAATTTTCAAAAAGGTACAAGTGAACGAATGACGGAGGGGTATTTAGTGACAACTTTCATACTTAGGAAATTATCTAGTTTCATAGTGAATTTCTCAAGGACAATAATTTGTTCTCAAGCGGTCAAATCTCAACGCACAATATCTACATCAGTAGTAAGGACTACCCACAGTATCATCATATCTAGCAGGTACTAGTTCTCAATAGTCAAATTTTAGAGCACAATAACTATCTTAATAGTAAGGCATGACTACATAATCGTCGCAATATTCACGCGTTAGTTTCAAATAGCTCAAACTTAGGGAGTAAAGGCTCTTACATCCATATCGTCCATGAAATTTCATATCAACTCGTCAGGCCTATATTTTCTTTCTAAATCGATCACAAATAGTCAACGTCATTACCCAATAAATTGAACAAGTCATACCCCAAAATGATTTCGTGCCTTATAATAACCTCATTATTTTAAAGTGCATATGCAACTTAAAGTTCAACATCATGAATCAAAAGGCTTTTACGCATGCATTCCTCACATAATTTCCACATTGCACATTCCAAACTTTCACATTGCACACTATAAGCTTTCACATTGCACATTACAACTTTCACATTGCACATTACAACTTTCACATTGCACATTACAACTTTCACATTGCACACTATAAGCTTTCACATTGCATATTACAACTTTCACATTGCACATTATAAGCTTTCAAATTGCACACTATAAGCTTTCACATTGCACATTACAACTTTCACATTGCACATTACAACTTTCACATTGCACATTACAACTTTCACATTGCACACTATAAGCTTTCACATTGCATATTACAACTTTCACATTGCACATTATAAGCTTTCACATTGCATATTACAACTTTCACATTGCACATTAAACTTTCACATTGCATATTAAACTTTCACATTGCATATTACAAACTTTCACATTGCACATTCAAACTTTCACATTGCACATTACAACTTTCACATTGCACATTACAACTTTCACATTGCACACTATAAGCTTTCACATTGCATATTACAACTTTCACATTGCACATTACAACTTTCACATTGCACACTATAAGCTTTCACATTGCATATTACAACTTTCACATTGCACATTAAGCTTTCACATTGCATATAAGCTTTCACATTGCACATTACAACTTTCACATTGCACATTACAACTTTCACATTGCACATTCCAAACTTTCACATTGCACATTACAACTTTCACATTGCACATTACAACTTTCACATTGCACATTACAACTTTCACATTGCATATTACAACTTTCACATTGCACACTATAAGCTTTCACATTGCACATTACAACTTTCACATTGCATATTACAACTTTCACATTGCACATTCAAACTTTCACATTGCATATTACAAACTTTCACATTGCACATTCCAAACTTTCACATTGCATATTACAACTTTCACATTGCACATTACAACTTTCACATTGCATATTACAACTTTCACATTGCACATTACAACTTTCACATTGCACACTATAAGCTTTCACATTGCAATCAAATCATGCCCAAATTCACATGTTACAGCATAGAGTAGCATGCATCAACGAATGCCTTTCAATCTTATATTCATTTTACTTCTAATGTGCAAAAGGGGAATCCTACTGAACTAGCATAATCCTCAAGTAAGGAAAGTCTCGAATTGCTATATATGCTTAGGTGAATGTCTAAATGCAACATGTATGCTCATAAAAACAGATTTATTAAAGATCTTTTTTTTTTTTTTTTTTTTTTTTTTTTTTTTTTTTTTTTTTTTTTGAAAAGGAATCCTTTTGAACATAAGTCCAAGTGGCCGTTTGAGTTTTACATGGTCCTCTCATAATTAAACGTAGATTCATGACTTTACGTTTAATTATGGTCTTACCATGTAAAGCTCCAACTTTTGATGACGTCAATATGTGTCGCACCAACTTAGATAATATGGATAACCGTTCGTGTACGCGTGTTATTATAGAGATATCGCACCAAATTTCGGAGCTACAATCCCCAGAATGTGTCTCCTAGAATGTATATCGGAATGTGTTCTATCGGCGTCGTCAAATCGTAATTTGGCTTTAATACCACTCGTCTTTCATAAGTCTCCAACTTCATTCGACGTTTACATATGTTTCGCACCATTTCAGATTGAATACCAAGGTTATGCGTAGTTTCTAAGAGGATAGAGTCGCGTCATATCTTGGGTCTACAATTCTCAGAGTATATCGTCCAACGTTCGTGGAAGGATGCTCCACCGATGATATCGCCGTCGTTATATGTCCATAATGAATGGTGGTGTCGTAAGAAATAGGATGTGGGATAATTTTCAAAAAGGTACAAGTGAACGAATGACGGAGGGGTATTTAGTGACAACTTTCATACTTAGGAAATTATCTAGTTTCATAGTGAATTTCTCAAGGACAATAATTTGTTCTCAAGCGGTCAAATCTCAACGCACAATATCTACATCAGTAGTAAGGACTACCCACAGTATCATCATATCTAGCAGGTACTAGTTCTCAATAGTCAAATTTTAGAGCACAATAACTATCTTAATAGTAAGGCATGACTACATAATCGTCGCAATATTCACGCGTTAGTTTCAAATAGCTCAAACTTAGGGAGTAAAGGCTCTTACATCCATATCGTCCATGAAATTTCATATCAACTCGTCAGGCCTATATTTTCTTTCTAAATCGATCACAAATAGTCAACGTCATTACCCAATAAATTGAACAAGTCATACCCCAAAATGATTTCGTGCCTTATAATAACCTCATTATTTTAAAGTGCATATGCAACTTAAAGTTCAACATCATGAATCAAAAGGCTTTTACGCATGCATTCCTCACATAATTTCCACATTGCACATTCCAAACTTTCACATTGCATATTACTTTCACATTGCACACTATAACTTTCACATTGCACATTCCAAACTTTCACATTGCACATTACAACTTTCACATTGCACATTACAACTTTCACATTGCACACTATAGGCTTTCACATTGCACCTATAATTTTCACATTGCACACTATAAGCTTTCACATTGCACATTACAACTTTCACATTGCACATTACAACTTTCACATTGCACATTACAACTTTCACATTGCACACTATAAGCTTTCACATTGCATATTACAACTTTCACATTGCACATTATAAGCTTTCACATTGCACATTACAACTTTCACATTGCACATTACAACTTTCACATTGCACATTACAACTTTCACATTGCACACTATAAACTTTCACATTGCATATTACAACTTTCACATTGCACATTACAACTTTCACATTGCACACTATAAGCTTTCACATTGCAATCAAATCATGCCCAAATTCACATGTTACAGCATAGAGTAGCATGCATCAACGAATGCCTTTCAATCTTATATTCATTTTACTTCTAATGTGCAAAAGGGGAATCCTACTGAACTAGCATAATCCTCAAGTAAGGAAAGTCTCGAATTGCTATATATGCTTAGGTGAATGTCTAAATGCAACATGTATGCTCATAAAAACAGATTTATTAAAGATCTTTTTTTTTTTTTTTGAAAAGGAATCCTTTTGAACATAAGTCCAAGTGGCCGTTTGAGTTTTACATGGTCCTCTCATAATTAAACGTAGATTCATGACTTTACGTTTAATTATGGTCTTACCATGTAAAGCTCGAACTAAACCGCTCAACCTTATGCTCGACTCGACTATAAAAATTCGTTTTGAAAAGAGGCTATAGTTTTGGAATTCCCGGAGGAACCCCAATGTTCTCTATAACCTTAGTCTCTGATACCATTTTCTGTAACACCCCAACCACGGCGGAATGATGAGATGTACAGAAAGTCGAGTATTCAAATCAAAGGATAATAGATAACATTCACCATAGCTTTAGTTGATAAAAATAATTTACAATGCACAAGCATGTGAACCAATTCCCAAGTACAATACGTCTACTATGCTTGGATATTGAGTCCACGAAACAAATAACAAACACATGAGATAGTATACTACAATGTTCAGGGCGGATTCCATTGCCCGTCACGAGGTTTAATCTTTGACTCCAAAATGCAATGCAAACAATCATGATGCATATAATTCCTCAAAGCTTACGCTAATTCCTGAAAAGCATGAAGAAAAAGTGTCAACTACAAAACGTAGTTGGTGAGTGCATAGGTTTGCAAGTAAATCTCATTACATATCCATTTCGAAATAGTTGAGAAAATCCATGGTAAATTATAAAGTTTTCATTTGTCTCATTTATCGTGAGAGAAAAATATATCAATCGATTAATCACTCATCATACCAAAACCATTTGGTCAATCAATACTTCAATATTTCCAATTTCAACAGCCTTCAAGATTCCATATAAGGTCCAATACCCAAACCGTATGTTCAATCAATAATTTCCATCCATAATATAATATCAATACCTCTGGGTCAATGGTAAGACTACCATGACATAATTCGATGAGATTGTTCTTGAGCCACTACTAAGACCGGTTATGTCCCAATAATCAATATATAATGTCCCAAATGATAAGATAATGATAAGCACATGCTGTCAATCACGTGCATAAAGATAACCAAGGGTCGTGCCATGGAGACGCCCATAAATATATAGTAGTTAGAGCACCGCGAGGCCAGACTGGCGATGAAGGTGACCACAAAGGCAGACCAAACATCCCACCGTTACCTATAATAGTGGATGAGGGGACAAGTCCTAGTTGCGCAACCCTCTAACTACAGGCCTCAATGAGTTAATAGTATAGTGTACCAAACTTTCACATTGCATATTACAAACTTTCACATTGCACATTACAACTTTCACATTGCACACTATAAGCTTTCACATTGCAATCAAATCATGCCCAAATTCACATGTTACAGCATAGAGTAGCATGCATCAACGAATGCCTTTCAATCTTATATTCATTTTACTTCTAATGTGCAAAAGGGGAATCCTACTGAACTAGCATAATCCTCAAGTAAGGAAAGTCTCGAATTGCTATATATGCTTAGGTGAATGTCTAAATGCAACATGTATGCTCATAAAAACAGATTTATTAAAGATCTTTTTTTTTTTTTTTTTTTTTTTTTTTTTTTTTTGAAAAGGAATCCTTTTGAACATAAGTCCAAGTGGCCGTTTGAGTTTTACATGGTCCTCTCATAATTAAACGTAGATTCATGACTTTACGTTTAATTATGGTCTTACCATGTAAAGCTCGAACTAAACCGCTCAACCTTATGCTCGACTCGACTATAAAAATTCGTTTTGAAAAGAGGCTATAGTTTTGGAATTCCCGGAGGAACCCCAATGTTCTCTATAACCTTAGTCTCTGATACCATTTTCTGTAACACCCCAACCACGGCGGAATGATGAGATGTACAGAAAGTCGAGTATTCAAATCAAAGGATAATAGATAACATTCACCATAGCTTTAGTTGATAAAAATAATTTACAATGCACAAGCATGTGAACCAATTCCCAAGTACAATACGTCTACTATGCTTGGATATTGAGTCCACGAAACAAATAACAAACACATGAGATAGTATACTACAATGTTCAGGGCGGATTCCATTGCCCGTCACGAGGTTTAATCTTTGACTCCAAAATGCAATGCAAACAATCATGATGCATATAATTCCTCAAAGCTTACGCTAATTCCTGAAAAGCATGAAGAAAAAGTGTCAACTACAAAACGTAGTTGGTGAGTGCATAGGTTTGCAAGTAAATCTCATTACATATCCATTTCGAAATAGTTGAGAAAATCCATGGTAAATTATAAAGTTTTCATTTGTCTCATTTATCGTGAGAGAAAAATATATCAATCGATTAATCACTCATCATACCAAAACCATTTGGTCAATCAATACTTCAATATTTCCAATTTCAACAGCCTTCAAGATTCCATATAAGGTCCAATACCCAAACCGTATGTTCAATCAATAATTTCCATCCATAATATAATATCAATACCTCTGGGTCAATGGTAAGACTACCATGACATAATTCGATGAGATTGTTCTTGAGCCACTACTAAGACCGGTTATGTCCCAATAATCAATATATAATGTCCCAAATGATAAGATAATGATAAGCACATGCTGTCAATCACGTGCATAAAGATAACCAAGGGTCGTGCCATGGAGACGCCCATAAATATATAGTAGTTAGAGCACCGCGAGGCCAGACTGGCGATGAAGGTGACCACAAAGGCAGACCAAACATCCCACCGTTACCTATAATAGTGGATGAGGGGACAAGTCCTAGTTGCGCAACCCTCTAACTACAGGCCTCAAATGAGTTAATAGTAGTGTACAGGGGACCACCGTTTGACAGTACTCAAGCTCATCATATAACATATACCACGTTGAACATACCATACAATTCCCATATCATTATCATTGTTTCAAACAATCATTTCATAATAGAAAGTCATTTTAATTAATCATGCTTTTCACCCCGTAAGTAAACATATAAAAGAGTTTGAAAGGGGGCTATGACTCACCTTGTTATGCCGCATATTATATTCACTTATCCAAAATGGGTACTTCCCATCTCTCGCTTCCTTGATCATATATCCGTCATATTCCTCAATCACATTCCAAGCCAAGACTATCCCTACGATAGGGCTAATATACGTAAGTTCCTATCTTAAGCCATCACTAAGAAATGCCGCTTTCATTATGTTGTCATCAATTATGGGATCCAAGTATATTGTTAATATTCGCATCTTTTTGGTTGTAAAGATTGATGGTATAAAAGGTCACTTTCATTATATATGTAGTTATAAGTGGTTAGAATTTTGGTAACTTGCCTTCATTTGTGGTTTCGTTTGGCATCTTAGGTTATCATATGAGAATGCTATATTAAGTTATATCATCCTTATTCATCATTTGATGTGCAACCGATTTTAGCACGAATTAGCATTTGTGATATCAATTTATAGTTTGGTTAACGTAATTACTTATGTCCATTCCACTTAGTTATCTTTTGTGTTATTTTTATTACACTTATCTTTTACTCGCATATTCCTCAATCACATTCCAAGCCAAGACTATCCCTACGATAGGGCTAATATACGTAAGTTCCTATCTTAAGCCATCACTAAGAAATGCCGCTTTCATTATGTTGTCATCAATTATGGGATCCAAGTATATTGTTAATATTCGCATCTTTTTGGTTGTAAAGATTGATGGTATAAAAGGTCACTTTCATTATATATGTAGTTATAAGTGGTTAGAATTTTGGTAACTTGCCTTCATTTGTGGTTTCGTTTGGCATCTTAGGTTATCATATGAGAATGCTATATTAAGTTATATCATCCTTATTCATCATTTGATGTGCAACCGATTTTAGCACGAATTAGCATTTGTGATATCAATTTATAGTTTGGTTAACGTAATTACTTATGTCCATTCCACTTAGTTATCTTTTGTGTTATTTTTATTACACTTATCTATTCCGTCATATTCCTCAATCACATTCCAAGCCAAGACTATCCCTACGATAGGGCTAATATACGTAAGTTCCTATCTTAAGCCATCACTAAGAAATGCCGCTTTCATTATGTTGTCATCAATTATGGGATCCAAGTATATTGTTAATATTCGCATCTTTTTGGTTGTAAAGATTGATGGTATAAAAGGTCACTTTCATTATATATGTAGTTATAAGTGGTTAGAATTTTGGTAACTTGCCTTCATTTGTGGTTTCGTTTGGCATCTTAGGTTATCATATGAGAATGCTATATTAAGTTATATCATCCTTATTCATCATTTGATGTGCAACCGATTTTAGCACGAATTAGCATTTGTGATATCAATTTATAGTTTGGTTAACGTAATTACTTATGTCCATTCCACTTAGTTATCTTTTGTGTTATTTTTATTACACTTATCTTTTACTCGCATATTCCTCAATGTTTTATGATTATTTGGGTTCATGAAATTTGTTTAAGTATTATGGGCCATTACCAATTGGGCCTAAGTGTTATGGGCTTTTAAATGATTTGGGCTTCGTTTAGTTATTGGGCTTAACCTTAATTGGGTTGTGTGCTTAATGGGTTACATTGGTTATTGGGCTATATGGTTTATTGGGCCAAGTGGGCCTACTGATTTTTGGTCCTTTTGGGTTCACTAATTGGGCCGTTTTAGCCCGTTTTGGCCTTTAGTCCATTGCTTAGTCCATTACACAAGTTATTAGATTACTTACAAGTTTTCTGTTTTTATACAACAGATTTATGAAATGTTGGCCACTAATTCGGGGTTAAGGCTAAATATTTGGATCCTACCGATTTTTATACAACAGATTTATGAAATGTTGGCCACTAATTCGGGGTTAAGGCTAAATATTTGGATCCTACCGATTTTTATACAACAACCTATATGTGTCCACTTATTATGTGAATTTTGTCTTAATTTATAAAGAATGTTTACTACCTCTAAATATTTTTATAAATGGAAGTGGTCAAAACAGCCACTGTTCTGCATACTCGAAAGTTTTATAAAAGTTCTTCGGGTTTTGCTATTAATAAAAATTCCATGATTTTATTTTAAGTTTATGACACATTGGACTTACTTTCCACCAAGTATGGCCTCCTGGACCCTTTTGGTTTAGGAGATAAAAATTGTTAAAGTTTATAAAATATTCATACAAAATTACAGTTTTGCCTAGTTTCAGTAGAAAAATCATATCTTTCTTTTCGTTCAGTATTTTTAAGTAATTCCAGTTGGAGGTTAAACTTAACTCGTTTATCTACAACTTTTATTTTGACACCAACACTTTATTTGACCTATTTCAGTGTGTTTTACTCATTTGAAATACGAAGTTAGGTTCTGTTCAGCCTTCCTTGAAAACACCAAAGCATGCCTTTACTTTGTTACTTCCCCCAACACCAAATTTGATATTTTCAATGTATTTACTTTAATTTGAACAATATCCTATCATGTTAATAGTGTTTCTACAGATTTTTATAGTTTGTATTTTTGTACAAAGTTATTGGATTCAAAGGTTGATTTATTAGTTTGTGAAATTAAGCTTTTTGGTGAAAGCTCAGCTCGACCACTGGGTACTAAAAGATTCATATCTCGAGTTCTGTTCATCCTTTTCACTTGATTCCAGTTGGTCGTGAAACTAGACTCATATATCTACAACTTTTATTTTGGACACTTTCCCTGAATCGGTCCCCAAATGCCCGGTTTACCCGTCCCAAGTTCTGTTATAGATTCTGTCAGCTTTGTTTTGCTTTAGACAACCCACCAATGGTCTTGTTTGGTTATTTTACACTCCATAACACCACTCACAAGATTAACACCCATTTTTGTATTTCTTAACACAATAATTACTGATTAAAAACAGATTCACAATCATCCATCATCATTTAAAAACTGAACACACACAAAACATAATTGATTAACTTGATTCTTGCAAAAACATCTCTTGGTCATCCTAAAAACAACATGCATGTAAAGATCTTTTGATTTCCTGATTTGAAATGGAAAGTTTATATTCAAAACACATGTTTAAAGATAATAAAGCTTAGATCCATCAATGGATCATTGAAAAACAACTAGATAAAAGAGTATTGAAATCGGTTTTGAGAAAACTACCTTAGATGATGAAAATCGGTTAGATAGAAGGCTGTCCAAGGGCTGTTCGCAGCTCTCCCATGCTCCCAAATCATTATAGATTGATCCCCATACAAGATTATTGTGTTATTATGATAGTTTGAAGATTAAATTCGTGATTTAGGGGCTGAGTTTTGCCCAGAAATTCTGCCATGAACAAGAAAGGAAGAGAGTGTTTTGAGAGTGTTTTGGTGAGTGTGTGTGTTTTGGTTGAGTGTAAAAGTGAAAGAATGGGCAGGTCTTGAGCCCTAAAAACGTGGCTAGGGCAGCAAATAGAGGGTGTGTGGTGAGGTTATTGGTTAGGAGGGGTGGTGGGAAGTCTTGGGTTGGTTAACTCATGTGGTGAGGTGTTGGGTTAACTCCCTAACTAGTGTTGAGACATACAAATAGGTAATTGTATGTATATTTGTATGTAATGTAGGTTTATTTAGTGTAGGTACATGCATGTAATCCTTGACTTATTACTTGATATAAGTGCTTTCAAAGCAAGTTATGTGTATGTATATGTGTATGACCGTGTATGTATGTATGTACATATATAGGTGCATTTTTATGGTTTATAATTGTTACTTAAATCATTATTCATAAACTTGTATTTATTTACTTACATATGTATATAAGCTTATTATTATTCAAGCTCACCACTATGTACATAAGGTTTACAAACAAATTTTTGAGATGGTAATTATATTTTTATGTTCAAATGTACTTTAATTTGCTTGGTGATTGAATTGTTGGATAATTATAAGGATTCTTGATTGTTTACGTTACCTTCTTATAGGATCTTCATTATTTGGTTCACATGAGATCGTCTTGAATAGTTATCATTATTGTGTTTGGCATTTCAAAGATAACTAGTCATCTATGGGCATTTCATTGTACTAGAGGGCAATTATCACTATGCCTTAATATCTAGAAGGTCAATTCTCTTAATAAACCTCTAGGGATAGATACCTAGATAATTCTAAGTAAATTGTCCTAGTCGGAAATTGAGGGTTGTTACTCATGTAGATGGTACCTTCATCGAGCTCATCGAACCAAGCACGTGCCTCTCCGGTGAGAGACGACGGAAATAAGCTAAGTTTCACATCGTCATCGGTGACGCCTCCTCCATATTTGAACATTTTGCACAAACTGGTGAACTTGCTTACATGCTTATGGGGGTCGGATTTGGCTCGGCCGTCATATTGGTTGTCTTGGATTAACTTAAGGTGGTGTCCTTTGACTGAAAACGAATCTCCTAAGTTGGGTAAGACTATGGCCGATCCCGGTGTCGGTGCTACGGCCCTCGTCCTTTCCATCATCGGTCGGTCGAACTCGTCAATGACGTATTGAGAGTGGACTTTGCAGATATTCTGTTTAGAAGCCTAGTTCAAAAGCTGAAGGGCACCAGGGTGTGTGTATCCCCTTTTCAAGGTTCCTCTCTCTCTGTTTTAAGCATATTCTGGCAGAGAAGCTTATAATAGTACAGATTCACCGTACACTGCTCCAGATATGTTAAGGAATTTAGACTCTCTAGTATCTGAAGCTGGAGAGGTCGAAATTCCAGAACGAATGCAACTGGCATTCGCTTCAACTGATGTACCTATTGAAGGTGAGTCAGAAAGGCAACTGGGCGGGCCTCAAAATAATGAGGGACCCTCCAGTTCGTCTAATGTTGTGGTTGAGGATAGAGCAACCATAACTGAAGCAACCCCAATCACATCTATCCCTGGTGAAGATACTTCGGTATCTGACCCTCCAACAGATGTACCCATCCAGGAAACTGGGGAAGGTCATCTGGAGACTGACAGGAAACTGGTCAGCCCTCAGTTACATTCATGGATCTGGACATGAATGTTAATGACGAGGAAATCCTTATAGAATCTTCGGATTCTGAAGGTATTGAAACAGACATGGAGATTCTTGATGCTTCTGTACAAGCACAAGACCCTTCATCTCCAGTCTCACTTCCAGACGCATCAATTTCACTTTCACCACCACAACTAAATGTGCCTACTGATATACCTTTACCAACATATACCGCTCCTTTACCAACTAGGCAATTCTCACTTGCTCGAGAAATGCCCCCACCACCGTCGCCGTTGTTCACACCTGAGCATTCTCAGCATGAACAACACATTTAATTTCCAGTCCTTTCTTCATCCACCACTCCAATAATATCTTCAACTGCTGGTTTGACAACTGGGGAGACTTCCTTAAGTTTGCCTCCTCCAGTTGCTCCAGTAGTAACTGCTCGTGGTCCAGTGACACCTTCTCCTTTGTCACTGGACAGTCAAGTTGTCTCAATACAATTCGATCTCCAAAACCTTCTAACCAGGGTGGAGGAGATTCAGAAGACACTTGATAAAAACACCAAGTCTTTCTCCAGATACCACAAGGATTCTTTGACAAACATCAAGGTGGTTGATCTGGGGATAAACAAGTTTTCATCAAATGAAGACTTGGTGTTCAATAAATTGAATGAGTTGGTCACTGGCTGCAATCATCTGGCTGGTACTCTAAAGGAAGCCTTTGACCTTACTCAGTCCAAGGTTACAACTTCAATCTCCAACCTGCTCGGAAATACTGTTAGAACTTCAGAGGTTGATTTGAGGGAGATTGAAAGGCAGGTAAAGGAACTGATTGAAAAACCTGGCCTAGATGTAACTGAACTTGGACAGCAGTTGATGACTTCTGTTGGTCAGAAGATAGAGGATACGTTGGGTGCAAGAGAACAACAATTGATTGAAAGGGTGATGTCTGAGATCACCAAGCTGGCCACTCCTCAGGTTGATCTGGCCCCACTTACCAGTGAGATCAACCAGTTGAGGGGCAGCATTGAAGGTTTGAACACCCAAGTATCTCTACATACTGAATCATTGAAATCTGACCACTGAAGTAGAGAATCTGAAGAAGAATGATGAGGAAGTGAGGGAAAGGGTTGTCTCTGGTTTGGATGAAGACTCCAAGATCCTCCATGAATTAAAAACTGGTCAAGAATAAGTAACTGCCAATGTTTTTACCCAGTCAAAGGAGACGAACCATCTATGGAGGTCCTTCAGGATGATGTGTGGGATTTTTAAGGAGTGCAAGGACATGCAGTCATGGCAGCCTCTTGACCGGTTGCCATCTCACCCCTCTGAATGGGAAGCCATAAGGGTAGGTCTAGGTGCTTCCAAGGGGGAAAGAAGTTCATTCCTTGCACCAGTTGCACCTAGAAGGACTTCTGGAAGAGAATTGATTTCCCCTCCCCCCCCCCCCCCCCCCCCCCCCCCCCCCCCCCCCCCCCCCCCCCCCCCCCCCCCCCCCCCCCCCCCCCCCCCCCCCCCCCCCCCCCCCCCCCCCCCCCCCCCCCCCCCCCCCCCCCCCCCCCCCCCCCCCCCCCCCCCCCCCCCCCCCCCCCCCCCCCCCCCCCCCCCCCCCCCCCCCCCCCCCCCCCCCCCCCCCCCCCCCCCCCCCCCCCCCCCCCCCCCCCCCCCCCCCCCCCCCCCCCCCCCCCCCCCCCCCCCCCCCCCCCCCCCCCCCCCCCCCCCCCCCCCCCCCCCCCCCCCCCCCCCCCCCCCCCCCCCCCCCCCCCCCCCCCCCCCCCCCCCCCCCCCCCCCCCCCCCCCCCCCCCCCCCCCCCCCCCCCCCCCCCCCCCCCCCCCCCCCCCCCCCCCCCCCCCCCCCCCCCCCCCCCCCCCCCCCCCCCCCCCCCCCCCCCCCCCCCCCCCCCCCCCCCCCCCCCCCCCCCCCCCCCCCCCCCCCCCCCCCCCCCCCCCCCCCCCCCCCCCCCCCCCCCCCCCCCCCCCCCCCCCCCCCCCCCCCCCCCCCCCCCCCCCCCCCCCCCCCCCCCCCCCCCCCCCCCCCCCCCCCCCCCCCCCCCCCCCCCCCCCCCCCCCCCCCCCCCCCCCCCCCCCCCCCCCCCCCCCCCCCCCCCCCCCCCCCCCCCCCCCCCCCCCCCCCCCCCCCCCCCCCCCCCCCCCCCCCCCCCCCCCCCCCCCCCCCCCCCCCCCCCCCCCCCCCCCCCCCCCCCCCCCCCCCCCCCCCCCCCCCCCCCCCCCCCCCCCCCCCCCCCCCCCCCCCCCCCCCCCCCCCCCCCCCCCCCCCCCCCCCCCCCCCCCCCCCCCCCCCCCCCCCCCCCCCCCCCCCCCCCCCCCCCCCCCCCCCCCCCCCCCCCCCCCCCCCCCCCCCCCCCCCCCCCCCCCCCCCCCCCCCCCCCCCCCCCCCCCCCCCCCCCCCCCCCCCCCCCCCCCCCCCCCCCCCCCCCCCCCCCCCCCCCCCCCCCCCCCCCCCCCCCCCCCCCCCCCCCCCCCCCCCCCCCCCCCCCCCCCCCCCCCCCCCCCCCCCCCCCCCCC
>CM067169.1:61811993-61826579 GCA_034093135.1 Erigeron breviscapus
CATAAAGTTGGTGAGTTCCATAAGTTTTTCATATAGAAAATATAGTTTCACAAAATGCCAGAGTTCAGTGTGACCATTGCCTTACCGCAATGTCAAATAGTTATGATACAATATCAGTAAAGAGTATCATATGTTTTTAATAAAATATAGAGTATGAACCACAAGATTTAAAGTAACTATTTGATCACACAATGGATCAAATAGAATATAAGAGTAGATACTGTATACATCAAGTTCTAAGCTCATGAACCGAAACTAGACAAGTGTGTGTTTATTTGCCTCCAGAGTAGGTACCTTGTTCAGGGTACCCTAAGCTTTTCCAAATATAATGCATCCGTATCCAGTTGGTATGACCAACACGAATGGGGGTGCCTACCCCAATAGTACTATTCAATATACCCACGTTTATGTTTCCATAATTAATCGTTCATGATAGTGAGGACTTTGAGTGAACAGAGCAACTTAGAATCAACCATATATACATTTCTGGAATACTTGTGTTCATCATAACAGTAAAGAGTTTGTATTTTACCCCGAAGGTAAAATAAATAAAGTGGAGTTACAAAATATATAATATATATATATATATATTTGTAAATATACTATATATATAATATATATAATTTGAAATATACATATAACATGACTTCGAAAATATACATATAAGTATAACAAGTAGTTTTTATGCATGTATCTCAGTCCCCAAATAAATGTATAAATAATTTGAAAATAGTATATTATATATCATATAGTTTTGCAATTGTTCTTCAAAGTTTCGTATATATATAACATAAAATAATTATTATGCATGTATCTCAGTCCCCGAAATAAATCATATAAAAGAATTAAAAAGGGGAATATGGAAACTCACCTTAGTGTTGTAGAAGAAAGATCACTTAGACGTACTTAATCTTGTGTGATTATAAGAGAGAATATTTAGAAGTGAATATATGTTGGTGCGAGTTTTATGGTTGAATATTAGCTGCTATTTATAGATGAACGAAATCGTTCATTTGAATATTTTAATATATTCTTACCATCCGTTTACGAATTAAGAAAAGAAAACGTTTAAAGTTTTTAATATTATTTTATTATTCGATGATTTATTTATATTATTATTATATTATAAAGTTAATCATGAATAAGGGATATGTATATATATAGTATTCTTTTTGTCCATACACTTAGCAAATTAGACCCGTGATCTATAATTTATAAATTTTAAATTATAAAGTAGATAAAAGTGTGTTTCCCACTACTCTTGGACGTTTCTAATGATAGATTTCTTTTATACTAGTAGTATATATTTATACATTGTTTTAATCCTAAATTATGCATACGGGCTCCTATTGAGAAAATTCAAGTTTTTATAAGATCAGAAAATTAAGATCTACAACTTTCATTTTAATAATTTTTACTCAACTAACCCCTGTGAGCGGGTTTTGGACGTTTATATTATAAGAATAAAGTATGAAAGCGATGTTTACTATTCAGCACTATTCACTTTTGAATTTATTCGGAAATCAGATTCAACGTTGAGTTTAAATTATTTGACGTGGGTCCCACCTTTATATTATTTTATTTTATTATCTTTTTACAATTTACTTTCTACCTTTACTATTTACAATTTATTTTTACCTTTACTATTTAAAATTTACTTTTTACCTTTACTATTTAAAATTTACTTTTTACCTTTACTATTCAAAATTTACTTTTTATCTTTAATATTCACCGTTACTATTCACGGTACTATTCACGGTCACTATTCACGATCACTATTCATAATACAGTTATTGATAGTATAAGTATGAAAAAGTATTTACAAGCAGCTCTCAAATAACTATTTGAGTTCTTGGCAATAATTATCCATAATTTATTAAAAAATATTTGTTCAGTTTATTATGCCATAAAATGTTTGTTCATATTGTTTGATCAACAAAAATTTAAATAGTACACATAATAGTAAATTAATCAACCTGAAATTTTGGCGGTTGTCACAATTTTTATTTCACTATCATTCCCATGTGTGCGACCGGCAATGGCAATTTAGAATGATCTTATAACCATTCATGGTTTATACTAAATTGGAACATGGTATGTATTGGAATTTTACTCATCGAATACTCCCACAATAACTGTTCTGAATGTCCAGATTTTAACTTGACATTTCTAAACTTCTTTCACATTTAGAAATCTAACGTTTTCGCTTAATCACAAACCAATTGTTCCCTTTATAGAACTATGATCTAGATTCCTCAAAGTGGGATCTCTTCGTTCCAATACGAAAAAGAATCTTTCATCATAAAAGGGATATTAAATTAATTTTGTAACAATAATGATATTTCAAGAAACTACCCTTTCTTTACTTATGAGCATTTTAATTCTTAAAACCAATTAAGAATCTCTATTAGTCACATGGTTTTGCACAACTTGCAAGAATCCATCAAATTCTAGATTCCATTTTAATGACTAAGTTCTTTAAGATAACATTTAAAACTTGCCTCAAATAGGTAGTTTAAGTGTATCTTAAATTTTTAATTAAGGATCTCTATTAGTCATATGACTTTTGCATGAGTCATATATCCTAGATTCGATTTTAATGACTAAACATCTATCAAGACATTCATTAAAACTTTCCTCAAATAGGTAGTTTAGGTGTGTCTCAACATTTCCTTAATTTGTGTTCATTTACAACCTAAATCCATGCTATGAATATCTCAACTAGATATCATACAACTAGTTTTGGTATTAAACTCTTTTAATCCATTTCAACCATGTTTTACTAAGTTCAGTTTGTCTTTAATCCAATCTAGTTTGGATGATGACATTTAACTTTTCAAAACATTTAATTCATCGAATTCTACTATTCGATAAATTATCCAATTTCGTAATCAACAATAAATGGAATTTAACCCTTCAGCCATGAAATTAACAACGTGCGACACTGGCGAATTGAGGATCGATGGTCACATCGACAACCAACAGATTAATTTCTAACACCTTGAAATTTAACCCTTCAGCTAAGAAATTAAGATCGTGCGACATGGGCAAATTTTCAGATCGATGGTAATAGGCATGAGCAAAAATCCCGAAAATCCGAAACCGAACCGGGACCGAACCGGTACCGGTACCGAATATCGGTACCGATGGTATTCGGTATCGGTATCGGTATTGGAGATTTGGGTTAAACGGTTTCGGTACCGATCGGTTCGGTACCAGTTCGGTACGGGGAAACCGAATAGTAATATCGAATTTGACTTTCTGATTTCTAAACGATTTTGAATTGGAATTGCGTATAACTTTCAAGTTTCAATACTAAAATTATTGAAGAAGTATATAAAAATGTTGGATACTTGGATCCCTTTTATTAATAAGCACACAAATCAATCTTATACTACTGTAAGGTCCTACGCAAATTGGTTTTCTTATTATAAATACCTGACATTTTGTTATTGTACAACTTGTAAGGTAATTCGTAAACTTAAATGAGGATACTTTCCAAATGTTTATAAAGACACCTCCCTGCTAATTAGTTTTGTTTTCAATAAACAAGCAAATATCCCCTGCAATTTGTATTTACCACCAAAATCCACTTCCAGTGGCATGCGCGTAAAAACGACTGATCGTAACTAGCAACCAATATCACAAATGGTAACCACATTTACAAATATTTCTATACTTTGTAGTTTGATATGGAAAATATTGTTCACGTTTCCTCCAATCTTGTTGACGTTATGTCGTTACCTTAACAGTGGTCTTATTTAAAGACGTGAAACATCCCCATTTTATTTCATATATGCTAGAAGAAAACCAATTTAATTGGACAAAAATAAGGTTATGATTTTATTTGATATTAACTACAAGAAAAACAATTGCAACGGACATTTTCTTTATTATTTTCGGTATTATTCGGTATTGGTACCGAAAAACCGGTACCGGTACCGGGACCGAACCGGTACCGTACATAACTTCGGTACGGTATTCGGTTCCTACATTTGATGTGTTTCGGTTTCGGTACCAATCGGTTCGGTACCGGTTCGGTACGGTATGGTACCGAAAACCATCCCTAGATGGTAACATTGACAACCAACAAATTAATTTCTAACACCTTGGAATTTAACCCTTCAGCTAAGAAATTAATATCGTGCGACCCAGGCGATTTATGATAAGGTGAAAACCTTAGACAAAAGTTGGCGTGAAAGCCAAAAGGTGAAGACCTTGTTCCACATTGCTACAATCTCTTCGCTGGTAGTGATCACTCTTCAAGCTTAACCTGCAAAACTAGACTTTGATAAAGAGAAACTGACATTAGCCTGTTGGCTAACGCCACTCCGACGCTTAAGTCAGTATTGTGATAGAAACAAATGAAATTCTATAAAATTGAAATAGATTAAAATAATAGGCATACTATCCTTATTGAATATAAAGTTCCGACATAAATATGATTGCATGAATATAAGATCCGAGATCCTAAGGGTCCTGGGTTGTCCCCAGTATCTTGAAGTTCAGGATCATGAAGTAAAAAATTGAAAATTTTCACAAGTTTCTTTACTAAACATAATGATAATCTGATACCTTTAATAACTAAGGAAATTTCAAAATATATAAAAATTAATCATGCATTCAAAGATTTTTGAAATTGATATTTAGTTAATTATAGAACGAATTGCATTTTTGGTCCCTGTGTTATCACATCTTTTGCAAGTTTGATACAAACATGTGCAAAGTCGCGAAACGCATCCCTGTCATATCACACCCGTTGCAATCTTGGTCCAAAGTTAACTTTCAAGGTATTATGTCCCCCTGTGAAAATTTTAGTATGACCTCTAATCTTGTTCCTTTTAATTGTCTACTTCTACTTGTAGAGTTTCTAAATTTATTTTATGTCGGAAATCATTGCTAAAATTAGTTACAAGTTTACTAATATATGGGATTCTATTACCGCTCTAGGATCATATTCTAAATCACAACATGCAGTCATCCTAATGGTGATTTCTAGTTGCTATGTATTTTATAAGATATTATCCTTTATATATGTAGCATGCATTTCAAATATTGCCTATGTTTTGTAGAAGATATAAGTAATGTAAAGTAATATTTTCAAGAAGAGAATACCTGGTTTCCGCATATGATAAATTCTTACTTGACATTTGATGTTATTCACGTAGAGATCACGTCTCATTTCTGCTCAAGATCTCATTGAGGTATCATTTGCTCACGAGAATGCTTACTTCTTTCCTTAAAGCAAGACAATCTTTAGTCATGTGGCTGAAATCCTTGTGAAAAGCGCACCAATCGGGTTTTCCGTTCCATTTAGGATTTTTATTTTTCGCCTTTGGCCATCTTACTTTGTTCCCAAGTTCATACATTGCAAAAATTAGACCTGAAATGTCAACAGAAAAATGATAGTCATTTATCCTAGGATATTCCTCATTATCCTTGTCTTTTTCCACGCCATCAACTCTGTGGTTGTCAGATCTTGAATAGGGTTTAGCCCTAAAAGATTTGGAAGATGAGGTTTTCAATTTTCGGTCGGGATGATCATAAGCAGATTGCGACTTTATCCTTATCCTATCTTCCTTATCTGCATATCTTGAACCTCAGATCCTTGCCTCCAACAAGCTCCTACACGGATTTTCTGAAAGATCATCATAGAGTGGAGAATCACTACGCAAACCCAAATGGAAAGCCTGTACTGCCGAAGTGATCTCAAGATCTGTGATAGGAAAGGACTTTTGATGAAACCTGCTAAGATAACTCCCAAGAGATTCATTAGGACCCTGAGTAATCTTATAAAGGTTTTTAATTAAATTTCTATAAAAATGATTATAAAACAAATTAATCATATAAGAGAATGAAGTAATTGAGTAGGGAGGAACACTTAGCAGCCATTCCAAAGCGGAACCCGTAAGAGTAGATTCGAAACCTTTGCACAAGTATCCTTCCCTCAAATGCGCAGGAATAGGAAATGTTTCTATCTTCTCCCTAAATCAGGTAACATGCTCTTTAGGACCTTTAGTACCATCATATAGCTTCAAGTTGAGAAGCTGGATACATTTGGGGATCTCCATATCACATATCGGAGGAGCAAATCTGGAGATATAGCTGCTTCGTGGAACTGCTTCAGAACTGATTCCATGATCGTCAAAATCCTTAGCGTCAACATCCTGAGCTTTAAGATCCTGAGTGACGTCCGGATCCCGATTTGGTAAGATCTCGACAGCCTGAGTTGGATGATGCATCACAAATGGCGGATGCCTGGTTAGAATGTCTCCTTGATATTTGCTTGAAGATTCCATGACATCGAAATCCAAGATCTCGGGATGCAAAGATGTGGTTGTGGCTCCAAACGGCTTTCTGGTCCTTGATCTTTGCATTTCTATCATCATTTGTACATGTTCTTTAAATTGAAAAATCATAGAAACAAGATCTTGGTTAGAATCAACAATGGGATCCAACGTAGTTATCCCGGATGTCAATATCTTGGCTGAATCACCATCTTCCTTCTGAGATGATTGGATATGAAGAGGAGAGCCATCTGTCCCTGAAATTGAAGATGATAAAAAAGAAGAAGACGATTTGGATTGAAATGACATTTTCGCAACAAGTTTTATAAGATAATGTAATCACGAATTTAAAGAAAAAATTGAGAAAAGCACCACTTGCCCCACGGTGGGCGCCAAATTGTTTTGGTCAAAAATTACCTAAGATAATCTATTGAAGACCTAGATTAGTTATGTAACCAAACTTTCGTTCGTGAGGTTGTGTGCTTAAAGATCTTGAAAGTCAGTATATTGAAATAATTGCGAAAATGTAACGTATTTGCTAAATATTGAAAAAAAAAAAAAAAAAAAAAAAAAAAAAAAAAAAAAAAAAAAAAAAAAAAAAAAAAAAAAAAAAAAAAAAAAAAAAAAAAAAAAAAAAAAAAAAAAAAAAAAAAAAAAAAAAAAAAAAAAAAAAAAAAAAAAAAAAAAAAAAAAAAAAAAAAAAAAAAAAAAAAAAAAAAAAAAAAAAAAAAAAAAAAAAAAAAAAAAAAAAAAAAAAAAAAAAAAAAAAAAAAAAAAAAAAAAAAAAAAAAAAAAAAAAAAAAAAAAAAAAAAAAAAAAAAAAAAAAAAAAAAAAAAAAAAAAAAAAAAAAAAAAAAAAAAAAAAAAAAAAAAAAAAAAAAAAAAAAAAAAAAAAAAAAAAAAAAAAAAAAAAAAAAAAAAAAAAAAAAAAAAAAAAAAAAAAAAAAAAAAAAAAAAAAAAAAAAAAAAAAAAAAAAAAAAAAAAAAAAAAAAAAAAAAAAAAAAAAAAAAAAAAAAAAAAAAAAAAAAAAAAAAAAAAAAAAAAAAAAAAAAAAAAAAAAAAAAAAAAAAAAAAAAAAAAAAAAAAAAAAAAAAAAAAAAAAAAAAAAAAAAAAAAAAAAAAAAAAAAAAAAAAAAAAAAAAAAAAAAAAAAAAAAAAAAAAAAAAAAAAAAAAAAAAAAAAAAAAAAAAAAAAAAAAAAAAAAAAAAAAAAAAAAAAAAAAAAAAAAAAAAAAAAAAAAAAAAAAAAAAAAAAAAAAAAAAAAAAAAAAAAAAAAAAAAAAAAAAAAAAAAAAAAAAAAAAAAAAAAAAAAAAAAAAAAAAAAAAAAAAAAAAAAAAAAAAAAAAAAAAAAAAAAAAAAAAAAAAAAAAAAAAAAAAAAAAAAAAAAAAAAAAAAAAAAAAAAAAAAAAAAAAAAAAAAAAAAAAAAAAAAAAAAAAAAAAAAAAAAAAAAAAAAAAAAAAAAAAAAAAAAAAAAAAAAAAAAAAAAAAAAAAAAAAAAAAAAAAAAAAAAAAAAAAAAAAAAAAAAAAAAAAAAAAAAAAAAAAAAAAAAAAAAAAAAAAAAAAAAAAAAAAAAAAAAAAAAAAAAAAAAAAAAAAAAAAAAAAAAAAAAAAAAAAAAAAAAAAAAAAAAAAAAAAAAAAAAAAAAAAAAAAAAAAAAAAAAAAAAAAAAAAAAAAAAAAAAAAAAAAAAAAAAAAAAAAAAAAAAAAAAAAAAAAAAAAAAAAAAAAAAAAAAAAAAAAAAAAAAAAAAAAAAAAAAAAAAAAAAAAAAAAAAAAAAAAAAAAAAAAAAAAAAAAAAAAAAAAAAAAAAAAAAAAAAAAAAAAAAAAAAAAAAAAAAAAAAAAAAAAAAAAAAAAAAAAAAAAAAAAAAAAAAAAAAAAAAAAAAAAAAAAAAAAAAAAAAAAAAAAAAAAAAAAAAAAAAAAAAAAAAAAAAAAAAAAAAAAAAAAAAAAAAAAAAAAAAAAAAAAAAAAAAAAAAAAAAAAAAAAAAAAAAAAAAAAAAAAAAAAAAAAAAAAAAAAAAAAAAAAAAAAAAAAAAAAAAAAAAAAAAAAAAAAAAAAAAAAAAAAAAAAAAAAAAAAAAAAAAAAAAAAAAAAAAAAAAAAAAAAAAAAAAAAAAAAAAAAAAAAAAAAAAAAAAAAAAAAAAAAAAAAAAAAAAAAAAAAAAAAAAAAAAAAAAAAAAAAAAAAAAAAAAAAAAAAAAAAAAAAAAAAAAAACCGTAGGAAATTTGTAGGAAAAAATTAGTATTTTCAAGGAATTTCCGACGAATTGATACAAGTAAATGAAAAATATGACCATTCGTTAGGAATTCGTAAGAAATACATAACTTTTTCCTATGATTTTGCTATGAAAACTCTGAAATATATATACATAGATACACAATATGTTTGTTTGTAATTATTTCTTAAAGATACGACTACTAAAACACGAATCGTATATATCTCATTATATTAATAAAAGGTTTTGGACTATTAGTGTGTTGTTATATATTTAAAGTTCATAGAATATAAAATATACACATATACTTGTTTTATAATATTTTTTGGGAAAAGGAACGTCCCATCTTTTATTATTAGTAGCTTTTAATCTTTTGTTAATATAAAATTATTAGTGGCTTTTATCTTTTGTTATAATAAAATTATAAATATTTTAAATATCTTGTATATTAAAAGATTGAAGTGAAAAACTAAAATTCATTTCAACTTTTTCATTTCCCCCTAGGGTGTGTTTGGTAGGGTGAAATGAGAGGAGATAAATGTTTGACTTGTTTGCAAGTTAAAGCGGAACATCAAAAGCCCTATGGGAAACTCCAACCGCTTGAAATTCCACAATGGAAGTGGGAGCACTTGACTATGGACTTCATTACCAAACTTCCCAAGACACCCAAGCATCAATTCGACACTATTTGGGTAATTGTAGATCGGTTAACGAAAAGTGCTTTGTTTTTACCCATTCGGGAGTCATCGTCTTCCGAGGTGTTAGCCGATATTTATTTGAAAGAAGTTGTAGCTCGGCATGGCATTCCCGTCTCTATTGTTTCGGATAGGGATACACGGTTTACTTCCCACTTTTGGAGAAGATTTCATGAAGACATGGGTACTAAGTTACACATGAGTACCGCGTACCATCCTCAAACGGATGGGCAAAGTGAAACGTTGAAAGACATGCTACGTGCATGCATTATTGATTTTGGAGGACCATGGGACGTGTACTTGCCTTTGGCGGAATTCTCGTATAATAATAGTTACCATTCTAGCATTAAAATGCCTCCCTATGAAATGCTTTATGGTAGGAGGTGCCGAACTCCCATTTGTTGGGGAGAAGTGGGTCAGCGAGAATTAGGCGGAACAGATATTGTCCTTAAGACTACTCAAAAGATAGATGAAATTCGTGAGAGACTCAAAGCGGCTCAAGATAGGCAAAAGTCGTATGCTGATGTTAGAAGAAGACCCATTGAGTTCATGGTTGGTGATCGGGTTATGTTAAAGGTATCTCCATGGAAGGGTTTGCTGCGATTTCGCAAACGTGGAAAGTTGAGTCCACGGTTCATTGGCCCGTTTCGGATTTTAGCCCGTGTTGGCAAGGTAGCATACCAATTGGAACTCCCCGAAGAGTTATCTCGTATTCATAACACTTTTCACGTATCGCAACTACGAAAGTGCCTTGTTGATGATGCATCGTGCGTTCCTTTGAATGAAATTGAATTGGACAAGAAATTGACTTATGTTGAAGAACCGGTTGCCATAGTTGAAGAAGAGTTGAGAAAAATTAACAATAAGACGGTGCGAACTTTCAAGGTACAATGGAAACACCAAAAGAACTCGGAATATACTTGGGAAACCGAGCATGATATGTTGGTGTACTACCCATCCTTACATATGGCTTGGATCACGGGGACGTGATCGATTCTGAGTGGGGGAGATTTGTAACACCCCAATATTTTAAGGTAATAGAAAATTAACCCTTTTTATAGTTTTGACATTTAATTAATTTCCTAGTATTTTGTTTTGAGATAAGGGGTTAATTTAGTTGGAACTTTAGTGGCTAGCGGGTATAATACCCTTTTCTATTTTGAGGAAAAACGTGGCATCAGGAGAACTATTCCAGCCAATTTCAATTTTGGGTGATTCATATATCACTAAACTCCTTCTCAAATTCTTTATTCATCAATTCTTCTTTCCTTTCTGAATTATTAAGAAGTACATGCAATTAAACTCTCCCATAAATCCCATTTAATCAATTCACTCATAATAAGCAAAGTGAGGGTTGTATTGAGTTGGGGGAAAAAAAAAAAAAAAAAAAAAAAAAAAAAAAAAAAAAAAAAAAAAAAAAAAAAAAAAAAAAAAAAAAAAAAAAAAAAAAAAAAAAAAAAAAAAAAAAAAAAAAAAAAAAAAAAAAAAAAAAAAAAAAAAAAAAAAAAAAAAAAAAAAAAAAAAAAAAAAAAAAAAAAAAAAAAAAAAAAAAAAAAAAAAAAAAAAAAAAAAAAAAAAAAAAAAAAAAAAAAAAAAAAAAAAAAAAAAAAAAAAAAAAAAAAAAAAAAAAAAAAAAAAAAAAAAAAAAAAAAAAAAAAAAAAAAAAAAAAAAAAAAAAAAAAAAAAAAAAAAAAAAAAAAAAAAAAAAAAAAAAAAAAAAAAAAAAAAAAAAAAAAAAAAAAAAAAAAAAAAAAAAAAAAAAAAAAAAAAAAAAAAAAAAAAAAAAAAAAAAAAAAAAAAAAAAAAAAAAAAAAAAAAAAAAAAAAAAAAAAAAAAAAAAAAAAAAAAAAAAAAAAAAAAAAAAAAAAAAAAAAAAAAAAAAAAAAAAAAAAAAAAAAAAAAAAAAAAAAAAAAAAAAAAAAAAAAAAAAAAAAAAAAAAAAAAAAAAAAAAAAAAAAAAAAAAAAAAAAAAAAAAAAAAAAAAAAAAAAAAAAAAAAAAAAAAAAAAAAAAAAAAAAAAAAAAAAAAAAAAAAAAAAAAAAAAAAAAAAAAAAAAAAAAAAAAAAAAAAAAAAAAAAAAAAAAAAAAAAAAAAAAAAAAAAAAAAAAAAAAAAAAAAAAAAAAAAAAAAAAAAAAAAAAAAAAAAAAAAAAAAAAAAAAAAAAAAAAAAAAAAAAAAAAAAAAAAAAAAAAAAAAAAAAAAAAAAAAAAAAAAAAAAAAAAAAAAAAAAAAAAAAAAAAAAAAAAAAAAAAAAAAAAAAAAAAAAAAAAAAAAAAAAAAAAAAAAAAAAAAAAAAAAAAAAAAAAAAAAAAAAAAAAAAAAAAAAAAAAAAAAAAAAAAAAAAAAAAAAAAAAAAAAAAAAAAAAAAAAAAAAAAAAAAAAAAAAAAAAAAAAAAAAAAAAAAAAAAAAAAAAAAAAAAAAAAAAAAAAAAAAAAAAAAAAAAAAAAAAAAAAAAAAAAAAAAAAAAAAAAAAAAAAAAAAAAAAAAAAAAAAAAAAAAAAAAAAAAAAAAAAAAAAAAAAAAAAAAAAAAAAAAAAAAAAAAAAAAAAAAAAAAAAAAAAAAAAAAAAAAAAAAAAAAAAAAAAAAAAAAAAAAAAAAAAAAAAAAAAAAAAAAAAAAAAAAAAAAAAAAAAAAAAAAAAAAAAAAAAAAAAAAAAAAAAAAAAAAAAAAAAAAAAAAAAAAAAAAAAAAAAAAAAAAAAAAAAAAAAAAAAAAAAAAAAAAAAAAAAAAAAAAAAAAAAAAAAAAAAAAAAAAAAAAAAAAAAAAAAAAAAAAAAAAAAAAAAAAAAAAAAAAAAAAAAAAAAAAAAAAAAAAAAAAAAAAAAAAAAAAAAAAAAAAAAAAAAAAAAAAAAAAAAAAAAAAAAAAAAAAAAAAAAAAAAAAAAAAAAAAAAAAAAAAAAAAAAAAAAAAAAAAAAAAAAAAAAAAAAAAAAAAAAAAAAAAAAAAAAAAAAAAAAAAAAAAAAAAAAAAAAAAAAAAAAAAAAAAAAAAAAAAAAAAAAAAAAAAAAAAAAAAAAAAAAAAAAAAAAAAAAAAAAAAAAAAAAAAAAAAAAAAAAAAAAAAAAAAAAAAAAAAAAAAAAAAAAAAAAAAAAAAAAAAAAAAAAAAAAAAAAAAAAAAAAAAAAAAAAAAAAAAAAAAAAAAAAAAAAAAAAAAAAAAAAAAAAAAAAAAAAAAAAAAAAAAAAAAAAAAAAAAAAAAAAAAAAAAAAAAAAAAAAAAAAAAAAAAAAAAAAAAAAAAAAAAAAAAAAAAAAAAAAAAAAAAAAAAAAAAAAAAAAAAAAAAAAAAAAAAAAAAAAAAAAAAAAAAAAAAAAAAAAAAAAAAAAAAAAAAAAAAAAGTGAGTTAAGCAAAGTGAGGGTTGTATTGAGTTGGGGGAGGCCGAAATTAGCAAAGAGAAAGGAGAAATTCTGGAAATTTCAATTGTGTTGTTGTTTTTGAGGTAAGGTTTCTCCAAATCTTTCAATTTCAAAAATAGGGTTCTTGATTATGAAAATTAGGGTTCATGACTAGTAAATTGGGGATTTTGGGATTTTTGAATAAAGAACCCTAATGGAATTATAAGGAGAAACATGGGGTCGACGCATTTGAGTTTTTATAATAAACCCCATTGTGATAAATCTTATGTTTTGGGTGTTTGGCTAAGTTTGTGTTATGAAGTTGATTATGGAATTTTGCTAAAATGATTTGTGAAGCCAAACACCATAATATAGAATGCATGTTGAATTCTAGTTGATGATTGTGAAATAGTTGAGTTCATAGAACTCATAGATATATGTATTGTATTATGTATAGGTGGTGAAGATCATCTAGTTGAGCCTATAGCCATAGAATCAAATAGCCAAGTTTGGGATTTTGGGTAATTATGGTAGACGATCCCTTTTGACTATTATGGCTCTTGGTACAAGCTTTGTTTTGGTTGAACAAGTTCTTTTGGTTGTGAAATCTGTGGATGTGTAAAGCTTTTGGTCATTGGGTTGTTTTGGGTCATATCTTTGTTAATTAGGTCGTTTTTGGGTTAAGCGACCCATTTGATGGTCCGTATTGCTTTTGTCCAAAACAATGTTTGTAAGTGTCTCATATCATGTCATTTTCTAGTTTGAAATCTGTATTTTGGTGTTTTAAAGTTTGGTTTGAGTTGGATGAGTTGCAAGTTGATTTAAGTGTCTAGATGTGGTTTTGAGAAATCTGGGCTCCCACTGCGGCTCAGTGGGGGATGAATCCTCCCACTGCGGCTCAGTGGGGGATGAATCCTCCCACTGCGGCTCAGTGGGGGATGAATCCTCCCACTGCGGCGCAGTGGGGGATGAATCCTCCCACTGCGGCTCAGTGGAATATCTCTAAAAAAAAAAATTTAACTTTTGTATTACTTTACTGAATGATGTTTGGTCGTTACACATGGCCTCATGACTGACCTTAAAAAAAAGGACACCACACAAATGAAGTTACAACCTTCAAGAAAATAAAAGGAAAAAATAAAACTAACCATTAAAAAATCGAAAAGTCTGACAGCCGATTTTACTCTCAATAATTCCAACGAGTTAGTGATTAAATCTTGATTATATGAAAGACTTTCTTCTAAAAAAGGTGCAGAATTTTGTTTCTTTAGGTTTTTCTCACATAGCAACCTAATATATAAGATGAACTACTTTCTGGTTTTTGTTTTTAATTACTTTAATTGTATGTTAATCAACTAGGCCACAAATTTAATCTCTGTTGAGTCATGGATTCGCTGAAGATTACTTGCTGAGTCAAGTAGTCGCTGACAGCCTCAGCGAGAGGTTTCATCAGCGAGCCTTCAGCGATCACTATTATCTTCAAGTTAAAGGATAAGTTCAATGACTCACCGCCATGTTGTAAGTCAAATATGGGCGGGAAAATGAAGATAAGAAGACTGGTCCCCAAGGACACGTGTTGGAAGATCAGATTGAAGACAAGTGACCTTGTACCGTTTTGGTACTAAGATGTTTCTCTTTCATGCCGTTTTGGGAAACAAACAAGATGAAGAAAAGAGAACTCTGCTGACCAGTCTTACACACCAATAGATAGTTGACAACCTTCATGTGTCAACATCTATTGGGCTGTCATGTGATGTCTCTTCTCTCCTATATAAGACATCACTTGACCTAGCCGCAATTATGTTGGTTCATTCTACAATAGTCACTTAGTGTGTTTTTCTCTCATTGTAGAATTATATCATTGTTAAGTTTTTAGTGTGTGCAAAAACTTAACAATATTTCCTTTTTTCTTTCTTTGAAAACCAACCATGTATTCACCGTTAATTAATACTACTTATGATTAAGCGTGTTTACTTTCTTATCTTTCTTTATTAGTGTAATTTACATTAGTTGTTAAATTACATAATCGTTGCAAACTTGGGACTTTC
>CM067169.1:61827579-61844431 GCA_034093135.1 Erigeron breviscapus
AGATTGTAAGGGCAGTCGCTACTGAAAGCGTTGTCCAGAGAAGACAAGTGACTGGTACTGATGCCAGTGCACGTATGGCCCAGAGAGCACTTGGCACTGAAGCCAATGTGCAGACTGAAACCCTCTACACAATTAAGAATCATATTAACCGTTGGCATTTATATTTGTGCTCATTTTATCGTCAAGAACTTTAATATCATAGATCACAAAGTACGTGAAGAGTTTGTCGTCTTCTAGAGTCAAAATAGATACACGGGGTATTTGACCAAATTTAGTTAGGGAGTCGCTAAACATCCAAAAATTTTAAACATATAATTCCAAAACACACGAACGAACGTAATTCAAAGGAGTAACGTTAGGATAACGAGATCATAGTCTGTTCCAATATCGAATAGTGTCATAACATAACGACTGTTAAGAAGAATGTACCTTAACCAACGTTTGGATCATTTTGGCCTCCATTGCCAATTCCCGCAAAATCTCGGCCACGAGGATGAACTTGATGGCCTTGTTGGCCACGGTTTTGGTTCGGCCCGGTAATTTGGAGTTGATTCGGATGGACCGCCACTTCAACTTGTTGTCCAATCCATTGCGGACAATTATTTCGGTAGTGATCAGGGCTTCCACATTTAAAGCACGTACCCCATGGAAAGTTGCCTTGAGGATGAATGGTTTGAAGGGGTATTACATTCAATGGCGCCGCTTTCGGTGCTCTACAATTCTTGGACATGTGTCCAACTTGGTTGCAATTAAAACACGCCCTGCATTGAACGTTGGTGGGGTGGTGATTGTTGCATCTTTCACATAACGGATGAGGTCCTACATAAGCTTTCTTCACCGGTCCCGTCGCCGCCATCACTCTACCCCTATTAGCATCTTTGGGATCAAACCTTCCCATTTTCTTTACCCCACTTGATTCTCCCACTTCCTTTCTCTTGTTTGTTGAGGAGTTACTCAAAACACCGCTCTCAACAAGTCTTCAGTCACACTCCCGGCTTGGTTAACAGCATCAGCCAAAGTAGTAGGCATGTTGGAATTCACATAAGATCGGACTTGAGGATTCAAGCCCAACACAAATTTCTCGGTGGCACGGGCCTCGGAATCCACCAAATGGGGAATAAGGGTAGACAACTCCTGAAATCGTCTAACATAGCCCTTGAAATCGGCTCCGTCCATGTTGAGATTAGCAAACTCAATGTCAAGTTTTGTAGTTCATAGGAGGACAAAACTTCGCCTTCACCTTGTTCTTGAAATCGATCCATTCCAAGTTATAAGTCCGCCCCAAAGTTATCTCTTGGTTCCACCAACTCAAGGCGTCATTTTTAACATGCCGGATGCATAAGAAATCCGGTCGTCATATGAGCAATGACTTCTTTCAATCACTGCCTCGATCTCCTCAAACCACCTTATACACTCTGTGGGACCGCCTCTTCCATTAAACTCCGGTGCCCCACAGCTTTTGAAGCCTTTAAATATACACCCCTGTCGGTATCCTCCATGTTGATTATACATGGGTATACGGTTATCAACTCTCACTGGTTCCTCTTCTTCGTTTTCTACGTCCTGAGGTTGAGCATTTTCATTATTCACATTTTCTGGGGCTTCATTGTTTTGAGGCCCATTGTTTTGCCCAAGACTTGCCGTGACTTGAGCAATGATGGTTGGCATGATGCCGGCAACCGTTTGAGCGATTACCTCAGCCAAGTTTGGCTCAGGAACTTCACCACGACCCCTTCCTTGGCCCCTACCACGACCTCTACCACGGCCCCTACCTCCTTGTACTTCCGGTTGAGCTTCCGGTTGAGGTTCTTCCTCTTCAGCCCTAAAGTTTGTTCCGGTTCTCCTGGGTCTCACCATTCTATAAACAAGTGACACGTTGACCCGAGGGTTAGTCTCAAATGCTCACATGTTAGTCACACACGTAGTCAATGCTCTCATACCGATACCACATACTCATTTCATATCATTATGCTAAGGCAAAAGTGTTAGAATCATAAGGGATTGTTACTTAGCATATTATCATGTCAATTTTGTTACAATCGTTCATTATTAATTTAAGTAATCATGCTCAACACATCATAAAATCAAACAATCAACACAGATGGGTTAAGTATAATCTGAATTCGATATGCTCTCTAGTTATTGACCGGGTATGTATACAGGGTGTACCGACGGCTAACCCTCCACCCAATCAACTTCCATTAAGCATATCGGTTCCCTATTATACACTAAGCCAAGCAACTAACACGAATGATTCAAAGTATAATCCGAATTCGATATGCTCTCTAGTTATTGACCAGGTATGTATACAGGGTGTACCAACGGCTAACCCTCCACCCAATCAACTTCCATTAAGCATATCGGTTCCTTATTATACTCTAAGCCATGCGCAATCCATGATGTCATTAACTTGTTATAATGTTGGGCGACCATAAAAGAGTTGATCGTGTTCTTTTAGGGTTGCCACAATATTATACTAAGTTAATACCATAACTTCATTTTGCTCTAAAGCATCCAACTAGCATCAATCAGTAACAACAATCCATATCAATGACAGTCAAATTCAATCAATGCACACCTTAACCATATTGTACCCATTCCACATTCATCATGTTGAATTCAAGCCATCACATAAGTGGTCTTAACTACGAACTCACAATATACACTTTCTAGGGTTCACAGAATTCACGTTGCACACAAATTTCCTAACCATTCATGCTATATGAAGAGTTTTAACTTAAGCCGTAGTCTAGTCAAACCGCCTAATTCTCTACGACCACGCATGGGCCACCATTCTGTAACACCCCAAGCCAAGGCTCAGAATATCACGGAAATCATATAGCACAAGGTGGAATTAATGTAGAACATGAACTAAATGCAAATAAAGGATTCAGTGAATCCAATCAATAAAAGAAACAAGTATCAAAATATAACAGAAGCAAGTAATCGTCAAAGTTTACAAAACGACATCAAAAGAAGGCTATCAATCCTAAGTACAATGCAACAGAAGGTAAATGGATCCTTGATCCATATAAGTCCAGTCCGGGTTCGACAGCAAGCAAACAAATCAAACTCCACGTCCTGGATAACCTGGTTACCTGAAAAGTGTACTAGCATAGTCAACACAAGGTTGGTGAGTTCGTAGTAATGGTCCATTAGAAACCATCGCCAAATCATAATATACGAGTAGAGGCAAAACATGACTTACAGTGAGCCTCTGTGAACAACACAACCATATCCACAACAAGACAAACAAAAACAAGTAAAACGCGAAATAACATTATACTCAAGTAACGTACATAACATCAACTCAAAAACAGGTATCATATCCTCTTCAGTGGGATTGATATACAACATATCCTCTTCAGTGGGATTCATATACAATATATCCTCTTCAGTGGGATTATATACAATATATCCTCTTCAGTGGGATTTATCCTCTTCAGTGGGATAGATACACAACGTAAGTCATATCCTCTTCAGTGGGATAGATACACAACATGAGCTCACATCCTCTTCAGTGGGATTTATACGATACATATGCATCAAACAACATCCATACATCACAAGTCCATCAATCATCAAACATCAAACTAAAGTAAACTATACGTACATACACTTAGGAGGATTCTACTTTCTTCGAATCCTAGATGCTTATATATAGGGTCACCCGCAGCCTTTCCACCACATCTAGAACCCAATGAAGGCATAACCGACTTCCATGTATGCACGTCTATCCTAGCAGTAATAATAATAATAACAATAACCATAATAATAATATAACACAATCCCTTACTAAGATCAATTAAACGTAACCAATAACCCATTATTTCATCGCTCAATCAATCATTCAATCGTCAAACATTAATTCATAAGTTCATCAATACAACGATAAAGGTATGCTTGAGTGCGTATCACACAAATCAAGTATAACGAGACGTACATGTTCATTCCAACCATAATTCCTGAATTTATCGCTTTCTCTAAACAACGCATACATATACTTTGGAGGATTTTACTTTCATCAAGTTCTAGATGCTTATGTATAGGGTCACCCGCAGCCTCCCACCACATCTAAGACTCTTTGAAAGTAAAACCGACCTCCATATATGTACTTCTATCCTAATACCTTACAATAACACAATCACATCCGTAAATCATCACACAATCAATCAAAACTATCTGTCAATCAACAATTAATCAGAAATTAACTAGACAGTCAATCAAATCAACCAAACAATCCAACAAACATGTATATGTACACTTTTCAGCCCGAATCTCTATTGAGTAGGGAGCTACGAAACTCACCTTGATCGGCAAAGAAGCTTAAGTCGAGTAAATGAAAGATTAATAGCGAGTATTGGGCCCCACGTGTTCACCACCTATCAAAGCATGCCATATATCATACTGTCAACTTTATAATCATAAACAAGTTGGTTCCTTAGGTTTAAGTTGAGTCACGAACCCACAATTACTTTCTTAACATTACCGAGTGTAAAACATAACACTTTGACTAGACATTTTTAGAAATGCACGAAGATTCATACAAAATGAAGGTTACTACGTGAAACTAGACTCTCTTACGATTCCAATGATAGGTCATACGACTTATTTGGACTTACGGATCAAAAGTTATTAACGTTTGAAAATCGACGCGCGTACTTTCCCAGTAACTATCCACTGCGTCGCAGTGAGCCAGGACTAAGCTCACTGCGCCGCAGTGGCTAAGTCAGACCAGGACCAGAAACAATGCACTGCGCCGCATGAGCAAGGGTAGAGCTCACTGCGCCGCAGACCACAATCTGCAGCCAGTACCTGCAGTTTATGCAGGAAAACACGAACCCAAAACCCCCAAATTCGACCCAAACCATTCCGAAACGACTTGTGAAGACTTGTAACTTGTTTTGAAGCATAAGTAAACATCAATGACCATAAATACACATAACCCAACCCATAATTTCGACCAAAACATCGAAATCACTCACAAATCCTTCAAACCCTAATTAAACCCTAATTTGACCTAAAACGAGATTTAAGCCGATTTAGGACTTGTAAATGTTCAAGATGACTAGAAATGCATAAACAAACATAAGTAGGTATAAATGGGATGAATTTGACTTACCAAAACTCCTTCTTGAGCTCAAACCCGAAATTAGGTCAAATGGGTAAAATGTGAGACTTCCACCTTTGATTCTTCAATATGACGACAATGAGATGAAGATACTAATGATTCTCGAGTTAATCTAAACCCAAAACACCAAATGATACTAGAGGAAAGAAGAACTAGAGATGTTCTTGCTTTTGGTCTAGAGAGAAAAGAGAAAGAGAGAAAGGAAGAAATGAGAGGGGAGAAAGATAAGGGGGGGGGAATGGGTCATGGGTGGCTGGTGGGTCTTGGACTACCCACGGGCCGACCCGTTTCCCCTCTAGCCATAATACAATCGATTACACAACTAAACACCAAACAAACATATTAACGACTCGACTAACATACCACATAGTCATATATCACAAATGGGCCCAATTATTTCATTCAACAAGTTTGTTAGTCAAATTACACAAAAAGTCAACGGGTCAAAATTCACGAATGTTACTGATTTGGCATGCATTATCAAGGTTAAATACTTACATCAACATGTTTAGTATCGCGATATCCTGGCAATCAATTCATGTTCTTAATATTGTTTGAGAAAAACAATACATAAAAACAATTGAGGATTTGAGCAGTTTTTTATATACGAGATGGGTACCCGCGCAATGCGGCGGCGGTGGTGGCAACGGGTGGTGCTAGTGACGGTGGTGGTAACGATGTGGTTATTAATCTAAAAGTATTGACGTAAATGGTAGTGTAGTTATTTTATGGTTAAGAGGTGTATTTGTAAATAACTTTATTAAGAATATTATCGAGATATTAGGTGGTAAATTAATTAATAAAGAAGATAGATCGTTTGGATAAATATGGGTGTAAAATATTTTAGGGATATATTAGGTAGATCTAGTGTGTGAGTTAAGAATGTGTTGAAAATTAAGGGTATTTTGGGTATTTTAAAGGTAGAGTTGAAAAGAGAGATGGTAGTTTGTTTTTTAATATAGTATAGAAGTATAGATATAGATAGTATAGATATAGATATAGATATTAATTAAACAAATTTTTTTTTGAAACCTTGTAAAACTAGAGGGCAACTTGGCAAAAGGTGACCATTATATTAAAAGGTGCGATTGAATTTTAGTTGGAATGAGCCTTTATGATTGATGGGTCTATTTTACTTTCTTCTTTACATTACATGGTAGTTGGTACACTAATGAGTTATAATAACTTATGAATTTAAAATTTGATAGGGTACGTGTTTATTATTTCCTCATTTGACATGTTTGTTTAAAATACTTTCAATATAAACAAACAAGTATCATGGATTGAATTGTTAAAACACTTTTTTTTTCCCGAAAATCTCATTTTTGAGAACTTTCTTTTTTTCTTTACATGTAATATATTTAAACTTTACTATTTAAAAACGATCCTGAATTACATACTTCACCAACTCAACTCAAACTCACCACACCACAACCTTGGAGAGAAGAGTGGTTCAGTCCCAAACACACAAACAGAGAAAATGTCTTGTTCATCTCTATCATTTGCAGCTGCTGCCATTTCTGCACAACCTTATTTAACTTCAAAGACATGTTTATATCCTTCTTCTGCTATCCCTTATTCTCATTTCTCAAACCCCAATAGGTCAGTTTCTTACTATCCCCTTTCTGGGTATGTTTGTTTTGTGTTAAAATCATTCAAATTCAGATTTAATTTGGCTTTGTTCAACTAAAGTTTGAAGCTTTATGTAAAAAAGATTCTGGGTTATTATTCTTGATTTTGTATTTCAGTTTTCTTATATAGTTAAATTACTTACATCTATAAGGATATTGTGTATGTTTTATGTTGAATTCCTCCCAATTTACTTGTAATTTGGCTTAATTTAGCTAAAGTTTGATGCTTTATGTAAAAAAAAAACATACTGGGTTAGTTTTCTAGGGCCTTTCTAATAGAGTTAATATAAGCTACTAACATTTTAAGGATTTTGTGTACTTTATTGTTTTGGATTTACTTAATTTAACGTTAATCGGGGGTAACTGGGTAAGTTTCCATCAGTTTATCAAATGTATTTGGTGAAATTTTAATAAAGTTCCCTTTAACTTGTGAAAGCTACAATAGGTCTTCTTTTGGCATTGAGGTTATTTAACTTGAAAATGTTGGTATCATTTTTTGCTTCTTGATAAATGAATATGCATTTCAATGATGTTTCTTAAATTTATGATTCTTTTTTAAAGGTTGTATTCAATGGGTTTTTTTTTTTCATTCTTTTTACGGGCATCCGTTAGGGATCAATCTTATCAAGTTTATGTTAATTTATTGCAATCCAGCTTAAATATGGCGTAACTAGCATAAATCTTGATGTTATGTTGAAAATCTGTGTAGATTTTTAATGGTCCTTATTAAATTGGTTATCGTTGTGACTTTGTTGATTCTGAATCTATTTGTGTAAGAGAAATTTGGCCAAGAGTTTATAATGTTTCTTGTTAGTTATTAAATACTAACTATAGGTATCATCGATTGTAGTGCAATATTATTATAGGTTTCTTTTAGTTGGTGATTTTTTGTGTGTGTAAAAGTTCATACACGGTTTAGATCGAATAAAGTTACCATCTATTTGTAAGACCAGCTGTTTATTTTGATTTGGTTTTCTTGATAAGGTAAAAAACTAACATCACCCTCATTGTTTGTTTACAATTTGACATAATTCATGACTGGCACATCAGGCATGATATGTGTGTCTTCTGATGATATGGCAAGTAAATGGTGTTTTTAACTGTTACGTTTCTCTCATGTATTTCTTGGCAGGAATAACAAACAGTTGCATGTTAAAAATGTGAGGAACGTATGAGTTAGTAAACATTATGTTAGTTGCCTCACACCAATTTTGTTTCCAGTCAATGGTCTGTCAAAATTTGGACGGAATTGATGGAAATAATACTGTCGTTAAGGAAACCAAAACATTAAATGTTTTTAATAATAAAGCATATTACCACGATGAACACATTGTTAAAACCAGAAATCCATATTGACCAACTTTTGATTAAACTAATATAGTTATTCTTTAGTAACGAATTTGTATTTTTTGCATTGACCAATGCTTGATTTTTCTGCAGATTTTCAAGGTTTGGTGTCAAATGCAGCTATGCTGATGCAGGCATAAAGGACAACTCCTTCACTATAGATGTTGAAGCAAATATTAAGGCTGAGAGGGTCTGAATTCGCACACGTGATTTATTTCGTTATATATCCATTTCGAGAAATCCTTAAATGCAAATTAAGCAGTCTGTTTAGTAGACCATAATACGTTCCTTTTTTCTTATCAGCTTGTAGTGTTGGGAGGCAGTGGTTTCGTTGGGTCAGCTATATGCAAGGCTGCAGCATCAAGGGGTATTGAAGTCATAAGCCTAAGCAGGTGAACCAATTTCTATACTAACTTCAACTAAAGTTACCTAGACAAGGCCGGATGGGCAGGATAGGTAATAGGTCAAAATTAGTTGCAGATTTGATTGGTAACTTCTTAGCGCAGGTCAAAATTGAGTGGGTTGGATTGGTACGACAACACCTTTGTCATATTTGAACTTTATATATGTTTATAAAAACTAATTATAAAAAACTCAACCAATATAATGCTGCTGAGGAACAAAGGCAAAAGATATTAGAACAGCTTTACCAATATGGCAATTGGGACTATCAAGGTTATGGTTATGGTGCTGCTTATGATACTCAATACAATACTGTGCCTGCACCCCAAACTTCTGAACCGCCTGTATGCTCTTGCCGTCCTTATGTATACCCATACCCGACTACACAACACACCTCATCGGCAGCAGTTCCCTCTGGTGAAACTTGTGCTGGTAGTACATCATTAACTCATAATGGAAACTCAGTTTCTTTAAAAGATAATGCTTTTATTAAAGAAACAATGGGAGCTGTAGAGAAAGCTATTCGTTCAGCTACCAAAGAATCTTCTGGTACCCCTTATCTAGGTCAAGATCAGTATACTTATGAACGAATATTAGATAAGTTTTTGGTTTCCATTATTTCTTCGATAAACCTGTTGCATGTGATTAAGTTAGCATCACTACTTGTGTATGAATTGCAGAGGGAAAGAAAGGCCAAGAAGTAGATGCAGGTTCAAGAGACGTGGCTCAACACAAGACATCTGAAACAGATCTTTCAGTAGTATTGAATGCTTGGTTTTCTGCGGGTTTCTACACTGGCAAGTAAGTGATGTTTTATGTTTTCTTAGTACACCAGAGATAATTTTATATTATCACATCCGTAAGACTTATGTACAAACAGTCTTAATTTGACAGTCCATTTGCACACTTATAATATAATTAATCTAGACAAGAATGTAAGAACAGAAAGTAAAGAACATGAACAAGAATAAGTTCAAATGCAAATATCTAAGCAAGTCTAATCATATGTATCATTGATTAAACGATGAATACATGGTCGATATTACAACTTGTCTTACAAGATACAAATGAACTATGTAATTGCTAAGTCTAGAAAAAAGGAAACTTAAACAATTACAAATAAAGTGAACACTTTGTGGTGATAAACACACTTAAAAGATGCGGCTGTGTTGCTTTATATAGGGGAGGAATTAGGGCAACACAGCCTTACAATGATAGTGATAGAATGGTGGTTGTCGACTTCCCATAGGCTCGTTGTACTTGATCCAGGAGCCTTTGTCTTCTTTACCAAAACGGGTATGAAAGAGAGAAACCCTAGTTTTGGTCCCAACTGTACCTTTGCCATATAAGGTAACATTCAGTTGGAAGAACCACCATGTGACTTCTTGTCTTCTTGTTGGTTTGAAATCTTCCCGCCTTGACACACTTGGGAAGCAAACCACCCGCTGACAAGAGTCATTGACTCGCTGATGACTTGCCGATGACTCGCTGACGACCCACGTCAGCGACCAAGTCTGGTCAGCGAATCCTTGACTCAACAATCTCCCCCTATTCGCTGAGAAGACTTGCTGAGTAGGCTTGGACTTGATAAGAATAAAAGATTTGAAGGAAAGATGTCTTTTTATATCAACTTTCAAATATTACAAGCTGATTCATTCAGCATTTACATTTGAGACATCTACATATTTTCAGTTTCAAACTCCCAAGCGTGTTCTTGCTTGGCAATTTGAACTGCTGGGTCATTATATCTATGAGGCTTAACAAGTTCCTCATCCAATTTGCTGATAAACCTTCTATGTTGGTCGTTTCAGCACATCTTCTTCTTATGCTCAGAATGAACCCAGTGGACGCCTTTTCAAGTTCAGATAGACGAAAGAACAGCTGAGTATTTTGAAAATTTGTGAAGAAAATACCAGCTGGATTCTCTATCACTCTCCCTTCCTCAAAGACACTTCTTGGAGGAAGTCTGGTGTTTAAAGCAGCATCACCAGAGATAGGTGGAAGGTCAACATTCAATGTTCGATGCTCCATCTTCCTCTTTCTTTGAACTTGCATTCCAGCTGAGGTAGAGATGGCTGTTGGAGTACCGAACACTTGCCTCAGCATGGGCAAGTCCACCTTGAACTTTGTTTCAAACTCCAGTGCTTTCTTGAAGTATTCTTTCAGCATGCTTTGGAGTTGCTGGTAGCTGGCAGCCTTTTTATCTTTCACCAGCATGTACACTTCCACCCATTCTGAAGCACCTAAGTTGGTTACTTTGACCCCTTCCAACTTGGTTGTGGTGTAACACCCCAAGCCAAGGCTCAGAATATCACGGAAATCATATAGCACAAGGGGGAATTAATGTAGAACATGACTAAATGCAAATAAAGGATTCAGTGAACCCTTACCGAACGATAAACAAGTATCAAAATACATAAAGAACAAGTCATCATAAATTACACCGAACATCAAAAGATGGCTAACGGTTCTAAGTACAATGCAAAAGAAGGCAAATGGATCCTTGATCCATATAAGTCCAAGTCCGGGTTCAACAGCAAGCTAACAATCAAACTCCACGCCCTGGATTAACCTGGTTACCTGAAAAGTGTACTAAGCATAGTCAACACAAGGTTGGTGAGTTCGTAGTAATGGATCACAAGGAACCATCGTCAATAATCACAATATACGAGTAGAGGTGAAACATGACTTACAGTGAGCCTCTATGAAAAACACAACGACATCCACAACAAAATTACGCAAACAAGTAAGACGTGTAATAAACAATACACTCAAGTAATATACGTAACATCCATACAATGGCACAAGAAACCATAACAAGAGCTCACTAGTCATATAACAATCATCAACACAAGTCAATCAATCCAAACAATATCACCTCATATGTAACACATCCATACGTCTAATCGTAGTACTCGGGGTGCTTCCCTAAGAGTTGCCAGGGGCGCTTCCCATTAGACAACTACGCACTACGATCAGTAACCGGGGCGCTTCCCGTTAGATTGCCAGGGGCGCTTCCCATTAGACAATCCCAATCACATCACAATAACAATTGCCCGAAGAGCTTCCCGATAGCATACACATCAGTATTCACTACCCAACTATATATTACATCAAAATAAGAATAGCGACACCAATTCTATACGTACATACACTTAAGAGGATTCTACCAAGGAAATTTTGCAAAAGACGGTAAGGCCCGATCGAAAAGATTGGTCAACCAAACTTAATGATGCTTTATGGGTTTACCGTACCGCTTTCAAAACACCTATTGGCACTACTCCTTACCGGTTGGTTTATGGGAAGGGTTGTCATCTTCCAATGGAACTAGAACATAGGGCATTATGGGCCGTTAAGACCGTTAACATGGATTTTGAGAATGCAGGCAAAGAAAGGAAGTTGCAACTATGTGAATTGGAAGAGTTAAGAAATGAGGAATATGAATGTGCATCAACCTATAAAGACAAGATGAAAGCGGTTCATGATGCCAAATTGAAGAAGAGTGTTCGAAGTTGGCCAAAAGGTTGGCTTTACAATTCAAGACTCAAGTTCTTTCCGGGAAAGCTCAAAAGCAAATGGATGGGTCCTTATACCATCACAAGAGTCGGAAAGTTTGGAGAGATTGAAATTGAAGATCCGAAAGATGGAGTGAAGCAAATGGTCAATGGACACCGTTTAAGCCTTACTTGGATGCAACCGACATCAATGGAGCTACAAAGGAAATGGTGAACTTCATCTCAAGTCCACCATCTTATGAGGTTGCTTGAACATCAATTGAGGTAATGTCGGGCTGAGGACAATAAACTTAGCGCTAAACGGGAGGCAACCCGTTGTTGTTTGTTTATAGCTTCAAATTCGGTACGTTTTCTTTTTCGTTTCAATTTTGTTTAGTTGTTTTTGTTGCATAATCACACAAGAAAATTAATTCTCAGCAATATGCTTGAGAATTAAGTTGGGGAAGGTCGTTTGGGTGAAAAAGTGAATCGTTTTTGCAAGTTTTCGAACCATTAACTCATTTCTAATTTCGGGTGTACATTGGGGACAATGTACCTTTAAGTTGGGGAAGGGAGTTTAATTTGAATATAATTGCAAGTTCTTAAAAGTTGTTTGTGGCTGTAGTTAAAAAAAAAAAAAAGTCAACAGGGGGCGTAAGCTACGGCCTTTGGGGCGTAGGTTACGGTCCCCTGGAAAGTTAAATTGGACCTTACGCTCAAAACTCACTGTTTACGGCCCACTTTACGCCCACCTTACGCCAAAAATGCATTTTCTAGAAGGGCGTAAGGTACGCTAAACTTGAGCGTAAGTTACGCCAGTTGTTTTTGAGCCAGCGTAAGTTACGGCGATCCAAGGCGTAGGTTACGGCTGTTGGAAAATAAGTAGGCGTAAGGTACGCGGTCTTGGGGCGTAGGTTACGGCTTCACAAAAATAATAGGGCGTAGGTTACGCTATCTGTTGGCGTAATTACGGTAAGGTCCAGGTCGAATTTTTTTTAATTTTAATAAAAAAAATTGAAAATCTTTTTAATTACAACCACAAGAGCTGATCCTTTAGCCACTTTTTCACCTACCTGCATATCTTTCTCTCCCAAATCCTTTTATTCCCCAATTTTTTTTCTTCCAAGAACCCTAATCTTCAAATCATCATATCTCCTCCAATTCTCCATCAATTTCTAAAATTCTTTAGGCTAAATTGAATAACTTTTCAAGGGCTACAAAACCCCCATAATTGTTTCTCTAATTTCAGCCTATTTCTCAAGATTTGTGTGAGTTTAATTTCGAATTAATTTTAATTTCTTCTTAATTTTGCTTTTAATTCACTAATCTTTGCTAAAGTTTGTTACTTTTTCTTAGTTTTGTTGTAGATGAAGAAAGCAGCTGGAAAATTCATAGAGCCTAAGCAAGAAAGGTGATTCTTCATCGAGTCAACAACCAAGCAAGAAGAAAAGACCAATGGTTCAAGATGAATCATCATCATCAGAAGAAGAAGAAAGAAACTCACCACAGGCGAGTGAAGAGATGGAGGTTGACAACGAAAAACCCGAATGGAGGCAAGGTATGCCTTTATGTAATTTACCCGATGAATGGCAGTTGATTTTATTTAAAGAAAAGATGGCTGAAGCCAAAATTTGATGGATCAATTGTTGGGTGAGAGAACCCTTGTCTTGTCTGAATTTAGAGGGTTTGGGATGGTTGAAGCGTTTGAACAAATGGGTTGGAAACAAGTGTTAACTTGGAGTAATGGTGATCATGCGGAGATTTATTTAGATGGGATTATTAATTGGTTGGGTACTTTAGAGTTGACTCCCGGAAATAACCCCCCGGTGACTTCTAAGTTAGTAGGCACGGTCAATGGGAAAAAGGTAACAATGTCTTTTGCTACCTTAGATAAGATAGCTAAATTTGACACGGGTGCTACTTCGGGGAAGGCTTTTGATTATGTTGATGAGAAGTACTTAACAGGGGTAGAAACACCGGATAATTGGCTTGATATGTTGGCTGAGGTCTTTGTTGTTCCACAAGACAATATAAGCACAACCTTTAGGATGGAACGTTCTTTGTTGAAGCCATTACCCCGGTTGATAATGTCAATTTTGAGTTGGAATGTTTGCCCTCGCACTAGTGATAAGAGCATGATTAGGCACCATGATGTTATTTCTTGTTGGTGGAAATCTAGCCTTGTCGTTTAGACAGATTGTGATGTCTAACATTTGGGATGCAAGGAACAAAAGGAACAAACTTGTCATCCCACACCCGAAAATCATCGCCCGTCTCCTCCAAATCCATAAGGTAGTCCCAAAGGAGACCAATATGGAGTATTTGAGTAATACTCCTTATACCATGAAGAGGTTGTTGAAAGGGAATGAGTGGGAGTTTTAGGATCATCCACAGTTTAAACTCCTGGATTTGAAAACAAATGGGTATTTGATAGCTCCAAAGGCTGGGATTACTAGGGAGGAGGCGATAGAACAAATGGAGCAAATGGGTGTTAATCAGAGGGGTGAAGCGAGTAGTGCTAGAGGGAGTTTTGAAGGAAGAAGAGATGGTTTGTTGGGTTCTGGATTTGGAGGTACTGGGCCGAGCTTTGGTTATGAGCAGCCCAGTGATTATAGTCAGTGGACATCGTATGAGAGGAGCATGTGGGATATGACTGCTCAGCAGGGGCTACAGCGGAGGAGTTATGAGTTAGGGATGGCATATGCTCATGAACAGGATAGGAGACAGCAGTTTGAGTATTTTGAGCAAGTGCGCCACCACCAGGACCACATTGCAGGACTTGATTATGTGGAGACTCCTCCTGCATATGATTACAGGCAGCCTTATGTTTCCACCGCCCATCCACATTATCCTCAGAGCCACGATTCTGAGTGGTTCCCGAGACATTCTTGTGTTGGACGGGTTGAGGGGAGCTCGAATGATCCACCACCAGCAGCATCCGATCCATTTGATGGTCGTTCTTTGTACCAGAGCATGATGGAGTCGATCTTTGGACGGCAAGGTCCACCGCAGTGATTGGTACCTTCCATTTATCTTTCTGTTCTTATTGTGTGACTATGTGACTATGTGTTTATTTTGTGTTTTTGCATTTTCAATTCGTAGGTAGATTTCAATTTCTTGTTAATTTCAATTATGTTTCTAGTTTAGATGTTGATTTACTTTCTTGTAGTATGAAATTGACCCTTAAGAGACAAAATATTCGAGTTATATTAGCTATACATGTTTGTAAAATGAGATTTTCTTGTGATTGGATTTGTACATGTAAGTGGGGCTAGGTAGTGTAGATTAGATTGCATGACATGGTAGACTTATGAGCGTCTTGATAGATTTGCTAGCAAGTAAAAACATAGAAATGTGCAAATATGGGTAATATGCCAATTGTGAGCTCCAATGCATGTATCACACTTTATATATTCGTTATATCCTTCAATTTAATGAGAGAAAAAGCCTCGTCAATGATTGGTTAGATTGTTAGCGTAGCTTAAATTCTCATGATGATCATATTGTGTGAACCATTATTGTAAACCATTATTGTACATTAGGTTAGAACTAGTGCACTTACCGTGTCGAGACCTCTAGCTTGGATTATGTGCTTAAAATCACAAAACAATCATACAATTCAATCCATATTCCACTTCACCTCGTCATGAAATTCGTTAATTGTTCAAAGTTGTGTTGTTTATGAAGAATCGAAAGAAAGAACAAAGTCAAAGTCAAAATTGCAAAATCCGGTTGAAAAGTCAAAGTATATGGTCATAAATGAAAACCAATTCAATTATCCATGTAAATTGATCAAAAAGAGCCAAAGTGAAATGTTCCAAAATCATTCTAGTAAATCGCCCAAATGAGAATCATTACCGTGTTTCATTCCATATTTCCATCAATTTTGTATGAATACCGAAGTGATAGTTTAATTATGAGGTCTTGGTTCGATTTGTGTACTAGCCTATGACTTTTAGTGTGCAATAATGGGTTGTAGCTTCATATACATATATTGCACATCTTTTGCTAATTCACTCAAAATATGAACCGAGGGGAGTGCACATTGTGAGAGTGTGATGCATGTATTGTGACAAACTTGAGGTTTATTAGGTTTAATTGCACATTTATATATTTCTATTTGCTAGTCGTAAATCTGTTGATAGTTGTAAGTCTCATGAGTTGGTTGTGTTATGTGATTTGGTTTGCATTGCTTAGTTTCACCCAAGTGTACTTTGAAGATTACTTGAGGGTTGAGTTTTACAAGCATGTATAATTAATATAACTCCTATATGGTGTGTCTTTGGTAATAGGAAGTATTATAGGATTGTAAATTAGCTTGTCACATAATGAATGTCTTTTTCAGGACGAAAAAGGGTTAAGTTGGGGAATGTGATAAACGCCTAAAAGACATGATGTTAATGGATAAAATCGGATTGTCTTGTGCTGTTAATAGACGATTAGGGCGTTTTTATGGTTGTTTAAGTGTTTCAGGTTCTAAGCATTTATTTGGACTAATTGGTCGAGAAGGAAGTCGAATGAAACTCAAAGTCAAAGGAAGTCAAATTCTGGAATTCTGGAAAACTGAAGTTACAAAGGGCGTAACTTACGCCCAGGATAGGCGTACCTTACGCCAGGCAAAACTGAAGTAGGCGTAGCTTACGCTGGAATTAAGCGTAGCTTACGCCAGGTGAAGATCAAAGATTACAAGGAGCGTACCTTACGCCTAATCCAGGCGTAGGTTACGCTGGACAGAAATACAAAGGGCGTACCTTACGCCCAGTTGGGGCGTAGGTTACGCCAGGTGCTGAACAGAAGTCGAATTTTAAGGGTTTTAATTGTAACTTGGGGTATATAATGACTACGAA
>CM067169.1:61845431-61852931 GCA_034093135.1 Erigeron breviscapus
TAAAAACCGTTCCCACATCGTTCCAAGGTTTTAGTTTTGGAACGATTTTTTTATAAACCGTTCCAAAAGCGCTTAATTTTTTTTGTTTTGTAACGGTTTTTTATAAACCGTTCCAAATCAATTTATTTCAAATATATTTATTTAGAAAAACATATTTATAGGACAATATATTTAAAAAATTATGTCAACTAATGAAAAGGGTATTGAAATTATGCTTTTATCTTTTATCAGTAACATCGAATTATTATTAACAAGGCAAAAGAGTTAAATTAAATATTGTATTGGAGAGTCCAACTCCATGAAACCTCAAATCCACGTTTTACAAAATTTATAACACTTTAATTTGTAAATATTATTATAAGATATACAAAATAGTCTTTATCTCAAACATTCAATTCTTATCTTTCGTAACAACCAACATACCGTCTATTAATTGATTATAAAGGATTAAGATCATCTAAAATTAATCCAACTTTTTAGGCAAGTTATATCAACTTTAATTATTGGATTAAATTAATAGTTAAAATTAAAGTTTAATGTTTAAATCTATACTTTTCATTTTAATCAAAAGATTAAAGTTAATCCAACTTTACCTATAAAGTTAGATAAAGTTAGATCAACTTTAAAGGATATTTATTAGATTTTAAATCAACAAACTAAGTTTTTTTTTCAAACGTATCTTGTTAAGAATAATTGTGTTGATGCGTTTGATTATTCAATAAAATGACAATATTTTAAAATTTATAAAAGTACAAGGAATACCTCTTAACCAATACGTACTTACAGGCTGTGTACCCGTTCGTTTATAAATAGTTAGTCGGTAAGTCCAGAATTGTTCCTGGAGACGCTTGCAATACCTAAATTTAGTAATATGTGTAATTTTATAGCGGTTGTGGGTTGTCACGATTTGTTATTAAACTAATTAACCTTAAAGTAAAATCAAATTAAAGGTCGCAACTGTTTGGTCTCTCGAGAAATCTTGTCTAGTATATGTCCTAAAATAACTAGAAGAATACCAGTGGGATGCGGCAATGCTGGTGGTAGCGACATCGTGATGATAGCGGCGACTGGTGTCGACGATTAATAGTGTAAGTTATTCATGTAAAAGGGTAGTGCAGTTATCTTATGTAGAGGTAATTATTATAAATCAATTTCATTAATTGTATATTGGGTATTCAATAAACTCATTAATAATGTTAGTTGTATTATTAAAGACATTTGGAGTATTTAAGATGTTGAAAAGTTGAAAAGGAATGAGGAGTTTACTTTATATAGTAATAATTTAAGAGTATATTGGGGATTCAATAGACTCATAGATAATGTTAATTATATTATTAAAGATATTTTGGGTATTTTAAAGGTAGAATATAATTGAAACATAGAGGGGAGTGTTCTTTATGATATTCGAGAGGGTATCCGCAATGCGAAAGCGGGTGGCGGTGGCGGTAACAGTGTGATTATTAATGTAAAAGTAATTGATGTAAAGGGTTTTGTAGGTACTTTACAAGTTAACGGATGTATGTTGTAAATAATTTCATTAAGAGTATTATAAGTATATTAGGTGGAAATATTTAATATAGTGAATACATGAGAGATGTAGTTTGGATAGTTATGGTTAGAAAATATTTTAGAGATATTCTGGGTAGATTTAGTGTGTGTAGGGCTGTAAACGAACCGAACGAACATGAACAGAACTTTGTTCTATGTGTTCGTTCATTTAATTTAAATGAACAAACACATAGAACAAAGTTCTGTTCATGTTCGTTCGGTTCGTTTACAGCCCTATACACACTAAATCTACCCAGAATATCTCTAAAATATTTTCTAACCATAACTATCCAAACTACATCTCTCATGTATTCACTATATTAAATATTTCCCACCTAATATACTTATAATACTCTTAATGAAATTATTTACAACATACATCCGTTAACTTGTAAAGTACCTACAAAACCCTTTACATCAATTACTTTTACATTAATAATCACACTGTTACCGCCACCGCCACCCGTTTTCGCATTGCTGGAATACCCCTCTCGAATATCATGTAAAAAACACTCCTCTTTCTTATTTCAACTTATTTTTAAAATACCCAAAATATCTTAATAATATATCTTACATTATCCATAAGTTTATTAAATACTCATTATATTTTTAAATCTATTACTATATAAAGTAAACTCCTCATTCCCTTTTCAACTTTTCAACATCTTAAATACTCCAAATGTCTTTAATAATACAACTAACATTATTAATGAGTTTATTGAATACCCAATATACAATTAATGAAATTGATTTATAATAATTACCTCTACATAAGATAACTGCACTACCCTTTTACATGAATAACTTACACTATTAATCGTCGACACCAGTCGCCGCTATCATCACGATGTCGCTACCACCAGCATTGCCGCATCCCACTGGTATTCTTCTAGTTATTTTAGGACATATACTAGACAAGATTTCTCGAGAGACCAAACAGTTGCGACCTTTAATTTGATTTTACTTTAAGGTTAATTAGTTTAATAACAAATCGTGACAACCCACAACCGCTATAAAATTACACATATTACTAAATTTAGGTATTGCAAGCGTCTCCAGGAACAATTCTGGACTTACCGACTAACTATTTATAAACGAACGGGTACACAGCCTGTAAGTACGTATTGGTTAAGAGGTATTCCTTGTACTTTTATAAATTTTAAAATATTGTCATTTTATTGAATAATCAAACGCATCAACACAATTATTTTAAATCAACAAACTAAGTTTTTTTTTCAAACGTATCTTGTTAAGAATAATTGTGTTGATGCGTTTGATTATTCAATAAAATGACAATATTTTAAAATTTATAAAAGTACAAGGAATACCTCTTAACCAATACGTACTTACAGGTTGTTACCGCGTTCGTTTATAAACATAAATGAACGAGCAAGATCCTTGTTCATGTTCCTTCATTTAAATAAACGAACAAATTATTGTGTTAACGGAAGGTCTAACATACGTTGTCTTAACCGGGTCCGCGCTAGAGAGCTCCCTCGAAGTAGAAATGCCTATTTCAAATACCCGATGGGGGAAAACCCCCTACTAATCCGCCCTAAGGCACGACAATTAATAGGGGTAAACCTTGCCCATTCAGACTTGAATAATTGAACCTTTATTCAATTATCAAAAGTTTATTTATAATCAAAATTCTATTTGAAAATTTTGGTTAAATTTATTTGATTTTGGCCGGATGTTTTTGTTCCCTCCCATTATTCCTCAAATTCCCGCCCCATCCTTCAAATATTTTTGTATTTTTGTCTCTAGATTGGATTTCTCTAATCTCTGTTCCCCCTTTTCTATCTACCCTCCTTCAAAATAAATAAATAAATCTATTTTCTTAGTTATGCGTTGCCCTTCTCAGAAAATATTGCCCTCATCATCACTCATAAAGCGTCATATCCATCTCACAGGTTAAATCGGATGTACATTTTACCTCTTATAGTAATTAAAGTGTAATTGCATAATAATCTCATATTTTTTCATTATATAAAAGAGTTTTTTTTAGGGTTTTATATATGACTGTTTTGATTATTGGTGGTTTTACTGCTGATAATTCAGTTACTAATCGGTGATTAGCAAGGATCTAATTAAGAATTGGGGTTACGAAACCACATATAGCATCAATTCTCACACATGTATAGTTTTTTTTTTGTGTGTGTGTGCGTGTGTGTGTGTATTTTACTAATCGGTGATTACCGTCATACGTTCTTTCATCTAGTGGCAATCTCTCTCGGTTCCTGAAATGACCCACTTTCATGTCGATGTAAGTACTTCACTCTTGATGCAGTTTCTCAAATGAGTTTAGAGGTTAGAATGTTAAAAGAACAATTCGGTGATTCCTATATACCTACTTGTAGTGATCTATATATCATAACAATAAATAATTTTTTCTTCCGTTTTAGAATCTAGAACAATTTTTTTTGTGCATACAGAGAATAGCTAGCTAAGCTTGATGTTAATGAACTAATTATTTCAGGGATATGGTTTATTTACAACAAAGTACAATGTTGCTACCTTTTTACTAATATAGCTCTATGGATAGGTAGATTTCACTAACTTGGTAAGGTCTTATAGAAGTTTATTATATATAATATGGTTAAATAAGAGTGCATGTCGTTACTTGTTAGGGATCAAGCTCTATATTGTGTACATAGCTTCAATTTTTTTTCTTGAAGTTAATTGATTATTTGACTCTTCTATGTTATTGACATCGGCTCTTGTTTATTATTGACAGTTTAAGAGTGTGGCTAACCTGCACTTTCTTACGTTGGCTTGTTTGCCATTTACATCTGACGCCTGACGGGTAAGGTTTATGAAAAAGAACGCTGAAGATAAGCATCTTTATCCCCTTGTCGGTGCTATTTACTAACTATCTGTGCTATTTGGTGGAGTAGCTCGTTCCATGTGTTTTTATTGATTTGGCAGTGGTTGATTATGGAAAGATGGATAATTTGTGAAAGGGTGGAATGGAATCAATTTGGACATCCCATTAATGATACGCCTGCATTTCTCAAAGGGGGGACTTTACATTAATCATATTACTTCTAGGCATTTAGCTTGTAAAAGTGTTTACTACTTGCTTAGTGTTCTGCTTGGTAGTTTACTACTTGCTCAGTAGCTTTCCTCTGTTTGTTGTTATTTACTTGCTGCTAAGTCTTTATTCTTGCTATATACTGACAGCTTATAGTTGTTATTGCAGTGCCTACAAGTTTGTCTCCAATGGATTATGTGCCTACAATTTTGTCTTCAATGGTATGTAGTATCAAGTTGTTTTGGATGTATTAATATATAATGATATGGAGTAATCCAAAGATTTTTTAATGTAGGTGAAACAATCAATGGTATCTCATTCGCAAATAAACCAATTGCGTTATCGATGAGTATTTGGGACTGTTCGTATTTATAGATATTAGTTATGAAATGGTAAGTTTTCTTAGTTGTCTTAATACCTGCCTTCTAAAAGAGTGAAGATCACAAACGTGCTGTTGTTTTTGTTTGCTAATTTGTTTTTATATTTAACTTGTCTTTAGAGCATGTCATGGTAATTTGGTATGGTTTTGATAATAGTAAATTGGCAGCAATAATTCATGGTGTTCCTACTGTTCTTAGTTTCAGTTTGAATAAAAGATTTAGTCTTAGTGTTATAATTCTTCATATTTTGATTGTTGATCATTAGGGGCTTCCAAGTGAAAGAAAGCAATATCTTCAACATAAATTGGAACCCACCAATGGAGGTTCCAGCTTGGCTGAGTTTTAAGACGAAGATCATACTACTTAATAAGGAAGCTATCGGAAATGACGAGATCATCTTCATAAGGTTTCTGCTTGAGTTTTAAGCTGCCAGATTGCCTTAGATTATAATTTTATGGTGTAACATACTATCTATGTTGTTATAATTTGGTCTTAATCTTTTGAATCAAGTGTATGGATCTTTAGTGTAACTTTAGTTTTTGTGTAAACTTGACGTGTAACAGATTATATGTATACAAGTTTATTTTTCAGAAATATATGATGCCTGCAGATTGAGTTTTATAGGCTTTTGTTGACTCTTGTTTGTTGACTCTTGTATGTCGTAATAGATTTGAATATATATAATAAAAAATATATGGAATTAAATTTAATGATAAATAAAGAAAAAAGTAGTATAAACTGAGACGGTTCTTTTACAACCGTTCCAAAGCATCGATAATCAAACACAATCTTCAAAACTCATTTGGAACGGTTCTCCTCCAAACCGTGACAAAAAATCAATTATTTAGAACGGTTTTAAAACCGTTCCAAAATCCGATTTATTTTTTGGAACGGGTGAGAAAGTGTTCCAAATAATCTAAAAAACCGTTCCAAAACACATTTTTTTGTAGTAGTGTATTAATTATCTAATTTCATGTTTTGTTATTTTCGATTACAAGGGTACACAACCAATAAATAATTGACTAGAAATAAAATGGTTCAAAAAGATAAATTGATACACAAGTACACAACCACCACCATTCATCACCGACCATGAAGTGGTCGGCCCGTTTCATTACGCGAATACATGCTACTATGGTAGTAATCCTAATTGAATCAAACAAGTTTATGATGGAATCAAGTTTGTTTACCGAGTACATAAAGTATGGCATGCCAACCATTTAGTCCAAAGTTAATTAAGTTACACAGTGTTTAACGTAACAAGATATATAATAACACGATATAATGTGAGCCGACACTAGCAAGCATAAGGATCATATCAGACGATGCCAAATGTTTTCACATCAAAATTACTCACAACGGATTGTCGAGTCATTAATTATGTAACTTCTTGTCCATAGAAGAGTATACCTCCTAACTTATCATTCTAAAAATCTTTATAATTACAAGATCAATTATGACACGTGACAAAATCAAAATATTATAAAAGAGGGTCAATGGTAAAGCTTAATTAAATACAGTAGTACGTTGCTATGAACACTATGTATTTCAAGTGGTTGAAACTTCCTCAACAGTCAACATATATAAGATACGGCCATACCGGTGTCAATAAGTTTGATCTCTATAGTGTTGTTTTACCCAATATAGTACGTAAAAAAATAAAAAAATACGACAATACGTATGTCACCCGATTTGGTTTTTTGGGTCTTTACTCACCGAATTTTTGTTGGTTGTAGCCTTAATCTATAGTCATTTTTCCATGCCAAAGTCCAAAGATCTGTATCTTGCATCTTTTGACTTTTGACTTTTGAAGTTTGTAATTATCTTTTTGGTTATATATACGATATAATATAAAGTATAATACAGCCTTCAAGAAAAAAAAGGCGATAATCTATTAATCTATTTCTATTGATAAACTAACTATAGGAAAACCGAAAAATTGTTACAAAATATACGTGGACTACTCCTCAATAATGAATCAAGCCAATATAACATATTGTGGTTATCAAACCTACTTTTCATTCAATTATTATAGAGGATTAAGACTTATGAATAGTTTAATCATCATTTTCCAAATTTGAATCTTATAATATTACAATTAAAAATGTTATCGACTAGTTATATTTTGTCTAAACTATACATTAATAAACATTAAATTCCATATCGAGGTGGCTTAGTAGATGGTTTAGATGCCAAACGTCTTAATATTTTGATACAAAAATTTAGAGTTCGGACTTCTCTAGCTAGGTAAATAACTTGAGGTTGTTTGGAAAAACATTCGAAAATAATGCTTCTATATGAATACCCTAGTTAGACCATGTATATATGTGAGACTCTTTCATTCTGGCTAGCGTGAAAAAGAAAACATCGTCATTTCTGTTCGATATAAAAATCAATTAGCCCTTGAACATATTCGAGCACCCAGTTTGGTGCTTAGCTTCAACCGGCATCACTAGGCAACTATACCGATGTTCAGTGTGGGCTTTGCTAAAATCTTTGTCATCTTTTTCTTTTGTTGAATTAACAACTTAATTCAGT
>CM067169.1:61855431-61884691 GCA_034093135.1 Erigeron breviscapus
TTGGCCAAACTCCCTACTTGTACTTGTAATGCTGCTAAGGAGATACAAGCTCATCATAATATTTTGAAACTAATGCAATTCTTAATGGGGTTAGATGACATTTATTTACCTATAAGGAGCAACATTCTTACCAGGGATCCTTTACCAAGTGTCAAGGCTGCTTTTGCTATCATTTCTAGGGAGGAGTCTCATAGGGGCATCTCTCCCATTGAGACTTCTTCAAAACATCAAAGCAGTGCCTTCTTTGCTAAAACTTTTGATACTAGAAAGAAAAACTTTGGTTACAAAAATAACAATTTCAAAGGTTCTGAAAACTTTGGTTACAAAAACAACAATTTCAAAGGTTCTGATTACAAAACTTTTGAAGTCAAAAGAGGTCCAAACCCCAATCTTCAATGTAGTGGTTGTTTTAAGTTTGGTCACACTCTTGATAGGTGCTATGATGTTGTTGGTTATCCTCCTGGTTATGGCAGGGATACCACTGCCAGAAGAAATGCTGGTCAATCTTTTCACAAATCTGTGTCTAATAACAATGTTATGGTTAATGATGCCCATGGAACTGGTACCACCGTGGCTTCCACATTTGGGCCACCCTCTCCCAGTACTTCTGGTTCTAGTTCCATGACCCTTACCTCTGATCAGTATAACAGACTGATGGTTCTTTTGAATGAAAAGTCTCTTCCCAAGGGTGCTCATGTCAATATGGCAGGTAGAATATTCAGTTCATGCATTTTATCTAACTCAAATCAGTTTTTTAACTCAAACTTTAATAGGTTTTTCTGTTATAATATTTCTGACAAATCCATCCAAATTAGCTTTGGATGGATTGTTGACTCTGGTGCTAATCAGCACATGACATGTGATGATAAGGATCTTTTTAATGTTGAAGATATTTCTGGGTTGGGTCTAACTGTTGGGCACCCTAATGGCACTCAGGCCAAAATCCTTAAGATTGGTGATTTAAGGCTTACTGAAAATGTTGTTATCTTTGGGGTTCTGTTTGTCCCTGAGTATTGTGTAAACTTGTTGTCTGTGCACTGTCTTGCAAGAGACAGTAAAATGCTTGTTTCCTTTGATGAAAATAATTGTTATATACAGGACTTGAAGTCCAAGACACTGATTGGGAATGGTAGACAAAGTGGTGGTTTATATATGTTTGAAAGAAAATGTAAAGGTATTACACCAATGTGCAATTATGTGAATCCTGTTTGTTATTTGTCTAAACATGTTTGGCACAATAGACTTGGACACCCTGCACACCCTGTTATGGTCACCCTCAAGAATAGACTCAATTTGGACTTGCATTTGACACCTTCCACACCATGTGAAATCTGTCATAGGGCTAAACAAACAAGGGATCCCTTTCCCTTGAGTTGTCACAAGAGCCATGAACTAGGTGAACTTGTTCACTTGGACCTTTGGGGACCCTATAGGGTTTCTAGCAGAGAAGGATATAAGTATTTCCTTACTATAGTTGATGACTATAGTAGAGGTGTTTGGGTCTATCTTCTTAAAAGTAAAGATGAAACTTTTGAAAATCTGGTTTCTTTCTACAATCTTATCAAAAATCAGTTTCATAAAAGTGTTAAAACTTTTAGAAGTGACAATGGTAGTGAGTTTGTTAACCAAAAGGTCAATTCCTTCTTTAAAATGAATGACATCACTCACCAAACTTCTTGTGCCCACACACCTCAACAGAATGGGGTGGTTGAAAGGAAACATAGGCACTTGCTTAATGTAGCAAGAGCTCTCATGTTTCAAGGGGGGTTACCCTTATATTTCTGGTCTGATTGCATCCTAACTGCTACTTATCTAATAAACAGGTTACCCTCTCTTGTCTTGTCTGGAAGATCTCCCTATGAGTTAATTTTTAAGTCCCAACCTAAACTCTCTCACCTTAGGGTATTTGGTTGTTTATGTTTTTCAACAATTTTAAATAATAATGATAAGTTTTCTAGTAGGTCTCAAAAGTGTGTTTTTATTGGATATTCTAATGAAAAGAAAGGATACAAACTCTTCAGTCTTGATAACAGAACTGTTTTGTATTCTAGGGATGTCAAATTCTATGAAAACATTTTTCCCCTTAAAATGCTTAATGAATTTAAAGATATTAATAAATATGATCATGCTCTCAACCTTTTGAATCTGTTTTTCTGGAAAATGATAACACCAATACCCAAAGACCCAATGATGAAGGGAGAGTTCATTCTACATCATATGGTGATGGCAGTGGATCCTTTGGTGGCACTCCTATTGCTACCAGGAATCCTTCATTGTCTGCAACACCCATTGATGACAACAATTCTTCTGAGGGCAACATTGAAGAAATTCAAACCATTACTACTCAAACTCATGGGAATGATCAACCTAACCCTCCTGACCTTAGAAGATCCAATAGGAATACCGGATTTCCTAGAAAATATGAAGACTATGTGCTTAACAATAAGACCAAGCATTCTATTTCTAATGTTGTGTCTTATTCCAAGTTGAATTCTGAAAATCTTTGCTTTGTGTCTAATTTGAACAAACTGCATGAACCCTCTTCATACTTAGAAGCTAGCAGAGATCCATTATGGATTGATGCTATGAATTCTGAGATGGAAGCCCTTTATAACAATGGTACTTGGGAATTGACTGACCTTCCACCTATTAGAGAGGCTATTGGGTGCAAATGGGTATATAAAATCAAGAGTTATCGACCTAAATCGTCCCTGTGGTTTACCCAAATAATCAAGTTTCGTCCCTGCATATTCGAAACGTCAAGGTCCGTCCTTTATAGGAGGATAAGGTAACCATTTAGTCCTTTGACTGTTTGACCGTTTACCCCCCTCCGTTAAGCCCCTCACGTGCCATTCACGTGAGGGGTAGTCGAGTAATTTCTCACCAAGCTGCTTCTTTTAATCGACACGAATCGTCCTTGTGGTTTACCCAAATAATCAAGTTTCATCCCTGAAAATCTGAAACCTCAAAGTCAATCCTTTATAGGAGGATAAGGTTCCTATTTGGTCCTTTGACTATATCTATAAAATCCGACCACCATCTATATCCAGATCTATATCTATAAAATCCGACCACCATACCTTGATCGATATCTATATGGAAACGAAGGGGATCCAGTATCTATTGGGTGAATTCCGGTTACCCATTGCATTGCCACCCACGGACGGAACGATCGTGTCTGGCCACCGCGTTGCAGTGTGAATCTTCAAGAAAACCCATAACCCATTTTCATGAGATATCAAACATCTCACAAGTTATGTTGCGTATGTATATTTTATGTATATGTTGTATGCATTTAATGTTCACTATATTTCATCGATGAAAACTGGGTAATTATTTTTGTGATGTATTTTAGGATTAGATATAGGAACATGAAAAGAAAGTAGATATTAGAGAATGGAGATTCTTTGTTTAGTGGAAGACTGGAAGTGAACCACAGGGACGATTTGTCTATAAAGAAGAAAGGGTCAGATGGGTGTGAAATTACACGAATACCCCTCACGTGAATGGCACGTGAGGGGCTTAACGAAAGAGATTAGACGGTCAAATAGTCAAAGGACCAAATAGGAACCTTATCCTCCTATAAAGGATTGACTTTGAGGTTTCGGATTTTCAGGGATGAAACTTGATTATTTGGGTAAACCACAAGGACGATTCGTGTCGATTAAAAGAAGCAGCTGGGTGAGAAATTACTCGACTACCCCTCACGTGAATGGCACGTGGGGGGCTTAACGGAGGGGGGTAAACGGTCAAACAGTCAAAGGACTAAATGGTTACCTTATCCTCCTATAAAGGACGGACCTTGACGTTTCGAATATGCAGGGACGAAACTTGATTATTTGGGTAAACCACAGGGACGATTTAGGTCGATAACTCTAAAATCAAATACAAATCAACTGGGAGGTTGACAGGTATAAGGCCAGACTTGTGGCAAAAGGATACTCTCAAAGAGCAGGTATTGATTTTGAGGAGACATTTTCTCCTGTTGTTAAAATGGTTACCATTAGATGTCTTGTTTCTATTGCTGTTTCTAGTCAGTGGCCCATTTATCAAATGGACATCAATAATGTTTTTCTATATGGTGATCTTGAAGAAGTTGTGTATATGAAACCTCCTCCTGGCTATCATTTTGGTCCTGATTCCAAGGTATGCAAACTAGTTAAGTCTTTATATGATTTAAATCAAGCTCCTAGGAAGTGGAATGAAAAGCTAACTAATGCTTTGATTGAACATGGTTTTGTTCAAAGTAAGAGTGACTACTCTCTTTTTACCAAAAATGCTAATAATGTCTTTGTTGCCCTTCTTGTTTATGTTGATGGCATTGTCATCACTGGTAATTGCAACAAAGAAATTGAAAACTGCAAAAGGTTTTTGAACTCAAAATTTTCTATAAAAGACTTGGGAAAATTAAAGTATTTTCTGGGAATTGAGGTCATTGACACTGATGAAGGAGTTTGCATGACCCAAAGGAAGTACTGTCTTGATCTAATCACTGAATTTGGACTTCTTGGGTGCAAACCTTCACAAACTCCCATTGATTCTAGTTTACTTCTCTCCTCTAAGGATGATTCTGACAAACCTCTTGAAAATGTGAATGGATATCAAAAATTAGTTGGTAAGTTGATTTACCTTACCCTTACCAGACTAGACATCTCATATGCAGTTCATATTTTGAGTCAATTTATGCACAGTCCCTTTGAATCTCATTTAAAACTTGCCCTTAGAGTTGTTAGATATCTCAAGGGTTCTCCTGGAAAGAGAATTCATTTTAAAAGAGACATTGATCTCACACTTACTGCATATGTAGACTCTGACTGGGCCAAGCAGGTTACTGCCAGGAAGAGTATAACCGGGTTCACTCTCTTCCTTGGTGGTTCCCCCATTTCTTGGAAAAGTAAAAAGCAGCCCACCATATCTAGATCCTCTGCTGAAGCAGAGTTCAGGGCTCTTGCAGCTGTAATTTGTGAGATAATTTGGGTTCTTAAAGTTCTTAATGACTTTGGTGTTTTTTTATAACTCTCCTGTTCAAGTTTTGTGTGACAGTAAAGGTACAATTAAAATTGCATCTAATCCTGTGTTCCATGAAAAGACTAAACATTTTGAACTTGACTTATTCTTTACTAGAGAAAAGGTGAACCTTGGTGTGATTGACATTGTTAAAGTTGGTTCTGAAAATAACATTGCTGATATCTTTACCAAAGGACTCACACAGCTGCAACATAGTTCTCATTGTAAAAAACTGGGTCTTTATGATATGTTTCAGAATTAAGTTGAAGGGCGGTGTTGAATTAACAACTTAATTCAGTGTTATTTATTTTAGTTATTTACATTTTGTAGGTCATTGGACTGAAAGGACTTATGTTGACAATGATTGAGCAAGGAGGGACTTATTCTGGAAACACTACAAAGAGCAAGGACTATACTGGAACAACTGCTTCTATATATACGTCGTATCATTGGACCTAGGGATCTAAACATTCCCTCTGTTTTAGCAGCCGTTGTCACATCATTTTCATACCGTTATGGTTTCTGTTCTTATGTATAATCGTTTGAGGGTTTTGTTCCAAATTATCTAGTTTATTATTAAGTTGTATTTTGCCTTTGTTTTACTATGTATTAAAACTCTTTTATTTATCAATCGAATCAAGTATTTCATTAATCTGCTTGTGCTTTGATCTTGAATCTGGTACTTGGGTCAAGATTTCTTCATCTTTCTTTCCTTGTTACAAACAGATTAATAAAATAAGTATCTTTGGTTTTCTTGGATGATCCTCCATTCATACGAGAGGTTAAATTGGCCAATAAGAAAAATGATATAATCTTAATGCATGGCATATGGACTAGTGTCTTTGGTTTGTTTTGTTCGGTTAGGAGACGTGGCAACTGATGAAAGAGTGAAGTGTGCTATTAATTAATAATTAGCATAGATGCGTAAAATAAATTAATGAAGTAAGTGAAATGTGCTGTTAGCATATAGATGCATGTGTTGGTTAGAATAAATTGTTGAGTTCGACATGACTGATCGATGGATGGCGTAAAAAAGTAGTATTCGTTAGGACTTAGGAGTAGCCTTAATTCGCATTGAAGATGCGATGCACAGAATGACAGAATAGAATATTCAAACTTTGAGTTATAAAACATATATAAAATCTCGACCTATATGTGAATATTCATACGGTGTAATTTGGTTGGTTTTTGAGTTAAGCTTTCCGACAAATTAATATTAAAACCTCCTCTAACAATGAAGTTATCATCCCCTATATCATCTATTCCTCTCTAAGATATCTCAAAAATACTTTTCGTTTAGAAAAACCTATGGTTATATTTCCTTTGTTATGTTGTATGATTTATTGGTTTTTTCGACAAATACAAATCTTTATAACAAGACTTGGTCTTCGCTATTTTTATTATGTAAAATACTTTTCAATCATTTAGATAACGACAAATGAAATATTATAATTTTGGAGGGTACCTTTCTCACTAACAATCATAAAATAAGCTAATTGGGATGGACTTTTACCTGCATATGACGTTGAACTACCAAATACTCCCTACCCATAAGAATAAGACATTCTGTTGTTAATTTTGTTAAGTATAGGTCGAAAAAAGAAACTTGTATTCTAGATTTAAACGTAGTAGATTATGCACACGAAAAGTTTTTATAGTTGAAAGAAACTTTAATAATATGAAAATGGAAACATAAAAGACGTTTTTTTATTCAATACGAGTATATGTGAACTTGTGAAGAGAAATTTTTTGATGTAGATGTGAGTAGGTTAATTAAGCGATTGTATAAATTCATCAATTGCTTAATTAACCATAAGGTGAATCATCAATTGCTTAATTAGCCTATATAGTTGATTCTGGACCAGTTTGGATTGCTGATTATCAAATTTTGTTACAAATATTACAAGAAATAATTATATTTTATATAGCTTTCCGATACATAGAAAACATATTTAATCTTATCACAGTTGCACTATATTTTTTTGAAAGGAGAATTTCGCTGAAAACTTCGTGTCGCGATTCGACAGCGGGAGGTGTAGCATACGTTGTATTAACCGGGTCCGCGCTAGAGAGCTCCCTCGAAGTAGAAATGCCTATTTCAAATACCCGATGAGGGAAAACCCCCTACTAATCCGCCCGAAGGCACGGCGATTAATAGGGGTAAACCCTGCCCCTTCAGACTTGAACCTGGGTATACCCAAGTCAAGCTCTCATAAAGGGACTTAATTCCTATGTCCTTCTCAAAGCTTGAACACAAGACCTCATGCAAGGGGGATGGTTATTCAACCATTGAGCTAAAGCTCAAAGACCACCGTTGCACTATATAATTTTCTTTTTATCGATAATTTTAAACGGTTTTACCCAAAACAGGCTATTCAATGGTTTCCTGTGTATTATGAAGTCCAATATCTTTCATATTCAATGTTTATTCTGTAGTTATTTATTTAATTAATGTGTAAATAGGTTATGTTAACACAATTTTAATTATTTAGTTATACCATCAACATATATCGTTTACTCTGTCAACTCCAATATTAAATACGTATAATAGTCTTATTAGAAATTTTCGACTTCAATAAATGAAATAGTTCAAAGAGTCAATTGATCAGTATGGACCACCACACCATTTGCTCATTTTCGCTGTTTTGTTTTTTCTATTTTATTTTTCTTCATTGTGACAACCATTGACCAAGATCTCTTATTTATTTCCCTTCAAACGGTCTGAAATTTGCGATCTTGCCATCATTTATAATGTCATCTAAGACACTTTAAATCATGAGAATATGTTTTTTTAACCAAATCATGAGAATATAGGATTATAAAAAGAAGAAAAAACTACTATGGGTGACGAAGTACATGCATTAGTCTTTCAGGAAAATTAAGAAAAGGGTAATCGGGGGAATCCTAGCCCCGGTACCACAATTGGATACCCATCGACCCACCCCGTATGAGTCATATGATGCCGGTAAAATACCTTCATCCTAATCCCCACATGATCTGGGCACCCCGAAGGATCGAACCCGCGTATTTAAACTTCACATATGGGTCTAGGCTTCATTGGTAACGGGTACCTTAAAGTAATTATTTTTTGTGTATGGATGACTTTTTAATAAAAGGATTAAACATATTTATAGAATGTAAAAATGAAAAGAGGACTATATCAACTATAATCTTGTTGGCTCCACCGCTATATATATTTATCTATGAAAATCAAAAGTTGCTATCATTCTAAAGCAAGATCCAGATATTTATTGAGTTATTCGGTATTTCGTTTTCCAACTATAACTAAATTAAAAATTATTTATACCTCACTTTTGTTATTGACACATTCATTGCAATGCTTTTATTTCATGCTTTTAATGCATGGAAAATTTTACTTAATAATAATATTTTCCCCACCATAACTTGTGGGGATGGAGATGAACAATACTATATATGCATAGCCCCTACCTGTATGGCTGTATAGTTTCTAAACAGAGTAATTATGTATTTTGCTTGTGTACTACCTCAGTTATTTAATTTTTACCTTCGACTTTAAAATAAATAACCATTAAAGAAAGTAGGTGAATTGCTAAGAAGACTAGAAGAGTAGATGATATTTGATATATGTACCACATATTTTGATTAATTTACCACACTGCATATTTTTTTCAACACAATGTACAAATGAATAATGCGATGGTGTAGTAGATTTATTAAGTTGTATGGTACTAATATCATTTCCCAGAAGAAAAGGGTAAGTGAAAAAATGTAGGTAAAAGTATCACTTATGTGACAGAGTTAAAATCATGTGGTAAAGTCTATATAAATTTAAATGGGCTGAGATCAGTAATTCACACTTTGACAGCCCATGCCTGTTGTAGGTCTTTTTGACGAATCCATAGGAAAGCAGGCCATTATATGAATTTAAACACGACGATCATGAAAGGCGGCCCATATATACCCTAACGGACTTGTAAGAGATAATTTGTTTAGTGAGAATGTGAGTTGTGAAACTTGTGATCATAGTTGATAGAATTTTTAGAATAATAAATAAACTTGATTACTCATTTTAAGTCTTTAGCTCATCATCTTTAAAAACTTTCAAATATCATATATCACGATAAAGTAAATGTAACACCTAATACCGTCTTGGTAAAAGTTTATGCCTTTTAAAAGAAATTCAGGGGCGTTGGTGAAATTTTGGATGGTTCAATAGTAGAAAAATAAATAGCGTAACACTTTTGCATTATAAAAAAAAAGAGTACCAAATATATCCTGAACGAATTAATTCACAACAATTATTCCTTAAATTCTAAGATGACTACGTTACCCCTTAAACATTAGTGACTTACACTACTCGCCGCTACCATTTGTCACGCTACCACCATCGTCGCCGCATGAGACGGGGATCCAATTAGTCAGATTTGATTATTCAAAGCTTATATACAGCTTATATACGAAAGACTCGTTATATTGCAGTTCAAAAAAAAGAAAGACTCGTTATATTATCCAATGTTACATCTGACGATCATTTACTACATCTTAATCATGTCGCCGGATGGTGATTCAAACATCCCAAAAGTTATTTCATGCGTCGCAGTGTATATTTTCTGAAACAGACGTTTTACACATATAATAATTAAGTAATGGTTGTCTAATATGGTGTAATTTGTTTTATTACGTTACTTAAAGAGAAAACAATCAACATAAACAGTACTTATTTAAACTAGTTAATATCACATGACACTGTTTCTTTATTATGAACATATGTGAGTGAGATGTCGGGGTCCTATGTCATCTGGGTCTATGTTTGTCCCCCATTGCATTATTCAATTCCAGTAGTTTTGTGAGCGATTAACCCAACCCAAGAACAACTTTACCACATATATATATTATGCAACGCTACATCTGACGATTATTACTACATCACTTTAATAGGCTCCGGTTCTTTCTTGCTCACTTCAGTTATAAAACTAAGATTTAGAACTAAACGGTTGGAGGTAAAAAAAAAAAAAAAATCAATACAAAAAGTAGTGATATGGAACAGAAAGTTTAAAACCAAGATTGGGTTAGAGATGAGCTTAAGTTATTAGAGAAGTAAAGGTTATTCCTGTTCAAGTCATCCAAAACGGAGTCTTTGACTCGACTTCATCAGGCCTATTTAGGGTGCGCACCGTTTCCGAATCTTTTCTCCAACCACCCATCTAGTAAAATTCGAAGCTAGAACCTCTTAAAAAGAGTTGAAAACATTCAAGCACTATGTCGCCCTGCTGGTTGATTGTTGAAATTATAATACAGCTGATCACATAAATTATGGAATCTCAAGGGCCTAAATCAAGTGTTATTGTCTAACCAAATGTTCACAAACCAAAACCGAGTCAATAAATATAGATGATATGATGGAACTGGCTAAACAATTAATTCCTAATGACATTTTTTGCATCTTAAACTAGGGTCCGAAAAGCTTTTCTAAGTTTCACCATTAGTTGAAGCTCACCTCGTTTGGTTTCTTGAACTCAGAGGGTCAGAACGAAAGGCGGTGCGTCCTTTCGTGGTCCGGCAACAGTTCGATACACATACACTTTATTAGCAAGGCTATCATCGCCATCTTCATCTTTGATCACCTCAACATTCAACATAGGCATCTCTTCAGCCAACTTCTTGCAACCGTTCATGGTCACATTACACGCCGACATCCACAAAGACCTCATGGACTTGTATTGGCCCAAACCTGAAAGCAAAGCAGAGTCCCCAAACGGGCAGTCTCGTATCTCGACCCTTTTCAGCTTAGGGCAGCCTCTCATCACATACTCCATTCCCAAATCACTACTTCCAGCGAAAGCAATGGAAAGGGTCTCAAGGTTTTTCGCGTACTTCCCGATATACTCAAAAGCCAGGTCGGTTAACAGACCTGAAACAGAAAGCCGCCGGAGCTTAGTACAAATCTTGACAATGGCCCCAAAGGCCTCATCCATGGGCTCGTTAGTTAGGTAATCTGGTTCCCGAGGATTCATTATGCAAAGGCGGAAGTGAGTGAAATCTATGCAGTTTTGGGCAACGGTGATCACAGCAGCGTTTGTCATTCGTTGGCAGAAGTAGAGTATGTAATGTAGCTTTGGGCAGCCATTAGATACGGCAACGAGGCCTGATTCGGTCACACCCACTTTTTGGTCAAACGGGTCAACTGGGAAGACTCGAAGTTCTTCTAGCAAGGGACAACAAGATCCAACTGCTTCTAAACCCTTGTCTCCTACCGTATCAAGAACCTGAAAACAACAATAATTCATAAGCAAATGAATAGTGTTAGTGCTTTCAACCCATTGACAAACAGAGGTCTGAATCGGGTTATTTTTAGCTCTAATAGCTCAAACGAGTACATTAAAATAATAATCTTAAAAAGGGATAATGCGTCTGATGGATCAAAGTATCAAACGGATCAAAAGTCAACCAAAGTGTAATTTTAATTCATAAAGTATTCTAAATCCTTTTTATTCAAACGACATGAACTTGTTAATAATATCTGACACATTATGGGCAATGGGCTTCTTCCTCAACCCGTTTCAACCTATAAAAAAGTTAGTCAACTTGTCAACTTGACCCATGATGCAGCCTCCCCTTTTTCACCCCAAGAAATCAACATAATGCCTTAAAAAACCTTCTTGTGAGGAAGCAACTTACCCAAAGGCGAGTTAGCTGTTTGCAACGAGAAAGAATTTGTTCAAGTTCAACCGCCCCAAGACTAGCGTAACTCAGGTTCAAAAAAGTCAAGCCACCACACACCGGATATACAGCTGGTAGATAAAGCAAAGTAGCATCCCAAAAACCCGAAACTGTATGTAGATTTTTACAATTACTGAAAGCACTTTCGAGTTCCTTCACAGGACTAGACACAAGATCTTCCGTGAATGTACCAGTACCAAGCTCAGTCAACTGTGGAGCAAGCACAAGCAGCTTTTGCAATTGATCCAAACTTATCTTTTGATTAACTTTCAAAACCCGCAGGGATTTGCATCTAGAAACAAGACTCTCCAAAGCATCAAAACTGACTTCGCTATTCAGAGTTGCAAAGTTAAGTACTTCTAATGAGGTTAAGCTTTCTGGAAAGAAACTTAACCAATCTCCCCCAAGATCATCAATCCCATTCTCTTGTATGTCTAGTTCTGTCAAGTTCCTACACAATCAAGATTTCACAATAAAAATCCAGCTTGAATTATCTGATTTATAAAAAACTTAAAACCACACTGAAATACAACATTTTATTTCTAGACAATACAAAAAGATGACACGTCACTCTCAATCTTCCCTTTCTCACAACACCACCACTGGTTGTTGCCTGTTGGCCACTATCATCAGGGCTAACTTCCTGGCGCCCCTTACTAGTTGCCGCGGCCCACAGGAATATTATCGGAAACTATCTGTTCACTTTTATCGTGCAAGCACTATGCTAGTATGTGATCCGAATCAAAATCACATTATAATGGTGTTACTGAAATTTGATAATCTAATCGGTCCATCACAAGTTATTGTCCTGTACAAAAGTTATGGACGCACTTTGGGTTGTCATCAAACTTCAATCTCAGAAAAATCGAATTTCACAAGATCACTAAAAGTTTGAGTAAACGTAAAACGGATGAGGTTTTTCATGTTCAAGTGAGTCTACTAGTCAGATATACACGGCCTAATCATGAGATTCTTTTTGACCATTTCCAGACCCTTTTACTAAATTAATTTTGAGCCTACACACATAGAAAAGCTGACAATAATCATAAATAACTAATTATATGATACAGATGATTAATAATGTACATACAACACATTTCTTTCACCCTTTGACAGTTTTTAAAAAAGAAAAAAAATTCACTAGAATCAAAAGCTACTTAAATCTTAAAAGATCTATACGGGAAAGAAAAAAAAACAATACTGTATAGTACTGTAGTAATTAAAAAACTTACTTGCAATGAGTAGCAATAGCTTCAAGACCAAGAGTAGTAAACCCATCACAACTCAACAATGACAAAACCTTAAACCCATCAAAATTCATCCCTAAAAACTCCAAACTTTCATCACTAACCTCCATCCTTTTCAACTTAAAACCATCAATAACAAATAAATTAGGGTAAATACAGTAATAAAAGATGGAATTTTTTATAAAAGAAAAAAGGTTGAAAAAAAGATCTATACGGGAAAGAAAAAAAAACAATACTGTATAGTACTGTAGTAATTAAAAAACTTACTTGCAATGAGTAGCAATAGCTTCAAGACCAAGAGTAGTAAACCCATCACAACTCAACAATGACAAAACCTTAAACCCATCAAAATTCATCCCTAAAAACTCCAAACTTTCATCACTAACCTCCATCCTTTTCAACCTTAATTCTTCCAAAAACGGATACGCCGTCGCAAAAACATTCAACCAATGTTGGACATCGCCACCCCAGTTGTCAGGTACAAGGTTAAAATCTGAGAACCTTGGTTTGCCTTTCAGTGTCACACTTCTGATCTCCGGAAATCTAGCTGCCAAGATTTCGGGTGATACAGAGTAACAGTTTGATATGGAGACGTGGCGCCTTGTTACACGTTCTATGTTGTACCAGTCTTTGCATACTAGTGACATTGAGTTTCGGTCGCTGTTGTTGTTAATTAATGAAAATGTTTTTTTAAGAAAACTTTCTGGTAGTTTTTTTGAGGAAATTGGATCCATTAATTGTTTTTTGATCCACAAATTAAGTTTAATCAGATTTGGTTTTGTGAAAAGAAAAAAGGAAAAAAAGATGAAAGAAAAAAAATAATACTGTAATACCAGTTTTATGAGAGAGTTGGGAGAAAGAGCATATAGTAGTCTACAAATATTTAAAACCATCAATAACAAATAAATTAGGGTAAATACAGTAATAAAAGATGGAATTTTTTATAAAAGAAAAAAGGTTGAAAAGATGGAATTAACATAATATTCCAGCAGCATTAGGCAGCCAACTCCATTATTTTACTGGTGCTCTCAGTGCTGTCTTTTTCATTTCTTTTTTATTCTTGTCTGGCAAACCGGCAGGTATTAATGGAGGTCTTTTTGAGATGTGTTCCTTTTCAATGGGCCTCTTCTATCTTGTTTTAAATAAATATTTTATTGTCTAATAACTTAAAAGATCTATACGGGAAAGAAAAAAAAACAATACTGTATAGTACTGTAGTAATTAAAAAACTTACTTGCAATGAGTAGCAATAGCTTCAAGACCAAGAGTAGTAAACCCATCACAACTCAACAATGACAAAACCTTAAACCCATCAAAATTCATCCCTAAAAACTCCAAACTTTCATCACTAACCTCCATCCTTTTCAACCTTAATTCTTCCAAAAACGGATACGCCGTCGCAAAAACATTCAACCAATGTTGGACATCGCCACCCCAGTTGTCAGGTACAAGGTTAAAATCTGAGAACCTTGGTTTGCCTTTCAGTGTCACACTTCTGATCTCCGGAAATCTAGCTGCCAAGATTTCGGGTGATACAGAGTAACAGTTTGATATGGAGACGTGGCGCCTTGTTACACGTTCTATGTTGTACCAGTCTTTGCATACTAGTGACATTGAGTTTCGGTCGCTGTTGTTGTTAATTAATGAAAATGTTTTTTTAAGAAAACTTTCTGGTAGTTTTTTTGAGGAAATTGGATCCATTAATTGTTTTTTGATCCACAAATTAAGTTTAATCAGATTTGGTTTTGTGAAAAGAAAAAAGGAAAAAAAGATGAAAGAAAAAAAATAATACTGTAATACCAGTTTTATGAGAGAGTTGGGAGAAAGAGCATATAGTAGTCTACAAATATTTAAAACCATCAATAACAAATAAATTAGGGTAAATACAGTAATAAAAGATGGAATTTTTTATAAAAGAAAAAAGGTTGAAAAGATGGAATTAACATAATATTCCAGCAGCATTAGGCAGCCAACTCCATTATTTTACTGGTGCTCTCAGTGCTGTCTTTTTCATTTCTTTTTTATTCTTGTCTGGCAAACCGGCAGGTATTAATGGAGGTCTTTTTGAGATGTGTTCCTTTTCAATGGGCCTCTTCTATCTTGTTTTAAATATTTTATTGTCTAATAACTTAGTTAACAGCCGTTAGAAAGAAAAAAACAACTTATTTAACAATTTAAAATTTATTGTCAGATTATACAAAGTTAAAATTACTAAACGGACTGGATAAATTGGCAGATTGCATTAGTAGAACTTCGACACCATTTATGAAGGTAGATAAATACCTTTACCTTTATAATAACTAAAATATATATATGGAATCCGCTATTATTCGTTGCTCTTAAGACTATGACTAACACATAGTAAGATATACATAAAACTAACCATCCTCTTTTAAATGGCATATACAAAATTTTGTTGCATTTAATACATATCAATTGAACAAATTATTCATATCATCCTCTTTGGTGCCCAATGCCCATACACCTCACAGCTTTGTTCCTGGACCAGGCCCATACATAGGTCCAAAACACTAACACTAGTTTAAGCCTTTTATGCGTGAATTGAACCGAGTTCTGATACTTGAGAAAAGGGATGGCCATGTTGTGAGCTTGAAAGAGATGACGCGTGTAGAATACGATGGATTTCAGCTTTGGCAAGCGAAGCAGATTGTTCAGTAGCCCCCATTAATGGACAAGTAGAGTTTTCGCTCCCCAGGATGCGGGGTAAGAGGAGGCTGAATATATTGGCCTTTGACGATGACGGTAGTTCCAGTCCCCTTACAAATCGGAGACAGGGTTTCTTTTCTGATTACCTTCCCCAAAGCCTTAAGAGGAAAATCGTTGATCTCCAATTGTGCTTCATAACAAGAGTCATGAGGATGATACACAATTTCCTGGTTGATCTCCTCCACTAGGGGAGGACTCATGGGGTGTGCATGTATCTCAACAGGTTTGTATGCAACTTTTCTGGCCAAGAGTCTGACGCCGTCATGGTTGAAGGTAGAGGAAAAGATCAGGTTCTGGTGGTCGTAACGGATGTTACTGACAATTGAGATGAGTCTTGTCTCAAAACCCATGTCAAGCATACAATCAGCCTGATACATAACCAAAAATGTAACCCTCGTGATGTGTCCAATTTTATATATATTTTCCGTATTGTTTTATGCCATTTATGTTATGTTTTATAGTCATTCGTACGTATATTTCGATGCTTTATGGTATGTACGAGTGGTTTCAGGTCCATAACAGGTTTGATGGAAGAAAATGGCTAAATATGGCATAAGATGAGCTTATGGATGTTTCCGGATGAATTCTGAGGATGTTAAGTTGAAGAAAATTTGAGTGATTAAAGCCTAACTCCCGTTACCAATGCTTAATGGCCGTTAAGATGATCATGGCATTTACATTGGTTCTGTAACTGCAGTTACAACGTCTATAACGGGAGTTACAAGCATGCAATTAACGGGCGTTAAATGGAAGGACTGAAGTTGCACAGATTTGTTAGTTAGCCCGTGTAACGGCCGTTAAACATCATTAACGGCCGTTAGTCGCTGTTACATATAAATATATTGATTTGGACGAATTTTGGGGAACTTTTGATAACTTAGAAACCCTTTTACATTAGCAGCCGTTTTTGAAGAGCTTTTTAGAGGGTTTTTCATCTGGAGAATCATCTTTGAAGATCAAGATCACGACTGGATTATTTCATCGTTCCGTATTTGATTTTTAGCCATTCTTGAGTCGATTCCAACATTCGGTACATTATGTCTTCATATTTTATTGTTTGTTTTTATCTTTTCATTATGAGAGGCTAAATCTCTCAGCACCCGCTTGGGTAGTGAACATGTCATAGGGTCAATTGATGTTACTTGCAATTGTTGAACAAGATTTTCATGTTTAATCGAAGAACCGCATTTATTTGAGTTTAAATATTGATTTTATCTTTTATATTTATTGATGATTGATAATTGTGATTAGAAGTTCGGAAGAAATCTATGTCATTGTCAATTGATTTATGAAACGGTTATTCGGTCTTTAATTAACCTAAAGTCGTTGGAGTTCGGAAGAAACTAGCGATAAAGATTTTAAACAATTAAATTCATTTTGAGTGTGTAAACATCTATGATAGAGGAATCTGATTAGGTGAATAAGCAGTTCGGAAGAAAGCTTTTAAAGGTTAAATCATAAAATCAACTTAGGTTCTTAATGCTTAGTTGTTTTGAGTAGAAATTATTTGCGGAAGCGATAACTATATTTCGAGCAATTAAATTTTTAGTATAACGGAAGTTCATCTTGACTACCTTTTAAGTCGTTCAACAATTCAAGTAATGTTTAGACCCGATGATTGGCATGTAAGCTGATCCAAGCAGGTGCCCTTTTTAATATTATTGTCACAAAATCATTTTTACTTTCGTCTTCCGACGAACCCTGCCCCGGTCATACCGGATTTAATTTATTTACTTTTATTTTTGCAAAGTGACAATTCGGTCACAAAACCCCTTTTACTTGAATTACTTTATTTGAACAATTACTTACTATAGTCCTTGTGATCGACCTCGGATTTACCGAATTTACTATACTGCATGCGATCAGGTTCACTTCCTGTGAGTGTGTTGTAGTCAGTCTTTTCGTAATTCGTGCTTATAAATTTTATTACTCGATTTCACACATCACCTGGCAAGCACACTTTTGATTTCTCCGGCAGAGATGATGGTTTCAGGGGTACCAATAACAAGTCCAGCCTGAGCTTTCAACAGGGAATTTTCTTTGAAAATATTAGCACACCCTCCGCGGTATAGAGGTAAACAAGCAACACCGGATAACCTGATGAATTTGAGTAAGCCGGTGTAAATCTTATGAACAAGGTCGACGGTAGGTGCAACAACAGGTGCAACATTAGCTCCTACTCTTGTAACTGCCATAAGATGGGCCATCATTGGCAGAACAAAAGCTAGCATTTTGCCGGAGCCGGTGTTGGCAACAGCTATACAATCACGACCACTCATGATAACTGGTAGTGCTTGTGCTTGGATAGGCAATGGGGCCTTGGCATATTTCAGCTCGGCTCTGATTGTTTCCAAGAGTGTTGATGGGAGTCCAGATTGGCGCCAGGTTTTAATAGGATTGGGAACATCATTACCCCCAACGACGATATCGAGTTGAAGTTGGTGTCTGTAAGCAGTAACGTCTTCAGGAGTCATATCTTGGATCTCTTTAGCTTCAACGTAGACATTCTTTTTGAAAGGGAAATGGTGATAAACTTGTTTGGCCTTCATTAACATAATTATGCCATCATCATCAACATTATTATTACTACTCGTTTCTATGTCACTAATCTCACGCTTCATTTTCATCATCCCGAATTTGCTTTCCTTCTCATACTCTTCCATCTCCTCCTATATATAATCAATCTTATTTATTATTATTGTTTTACAGTAGAAGAATCCCAGGGAACTTTATAGGTTGCCCTAATTAATTAAACAACAGATATACATATATATATACGAGAACGGTACCCGCGCGTTGCGACGGTGATGGAGGTGGCGACAATGTAATGGCGGCGAGCGGGGGTAGCGGCGGAGATTGGTGGTGGTGGTGGTGGCGCCGGTGAGTAGTGGAAGTTATTGATGTAATATGGCTATGATGCATGATACATCATGTATTAGAATGTGTACATTGTTGAAACTTAAAATCAATATTGAAATTTTAAGTTCAATGTTGAAAATCAAAGTTGAATTTGCTTTATAATATAGTATAGATATTGAAATTTTAAGTTCAATGTTGAAAATCAAAGTTGAATTTGCTTTATAATATAGTATAGATATATATAATTGTCTGATCAGCTAACAACATTTTTCAATGAATAAACTAGAACCAAAAATCCCTAATTAAATCCAAAACAAGAGTTATTACTTATTAGGGTTTTCAATCAGAAATCAATTTCACACATAATAATATTAAATAATAAATAATAACAACATTTTTCAATGAATAAATTAGAACCAAAAAGCCCTAATTAAATCCAAGACAAGAGTTGTTACTTATTAGGGTTTTAGATCAGAAATCAATTTCACATATAATCATAATAACAATACTAATAATAATCCTGTATATATGAACGTAACTGAAATTGAAAATAATAGTGATAAAAATTACCTGTCTTTCAGATTGATTTGGGTAGGGAGAGAATGAATCACGCCTCAATTTTTCGTAATACTCGTAGGAATTTTGTGACCCGACTTCTCTCTTTTTTCTTCTCTTATTATATATGGGAAAGGATGCTTATTTTTTTAGAAGGTAATTAGTTTCCACCAGCCATTGGGGTGATAGCCCAATGGTTAAAGAGTTTTCCACTTTTTGGTTTCTTCCTAAAGGGTCATGGATTCAAATCATGCCACATGCAAATGTGGTGAGGGGCCTTAGCAATGTTATACCCATATACACACGGGAGAGCAAACCCTTTAGGGCATTGCCAGGATTTGAACCCGTCGTGGGAGCATCAAAGTTGGGGGTGTTAGCCATTTATCCACTCTGCCTTTCAAAAAAAAAAATATAGTTTCCACCAACATTAAAAAATATGTGGGGTGTCTTCGATTGATGGTATATATATATATATATATAAATCCACAATGTCTTCAGATCTAGATCGTATCTTCAAGTGTTGGTTTGAAACCGCAGCCGCAATCCCTACACCCATTACCATCGATGTACACCCTATGGGAGAAAGAAAAATAGAACAAGTGGCCAAGTGGGTATGTATTTGATGGTGAATTAAGAATTTAGATATAGGGAAGATGATGAAAAATAGAACAAGATAAAAAATTTTGAAGATAAAGATGAGATCTGGAAATAATAATGAAGATGATTATGGTGGTGGTTATTATTTTGTTGATGAAGAAGATAAAGTTAGATACAGATAACAGAGATCTTTTTGACATGCCATTGGGAAGACATAAATATACCAGAACCACTCTCGATGGGACTAAAGCTAGTAGGATTGACCGGGTTCTTATCAATCAGATGATTCTTGACAAGGTTAATGACCTAAAACTTGAAGCCTTGGACGACATCCTTTCCGACCATCGGCCATTGATCCTTACTCAAAAGAAAATAGATTTTGGTCCTACTCCGTTTAAGTTCTACAACTCGTGGCTCGACACTAAAGTTTTTGATGATATTATGTCAAAAAGTTGGAACAATATGATTGGAAGCAATAACAGGAGCGGGTCTGTGATTTTCAAAGAAAAACTTAAAATATTGAAGAACGACCTTAAGTCTTGGAGATCTAGTGGATCGATCAGAAACAAAGATAGTATCACTAAGGAAATAGCTACCATTGACAACCAACTCATTGATGATAATGACAATGCTATTCTTTCTGAAAATCGTAGGAAGCTGATAACCGAGATGCGGGACTTGGAACATAAAGATAATCGCGATTTGAAGCAAAAATTAAAGGTGAAATGGTGCGTTGAGGGCGATGAAAATTCCAAATTTTTTCATGCGATCATCAATAAAAAGCGACGAGAAAATTATTTAAGAGGCATAAAGCATAATGGGTCTTGGATTACTGATGCAGGTGTTATCAAACAATGCTTTCATGATTATTTTTGTAACAAATTTAAAAAGTTTGATGGTATTGAGTTTCAACTTGATGACTCCTCTTTTAGAAAACTTTCTGATCTCCATGTTACCAACCTAGAATCTGAGTTTTCCATGGAAGAAATCAAAGCGGCTGTTTGGAGTTGTGGTGGGGACAAGGCACCTGGCCCAGATGGTTTCTTCTTTGCCTTGGTTAAAAGGAAATGGGACATACTGAAGGATGACATTTTCAATATGGTATGCGACTTTTTCCAGCGGGCGTATATACCAGTCGGTTGTAATTCCTCTTTTATTACTTTGATCCCCAAGGTGAGTAACCCGATCGCTGTTAATGATTTTCGTCCCATAAGTTTGATTGGCATTCATTATAAGATAATTGCCAAACTCCTAGCTAATCGCCTTGCTAAAGTTGTGGATGAAGTTGTGAGTCCCGAACAAACAACTTTTATAAAAGGAAGACAGATTCTTGATGGACCGTTACTCTTGAATGAAATCATTGATTGCTACAAAAAGAGAAGAAAAAGTCTTATGCTCTTCAAGATCGATTTTGCTAAAGCATACGATTCACTGTCGTGGGATTATCTTCTCTATATCCTTAAGGTGATGGGCTTCGGGCCTAAATGGATTTCTTAGATAAAAGCTTGCCTCGCATCTGCTAGATCATCGGTTCTGGTTAATGGAAGCCCTACTGAGGAATTCCCTATTCAGCGTGGGTTACGACAAGGAGATCCAATGGCTCCCTTCCTTTTTATCATTGCTATGGAAGGACTGCACTTTGCTATTGACAATCTGGTAAAAGGTAATATGTATAAATGTGTAAAAATTAACCAGATTTCTATTTCTCATCTCTTCTATATATATATATATATATATATATATATATATATATATATATATATATATATATATATATATATATATATATATATATATATATATATATATATATATATATATATATATATATATATATATATATATATATATATATATATATATATATATATATATATATATATATATATATATATATATATATATATATATATATATATATATATATATATATATATATATATATATATATATATATATATATATATATATATATATATATATATATATATATATATATATATATATATATATATATATATATATATATATATATATATATATATATATATATATATATATATATATATATATATATATATATATATATATATATATATATATATATATATATATATATATATATATATATATATATATATATATATATATATATATATATATATATATATATATATATATATATATATATATATATATATATATATATATATATATATATATATATATATATATATATATATATATATATATATATATATATATATATATATATATATATATATATATATATATATATATATATATATATATATATATATATATATATATATATATATATATATATATATATATATATATATATATATATATATATATATATATATATATATATATATATATATATATATATATATATATATATATATATATATATATATATATATATATATATATATATATATATATATATATATATATATATATATATATATATATATATATATATATATATATATATATATATATATATATATATATATATATATATATATATATATATATATATATATATATATATATATATATATATATATATATATATATATATATATATATATATATATATATATATATATATATATATATATATATATATATATATATATATATATATATATATATATATATATATATATATATATATATATATATATATATATATATATATATATATATATATATATATATATATATATATATATATATATATATATATATATATATATATATATATATATATATATATATATATATATATATATATATATATATATATATATATATATATATATATATATATATATATATATATATATATATATATATATATATATATATATATATATATATATATATATATATATATATATATATATATATATATATATATATATATATATATATATATATATATATATATATATATATATATATATATATATATATATATATATATATATATATATATATATATATATATATATATATATATATATATATATATATATATATATATATATATATATATATATATATATATATATATATATATATATATATATATATATATATATATATATATATATATATATATATATATATATATATATATATATATATATATATATATATATATATATATATATATATATATATATATATATATATATATATATATATATATATATATATATATATATATATATATATATATATATATATATATATATATATATATATATATATATATATATATATATATATATATATATATATATATCTATTCGTATATATATATTTTGAGGGCTTTTATATCACACCATTCTCTTCTTCTTCCTAAAAAAACTGCCGCTTCATTTTATACTTTATTTTCTCAAATGGCAGGTACATCTTCAGCCCCTAATCTCAGACGGTTTGGAGCACAAGAGAATATTCGAATTCACGGTATTGATGATAGCAAGTGTAAAAATAAGGTGACAACTTTAATTGATCATTTGAAGGCGAAAAAGTCAGAGTATGAGGCTGAGATTGATGAACGTGCAACAGTGGTCCAACCGTCCAAAATAGACAACAGGTACATGGACTACCTGCAGCAGAAGGTCCAATGGTTGCAATTAAGCATTAACCATCTTACTTTGGCCGAGTCCTCAATGATTAGCACGATGCAGCACGAGACTAGCTATCGTTATGAATTTGGCTCGGTTGGTAGGCGGCCTAGCGGTTACGTGACTGACCCGGGAGAAGAATACGTAGCAGAAGACCCCGAAGCTGCAGCCGACCCTTGCTATGAGCCCGGTGAATACATTCACCGTAATGATGGTGACAGTGACGTGTCCTCTTCAGATTCCCGATTTGGTTCGCCATATTATTCGGTTCACCGTAACGATTGCAACCTTTAATTGTTAGGATTTATGTAATCGTTTTCGTTTGAAATAAAAGTAGTTTTATTTAATGTAATCGTTTTCGTTTTTTATGTAATCGTTTTTGTTTTATAATGTTTTTAATGTTGTTTCGTTTTAAAATAAGTGACAAAAGGATACCTAATAAGAAAAAACAAACATAAATTTCATATTGAAAGTTGCCATGTTACATAAAAACGCCTAAGAATTCAGTAAAAAATGGATAAAAACAACACATAAAACGATTACAGATAAGCGACAAGATTATTGCCATTTTCAAATTTCCGTGCATGTTTTCCTATTATGACCCAGTCCGTTGCAAATGCCACATCTAGCTTGTTGTCTTGAGGTTGAAGATCTGCTGGTAGAACTCTCATCCATCCCGTTCCTGTACCGTCTGGTGCGTCTCCTACCCCTATGCGTGACCAGTTTTTCCGGGTCTCCCTGGATCTTCCAATCTACCTCCGCCCAGTAATGCACGTCTCGGAGGGGAGCAAGTGCAAAATTATACTGATTTATCCACGTCCTAGTTGTGTACCTCTTACTAGGAAGATTAGCAGCTCTCTCCTCTCTATATCCGCAAACAGCAATGGCATGAGAACATGGAAACCTTTGATGCTGCCAAGCTCCACAAGAACATTTTTTCCTATTCTCCGCCATGACAACATTGTATGTGTACTCGCCTTGTGCATTTCTTTGGTTTGTTCTGACCGTGTAATTTTCTGTTCGTTCATCATACACTTCCACCCTATGGCTTGTTGAGGATCTTTCACGCATCTGAAAAACCTCCCACATTTTGCGAGCTAGTGGTGGGTTCCAATTGGTGGCCTTCCGGTATTGCTTGACAAAATGGTCTCTTGTCCAAGTAAAAGTCGACTCAATTGGTGGCCTTCCGGTCTGAAATGATACATAAATCACCCTGCCGCTACGATCCGACATGCTCTTGAAAGAGATTTAAAAACCATCCCCAACTTTCATTAGACTCTTCATCAACCAAGGCATAAGCGACAGGCAATAATTGTCCATTGGCGTTCTTTGTCACTACTGTTAGCAACTTACCCTTGTAGTTGCCTTTCAAATGAGTGCCATCGACAAAGATCACTGGAATACAACGTTGGAATGCCTTAATTGCCGGTCCAAATGCCCAAAATACAAACTTGAATGTTTGTATATGGCTTGAACTGGTTGGAGAATGGAGCCATTCTACAACAGTGTCTGGATTAGCACGTTGTAATTCAGCAATATAATTGGGCAATGCATCAAAGTTACTCGGCCAAGTTCCATACAACCTTTCAATTGCTATCCTTCTTGCATTCCACGCCTTCTTGTAGGTCACATCGACATTGAAAGTTGTTTTTACTTGCGCTTGGATGTGTCTGACTTTATAAGTTAAATCCTCCCGTATCTGTTGCAAAATTTCAGAAGCTATCATACTTGCTGTCATACATCGGTTGTTGTTATTAGTCACTTCTCCATAGCAATTGTGACTCTCCACCCACTTTGTGATCTGAAACAATCCTTTGCTGTTTCTGCTAGATCCAACTACAACCCACCTACACGGGACCCGGTCCATAACACCACGATAATTCTTCCCCCTGGTCATGCACTGTGCTTTCCAAAATTGTGGCCTCGTATCGTGAACAATAAGTTCTCTGTTTTCTCTTATGTTCCAAAGCCTAACAGCGTATACAAGTTCCGCTTTGCTTTGAAAAAACATCCCTTTTTGTATCACATTTCTTTCTTTCGACCAAAATACCACATCTTCTTGAACTTCATTGAATGGCATTAGACGATCTTCATCATCATCGTCAAGATTAAGATGTTGTTGCTGCTCCAAAGGACCTTGTACATGTGCCCCTTCTTCATCTTCATCTCCAGATACATCCCCATCAACGCTATATCCGTCGATGGTATCATTGCTTGTATAAGGTGCCTCATCACCAGATCCATCAACCATTGGTGCAATTTCATCGTCTTCATTGTCTTCATCATCATCATTGTCTTCATCATCGTCATTGTCTTCATCATCTTCGTTATCTTGTGACTGGTTACCCGCTTGAAAAAAACATTGACTTTGAGTCAAGCTTAACATGTTTGTAAAAGTAGGCTCGAACTTCACTTCAAATTGCGCTTCACCCAGATGATAAATCATTGCCAAAGTATTATCATCCGTAATTAAATTTCTAAAAGAAACACCCTTAAATTCATACCATAAATATAATTGCAGTTTGAAGTCTTGTTTTGAAACACCAAAACAACTGTAAGTGACTCACAAATTTCTGATAACTCATTACGTTAAAAAGAGGAAAACTTCTTCTTTTTGATGGATCTACATTTTGAAGGATTTCATTTACGAATGATACACAATCATCCCATACTAACTGAACCATAATTGGGTTGAATGATGAAGATGCCATTTTGTTTTAAAATTTTTGCTGAGTGTTGGTGTTTGAATAATATCTGGAAAAATTTTTAGTACTGATAAATGCTTGAAAATATATCATCACACACATATAATATTTATACAATGATTAAAACATTAGGTTTTCACGATATGATTACAACACATTAGGGTTTCACCATATGTTTCCAAGTGTAGGGTTTAGACTGAACCCGGTATTGGCAAAACTGGATCAGTTAGTTGTTTTGTCGTCATCCTAAAGCAGTCAAAGCAGTCAAACAAGTACGGTGAAGGTGTCAGATTCCCTTTGAGACCGGTATTGGCACTACCGGTCTCAGTCTCTCTCCTCCAATCACGTCACATCCACCTGCAAAGCATCTGCAAAGCTGACAACATGACTGCGAGACCGGTTTTGGCACTACCGGTCTCGATATTAACATTGACACCGGTTTTGCCACTACCGTTTTCGAATGGGAATTTTGAGTCCGGTAGTGGCACTACCGGATTACCTTGTTCCAAAAAAATTTTGAAGCCAAAACTTATTTGACAAGTTACCCTCTAAATATGCCTATTTCAAACAAAAATTCGTCCTTGGGTATGTTGGTATTTATTTTCTCTCTTTGACTTTGTAATGTGGCTTCTAGCATCTTGTTAGAAGCTTTTCTCTTTACTTATAATATATTGATGTTTTCCGTTCAAAAAAAAGATATATCTATAAATTAATTAAACTTTATTGTAATTTACTTTTATAAAAGAGACGTAGGGTGGTCTATTACGTAAATGTCCCTGTCCATCACGTGTACAGTTAACGACTCTTCATAACAGATCCGTCAAAAAGGGATCAAAATTGCGAAAAATAGTCAAAATAGGGACCTCCATTGCAACGATAGTCTAAAAGGGACCCCCATTGCGAAAAGGTACAAACAACAGGGACCAATCTTGCAATTAACTCTTTTATATATGTAACATCTTTTTAGAAAAATTTGTTAACTTTTGTTTCAAATATGTATCAAGAATGTTAAACGTATACGTGCACGATTCCGCGACGATAGTGGTAGCGGCGACGGTGTGACGACGGCGACAGTGGCGGCAGTGATATGCGGTGGCGGTGTGGTAACGAATGTAAAATTAATCGACCCCAGGAAGGTATAAATGCAAGTTTTGAAGAATAGATTTCATTAAAAACAAGGTCTTACTATCATTGCTTAAGGGTTCTTGCTTCCTTAATAAATTACCTGTAGCTGTTTTTGCTGCTTTCTATTAATGGTGGTGTTCATCAAGAAAGTTCAAGAAAGTTAAGATTCGAAGAAAGATGTCATTAAAAATACTATTTCATTAAGGGTTGGAGGACTTAAGGTTTTACGATTTTTTATACGGTTACAAATATACGTATAGCCGTATAGGCCATCCATTTGCATTTTTAAACATATTTTGATACATATCTTGGGTATTTTATTTGTTTATATTTACTTTATCTGTTACATATATTATTGTGAGTTATTCTAATAACCTTTTAAAGAAAACACGAAAACAATTTTGTATCACACTTTTTCACTTTTATTAAAATAATAAAATTTCATCTAATTCATTAAAGACTTTTATTTCAAAAACCATATATCATTAGACCAAAAACAAAATGGATAATCTTACAATTTTGTCCTCTTTCAATAGAGTTGCGACTCATATACTTTTGTGCAAGTTAACCGAGAATTGTGTTTCGAAGCTTCGTCTCACGATATACGGTTTTTGAGATAAAATTTTTTCAATGAATTAAATGAATTTATATTATTTTAATAATGGGAAGAAATGTGTGGTACATAGTGGTTCTCGCATCGTTTTAAAAAAGGTGTCCTCAAACTATCTTTTCTCTAATACCTTAACGAAATTATTTACAACATACATTATTCAAACATTAAAATAAGTACACTATCTTTTTACATCAAAAAATTTACATTAATTACCACATTGCCTCCGCTACCACAGCCACCACCACCACCACCCATCTCCGCCAGCACTACCCGTCGCAGTCGTCACACCGCTCTGATGACACTGTTGGGTTATATAACAATTTATCGAATTAAATCACAAAGCACGCAACGGAAGACAAGATCTATGTAATTTAATTAATCAACCAAGATATAGAAAGTGTACCTTAAATTGGAGAGATTAAAGCAAGGAAAAGGTTTAAATTAACCTCTCTACGATTGCACACACAACGTTGGAATGTATGTATGCTAGTACTTGATCACGAACCGAACAACCCTTTGTTACTAATTCCTTAATCTCGAACTATAAGCAAACCCGAAACACTTTGTGTTGCTAGCTACGGTCGAATTAAGAGAGAGGAGAGGAGAGAAAACCCTAACTTAATTGATTTGTGATTATGTGTAAAAAACAATTAAGCTTAGGTTTATATTTATAGGCTTTAGGAAACTTGATGACCAAGGTTAGGGTTATAAAACCCTTTGATCGGCCGAAACACCCCCTAGACTATTCTAGAGGGTTTCCTAATTGTTTCCTAATTCTAACTCTCCTTCGTTAAGTCCGTTAATTAAGTACCGTTAACTTTTAACTATTTAACGGACCACCGTTAGTTTTTCGTGATCTAATTAATTAATAAACTACATTTAATATATTAATCAATTATAATTACATTCACGTTGAGGTGTGACCCCGTAGGCTTAAATATATTTCGGACATACGTTCATTTTACGTGATCACATTCTAACAGCTCCCACTTGAGCTCGTAACAAATGAAGGTAATAACATTGGTTAGCGTCTAGCAACACGCCAATGCTCCCATAAATATTTAAGTATAGTTTCTTAAAGTATATTTAAATGGTTGAGGCATTTATTATCCCTTTGTTCAAATACCGTGTTAAACATGAATACGGATCAATGTCATTTCATGATTTAACGATTTTGTTTCTCATTCCATAACTAATTAATGATTACCAAATATAATCGAGACACATCTGGATTCATTTGGACATGGCCATGCAAACATCTTAAATAGTCCCAATGAGGGGCCCAGTGGTATCATTCTAACTTTTGAACATTTTCCCCCCCAAGTTGATGATTGCTAGGAGCTTCAGAAGGTGACACATCTTCCTCTTGAATCTGATCAAGTTCTACAATCCTCCCACTGTTCTCTTGAACTAATTTCTTTTCAAAGAATTCAGCATATCGAGCAACGCGAACAG
>CM067169.1:61885691-61929595 GCA_034093135.1 Erigeron breviscapus
TTTGCTCTTCATCGTTCGCATACAATCGCCTCTGACAGTCCAAGCATGTCATGCAACAGGAACCATTTTCTTGTGAATCTTCTACGCGTCCCGCCACCACCAAATTCCTTGAGTCTCGACGAAGTTCCTCAGCATTTTTTTGAGGCCTCTATCGGCGATACTTTCTCCAGGGTCCGGCGCTGTCATCGCATAGGGCGCTCACGCCTAGTGGCTCCGGTTCACCTTCGGCGCTCCATCTGGCTGCTCACTCTGCTCACCTTGTGTCTGTTCTTTGAGATCCTACATCTACTCACCTTCACCTCTGCCACCCCGATCAACAATCTGTTACCCGTCATGAAGACTCTGGACCCGATAGGTCCTTGCCATACTACGGCGCATCACACTGACGCCAAACCAAGTGGAAACCCCAAACGTTAACTTGCACGACAGTCTCACTCGGCGTTCGCGTACCTAGGCAACACTACTAAAGCATCTTCGACCCAGATATCGATCTTGACGAAAACTCCAAACGTGACGTCGTCGAGTCTTTCAAGGCGGCGTCAATGATTTGGGCGACACGATCAAAACATCTTCCATCCTTCAGACAAGACTCCCGTCGAAGCTGTGTCTGAGTATGCTTACACCAACTCAATCACGTACCCCTCAAGGATCTCAGAGCTTTCGAGAAGACTTACGCAAGATGACGCACAAGTGGTAACAAGCGTCCCGATGATGATCACTGGATCCTTGATGCAGGTCGAGAACGTGGATCCTGAATCTCAATAAGAAGTATGAGAAGCCAATAAGCTAACTTGGCTCGGAACACCACGTCGCGGCCTGTAGGGAGATCTCAAGCCAAATTCCAAGAATATCGCATCAGGACTGGCAAGCGCAATTTGTTATCTGACGGCCAACCAATGGACCCTGTCAGTTGGATGTCCGAGTACGCTACGATAAGTTTGGTCCACGCAAGTTCCTCAAGAAAGCTCAACAAGGTTTTCCAGAGATTTGTTACGACGCAATGGGGCAAAAAGACCACAGACGGCTGACGCAGAGTGGGCCATGACCCGTACTTACCGTGATCCTCCCAGCTCAAGAAAAGTATGGTAGTCACTGCATCGTATTGGCTACAGAGCATCACGGAATAGACGCAAGCGCTAAGCCGCGACCATTGCAGGTACTCCCGCCTATTATCTTGATCCCTCTTTCGTCCCGTATCCGATGCCACCGAACACCGAACATCAACCGAAGAGCTCAAAACCTCTCTCGGAGACGCCTTCAACGATTGGCGGGCCGGCAATATCACCTGAAGACGCGATAAGAACTGCACCTCGGGGCTTGCAACGTGCAGTAAAGCCGATGCTATCACTCACCAAAGTCGACTGGAACTCCAAAAAAGAGCGACAAAGTGGTGGAGGCCTGCATCCAAAGCCTCATCGGCGACCCAAGCTGCTCGTGAAATATCAGAGCACCATGTCTTGAAGCCTACCTCTCTGAACTTTCGATCAAGGAAGATCAAGGACGAGGATGGCAAGATCAAGAAGTTTCTAACAAACGCATGTCACCCAAGACGAGGCTTTGTGGCTCTCAAGCTAGGTTCCTCACCAGAATTTCCTGGACATACTGACAACAGCATAACAAGCATCAAGTACGATCTTTTTTTTTTTTACAACCACTCTGATATGTCCGCCCTTGACAAAGGAGAATGCATGCGAAAGCCCAACCTTGCCGGATCACTGGCAGGACGCCACGTATCACGGAGAAGATATCATTAATTCTCTCGAGACCTGCATGGTTTTCTTAGGTCTTTCATCCAACTGTCTCCAAAGATACGAGACAAAGGACTTTGTCCAGGCTTTATCTCAAGAGCCTCGTGATAGCGGCAGAATCGATGGTATGCACTTAGCAGCTCCCCGCGCCCAGAACTCGACTGGCGATGCTGGATCGTCCTCTTGGACTCCGCCGGTAGCGAGCTCTTGACGCCGGCCGGCACGCTGTGGGTAGGCGTTGGCTGTCCAGCTCAGCGCGATGTCCTCCCTCCGGGCAGGAGCCCTGGTATCATCTACGAAGAATCTCTCGAAGTACTCTGATTGGGTTCTCTCTGATCTCTCCGAAATCGGCTAGCTCTTTGCATCTATCCAGGACTCTTGACTGAATCGTCTTTGGCAAGCCATAATTCGATGACTTGTAACTGATTCCAATATGAGCTCGATTTCATTAACAGTATTGGTCGCAGCGCCCTGTATTGGAGGCGGCGGCAGGTCCGCATGGAGATTTTTGGAAAGGATGCGAGTGTTTGCAAATATCTCTATCTACGCAAGACACTGGTGACTCCTTTACAATCGAGTTCGATCGTGCTGAAAATGGAAGCGAGGATCGCGATGTCTACGATGAAGGCCGTTTCACTTTCTCGTTTTCCACATGTACAGCCACGATATTCGTTAGACATTACTACAAAAGTTTCTCACCAAGTGATGACCGCGTGGTCGAGCGTTTATTAAGTGACAACTTTCCCATCAACGTGGATTTGCAGAAGCAGTGACGAGGCCAAAGGTCTCTCCGGTACTGAGCTTTGCCCCAGGCCACGAGGACATTCACACCACCGTCTCCTCCCTTAGATAGCGGCTGGTAGTGAGTTGTCCAATACCTGTAGCACATATTACTCAGGGGTAGAAAGGAGCAGGAATCAAGAGAACATCGAAACATGTGGGAGCCACAAACTGCGCAAGTCCCAGCATGACCCAAAGTCACAAACGAAGACACCAACGCAAAAGAGAGAAGATGCACAAAAAAAGTATAAAGGCAACGCATTATTCCATATCATCCTAATCTCTACTAGCACGACAGACAGACAGACAACCGTTAACCAGTGACAGCCGAAGTACGCAAACAATCAGCAGCGAGGAAAACCCAAGCCCCGGAAGACAGTCTTGCTTCAAGGTCCTCGACCTCGCCGCCCCATGGCAAGTAACGTTTTTTGTGGTTTTTGTGTGTCGCAACGCCCATGAAGAGATAACACCCTGCCGCAAAAATGCCAATCACCCAGTGTTCATCGCGCCCGGCCTTCATTTTTGAAATAAAAGGCCTCAAGCACACCATAAAAAGAATATTTCCCGAAATGCAACCTTTGGATTTGTTCGGTTCGCCCGGATTCGTGCCCGCAGGTCGGAAAAGAAAAAATCTATCGAGGTACTCATCTGGGATGAAAGAAAAGCAGGATCGCGTCTTCGCTCACCCCCCCCCACCCCCCCCCCCCCCCCCCACCCTCATTAAAGTTCAACTAACCAGAAGACGAGAATATGCGCAGAGCTCAATCCTTGTAGGGTCGAATCCAGAGGGTCGTCCTGCACCCGCTGCCAGATGGTGACGACACCTCCAAAAAGCCCGAAGAGTCCGCCGCGCAAACCGTATCTTCTTCCTCGGTTTTGTTTTTTTTCCGCAAGCAAAGCCGCAAATAACGCCCAAGTTGTGGATGATCAACGTATTGCAGAGTTCGCTTTTGTTTTGTTGGAGAGCAGGGGTATTAATCAGGCGCGCCTCGCTCCTGAAACCAGCTGTCGAAAAACCAATAATCGTAAACCGGTCGTAATGCGCGTAGGTTCGTTCGCAGCGAGGCCTTGGTAATCCGAGAGGCCGTATGCGAGAAAACCAGAACGCACTGCGCCAGTGTCAGAAATTCCCAACCCTCCAACGCCGATGCTATGGCAGTCAGGCCCGAAAGTTACGAAGGTCTAATCATCTGATTTGATAACCGAGTGAATCGCACGCTTGAGCGCCAAGTCAAAAGAAAACGCCGAAAAAAGAAATGGCTGATGCCAGCGCAGCAGCGGAGCCGAGTAGGGTCGTGCTGATGAGGCGCTGAGGTTCTACCACGCAGCTGGAGGGGCCGCTGGGTTGCCGTATGCCTCCACCACCGCCCATGCCGCCACCCATGCCCATGCCAGGGCGCCACCGTAGCCGGAGGCCTGCCGCCCATTCCACCACCCATGCCCATACCCGCCAGCGTAACCAGGGCGGCTGTCCGCCACCAAAGGTAACGGACGTCACGAGTAGCAGCCTGCCACGGTCCACGGCCACCCCCAGAGCGACCCCCACGGCCACCGAAGCCACCACCCTCACGGGCGATGCTCTCGAGGAGCCAGGAAACCTCCGTTGGCCTCCTTGAGGAGTCGATTAGCTCACGGCACGAACGCCGCGGTTGCCACGGTTGAAGAAGGCGTTAGAGACCCCGTGGTTTCCGGCACGCCCAGTACGACCAATACGTGGACGTAGTCGTCATGTCTGGGGGAGGTCGTGTTGACAACGTGCTTGACATTGGGGATATCGAGACCACGGGCAGCGACGGCAAGTGGCGACGAGGATCGGGGCGCGTCCAGAACGGAACATCTCGAGGGCACGCTCACGGCCGCGCTGGGTGCGGTCACCGTGAATGAGGTGGCGGGGAAGCCCGGGTTGATGAGGAAGTCGGAGAGTGTGGTCGGCCATGCGCTTGGTCTCGACGAAGATTAGAGTCAAACCAGCGCCGTGAGTGGTGAAGAATGTCGAGCACACGATATTTCTACGCGTCGTATCCTCAACGTACTCAATCTTCTGGTGATGTTCTCAAGTGAACCGACACGACCACCGGAAAGAAGGATGTAGTCGCTCAAGAAGTCGCGAGCAAGCATCTGGATGTCACGGGAAGGTGGCGAAAACATGAGAGTCTGGCGGCCGTTGGTGGGAGGCATATCTTCACCCTCGACAATACGAACGAATTGGGCTCGAAATCCCATGTCCACATGCGGCAGCCTCGTCGAGAACCAGGTATTTGATTTCTGAGGGCGATGCGGCCACGCTCGATGAAAAGTCGACGATACGGCCAGTGGTTGGCGACAAGCAATCCAGCCCGCTCGATCTGGCGAGCGGGAGCCATGTCGGCACCACCTTAAACAACGCAAGGCGAACCCACGAGCGTAGGCAACTTGCGGGCTTCATCGAAGATCTGGGCGACAGCTCATCGAGTGGGAGCGAGATTAGGGAGGTGGGGTAAGCCTTGCCGCTGACGGCAAAGCCAGTCTGAGCGGGACGTTGCCGCTGTGACCGTGCTGGAAGGCTGGGAGAGGTGGACGCGGAAACCAACCAGTCTTCCGGAACCAGTCTTGGCGCAAGCCTCAAGTCACGGCCACCCATGACGATAGGGGGAGTACTTTCTGGGACGGTGGTTGTTACGTTGTAACCAGCGAGCTGACTGTTTGCCGATAAGGTGGTCGTCGAGAGGGGGGTTGTGAAGTGTGGTGACGGGCTCAAGGAACGCCCTCACCGAAGCCTGCCAACGGGGATGTCGTCGTAGTTTTTGCGAAGTCGTACCAGTCGCCGACGGTACACCAGCCTCCTTGGGCTACCGAAGAGATCGCGCTCGATGCGAGGGTTGTTGGGTCGCGGGTACGTGCTTGCCATCGACGCCAGCGTCCGTCTCCTGATCCACCAGGCTGGCGTCCAGCGCCGCCGCCGTGGGGCGCCACCGTAGGCTTTGCGGTCACATCCCCAGCGCGAGGGCCGGCAGGGCCACGATCTCGAAGTTTGGGAGCGCCGCCCCAGTTTCCACCGCCGCGGGCCGTGCACCGTAGCCGCTGTCATATGTTAGTTTCTTGTTCACATCTTGCAAAAGGTAGATTGAACGTACTTGCTTGAGTTCACCATGAGGAGGGCCGAAGTCCGTTGGGACCGCCCATAGGAGGAGTACCGTCAATCCAGCAGGCGGGCCAGGTGGCAGGGCCGCCGCGCGCACCCTCATATGAGGCGGATGTAGGCAAGCGACCTTGGCCGTTAGCCGCCGTTCTGCTGAGCGGGCTTGTGGCATGCTGAGACTCCTGCAGGGCTGAGGTTGTTTCATTTGAAGTTGGTCGCCATGTTTGCGATGTTGTCGGTAGGGTGTCGTTGTGTTTTGATTGTTTTGTTGTAGGGAGTGGTCCGTTGTTTGTTATGTAAGTGTTTGTGCTCGGAGGCACGTGCGTCCGGTCGCGGGGGGGGGGTACAAGAACGCTTGCAAAGAGACCAGAAGAGGGTTTTAATGAGGGGATGTGGTATTTCGGAGTGGTGAGGGGCGGAGTGTAGAAGGGATCGTTGGCAAAATTCGCGCTGGTGATGAGCAGGAGCGCTACGCTGGCGAGAGGGTCCGTGCCGCTTAGCTCATTTGGGTTAAGCCGCGAGTGCAAGAGAGTTCAGTTGAGATCTTCTTGTAGGTGGCGCATGTGAGATGTCGTTGCCGTTGAGTTCAGCATGACCTCGAGTAGTTCATATAGTCAGTAAGTGGACTCGCACTCTCGCTGTATCACGGTCTTTGAATGGTATAACGTTTCTTCATACCGTATTCGGCAGTAAGCCTCTTGGCAGTTGAGCGCTCCACTCTTTATCTTCCACAGGAGTCCAGGGGCATGTTTCAACGTCCTGTCACATAATCAGCCGTTGCCATAATAGCAATACATGATTTTCAATTCATGATAGCATTTGCTAGCATGTGAAGATACTGTGCTTCACTTAGGTAAACCTGACGATCAGCACTGCAATGCAACAGGCCACCCAACCACCACGACGGCCATGGTGACAAATACTGAAGAACCATCAGTCGAAACTGTGATACATCTAATCTTATATAAAGCATCGTCTAAGCTCCCAACTTCTCATAGACGCCTTCCCTCCCGTCCTGTGACGAGCGCAAACAGCCTTGATGAAAACACGCAAGCGGCAACACCACCCGCCAGCAAAACTTTAGAACAAGGCTCAAACCTCATCAGAAAACGCTCTCAGCTGTTGAGAAACCGGCTCTCAGAGTCGGAATAACAAGCTTTTCCTTTTCGTTCACAGTCGTCTCCGCGGAGCTGCCGCCCTTCCTTCCCACAACCACCCCCGTCCTTCCAACGAAACGGTCGACCCCGCTTTGCCTTCCCAAGCCTAAAGAGGCAGAAACGCAAGTTGTCAGCCCAGCTCATCGTTCCTCCTTGCCAGCAGTGAGAGCAACGAGCACATAGCACCGACACCCCGTTCATTTCGAATCAACAAGGCAAGGGTAAGGTCGCGTGTGGTGTTTGCATGGTGAAAGTCAATGCTGCTAGGGATTCTATAGTTCCGCGGTGTACCTTCTTCATGCACCTCAGCTCGCCGCTCTTGGCGATCCTTGACTGCCTTGGCCGGCTTGTGCCAGACCCTTGGGCACGTTCTCGATCTTGTCCGACGATCTCGAATCCCTCCGAGGACCTCGCCGAAGACAACGTGGCTTGCCGTCGAGCCAGGAGGTGATGGCGGTGGTGATGAAGAATTGAAGCCGTTGGTGTCTTTTTCCGGCGTTGGCCATGCCTGTAGAAGATTTTGTCAGCAACTCGTTCCTCTTGATTTGTCTCATGATATCCCCACTTACTCAAAAGGTACTTCTTGGTGTGCTTCAACTTGAAGTTCCTCATCGGGGACTTGTTGCCGTAGATGCTCTTGCCGCCAGTGCCGTCGCCTTGGTGAAGTCACTCGCCCTGGATTCATAAACGGCTTGATGACACGGTGGAAGTTGGCCCTCGTACGTAGCCCTTCTCGCCGGTAGCAAGGCACGGAAGTTCCAGCAGTCTGCGCGAGAACATGTAGCTGGAATGTCACAGTATTCAGAACTCGAGAAGAAGGCTCACCTTGGGGACATCTTGCCGTAGAGACCAGGAGACACACGTCCAAGGTCCTCATCGCCATGCTGGAGTCCCCGAAAAAAAGGTTAAAAGACCTTGTGGGTGATCTTGGGTCCCTTGCAGCTTCCTCGGGGCAGTCTGGGCGAAGTAAACGAAGTAGGCAGATGACCATCACCGAGAGGAGACACGCTGAAGGCTCGCCATTGTTGATAGAGTCAGCTTCTTAGCAAATCGGAAGTGCAAGAGGGGAGGTAGTAGAAGAGCAATAGGAGAACACCTGGCCGCGAAAGGTGGGACATGCAGCTAGGTGGCTAGGGCGAGCAGATGTGGAGTAACGCAATCGAAAGCTTGGACTTTTTTGACCCTGGATTGGATTTTGGAATGTGCCGAGTCACGTGATTGTGCCTGATTAGTCAAGAACCGAACCTCTTTTGGGAAGCTTCGGCGGAGCCGGAAACGACCGTTCGCGATTCGAGGAACTAGCACAACACAGGCGCACGCACACGACGTCGACCGTAGCAACACCACCTCCCACCACGCCCGCTACTCATCCACACCCACCCGCAACATGGTACGCCTCATCACTCTCTCACCAACCCCCAAAAATTAACGATGCCAACAGCCCTTCATCTTCGGCGTCAACTTTCCTGAGGCGCCCTCGTCTCGGCTCCCCAAAATCCTTCTACGGCCTGGGCCCCCAATCCTGTAACGCAACTTCATGTCGAAATTCCCACATCCACAAGACCGCGCGCATCGGCAGGCTAGGCGAAAGCAAATCACCAGCCTCGCGGGCGAATTGCCCGAATGACGCTCGAATCGGACCTGAAGGGACAGATTCAGAATAACATCAAGAGGCTGAGGGATATGGGGACGTACAGGGGGTTGGTAGGGAGACACGCGATGAGGAATGCCGGTTAGGGGGCATGAGGACGAGACGCAGGTGAGTTTTCTTTGTTGATTTCTCTGGAGGTGGGTTTTCTGGATTTGCTGGACATGGATAACGACAGATTATGACGGCGAGGAAGTTCAACCCGCACGGACAGGATGAGTAGGCTCTGATGCTCTTCAAGCGCCTGTCGTTGTACGTTCCTGTGTTTTCAATCTTCACGATTGCATGTTTTGCCAGGCGAGCTGGCTCGGGCAAGGGATGCATTACACCACACTATAAAAGATACCAATGTACAAAAGAACACTTTCAAAAAGAAACGCGAGAAGCAGTCAGTGATGGGGGGCAATTGTGCACTGTCTCTGCTAAGATCGGGAGACATTGAGGATCTTTGCGAAATCAATTTCCTAACACGAAGGACTTTTGACTTTACACGACATCTCATCAAACCAAAATAATTGCACTGGATCACCCTCGAGCAAGAAGTTGGGCACAGGGGTATTTTTTGAAGCATGATTTGCTCATTCTATTTGCTAAACTCTCTCATTCTCTCATTGCGCTCTCAGGGACCAGCCTAACAATCTATCAAACTCAATGCCAAAAGGCAACAAAAACCAGTCCCGCAGGCGCTCCAGGCTCTGCTCCCAACCATCCACGCAATGCGACTATGCTAACAAAAAGTAGGAGGATGTAAGCCAAAACATAAATGCCCAAAGCCGCTATGCCCGCATCAAGAATTGAAAATCATGCGATGATCACCGCGCCGTGAGGGCGATGAATCCTTCCGTCTCCCAAACCTCCATCTCGAAACAGCGAAAGAAATCCCATAACCCATAAGGAAAAATGAAGCTCAGCAGGAAGCTCAGTCGTCGACATCATTCGTTCATCATCGCAGGCAAGAAGTCACAAGGATGTTCTCAAATGACCACATGCGCTGCCAACGTTAGGCAACGGCTGCTGCGATATCGAGTCAGAATCAGGCACCCTTAGGCAACAGTACTCGATCGAGACGACTCATAAAGCAGGGCGCGTAACAATTGTATTGACTTACCAGAACAAATTCAAGTGCCGGGTCGCGAGGCTGTGGGTCTCTCTTGTTGCCAGGATCCCGAGGTTGAGGGTCGGCGGCGGCTGCGGCGGCCATGCCAGGGTATCGAGGCCATGGGATCTATTGGGGGTTGTTGGGGACCTTTGGAGCGAAGCTGGCCCTCATGGCGTTGGAACATGTGCCGAGTGTCGCCATTCGGGGTTGTGGAGCGTTCGTTTTGGGCCAGGTCGCTGTGGGCGGGAGGCAAAGAGGTGTGGGATATCGTGTGTAAGATGATGGAGACAGCTGTTCATTGGCGATGAGGCTGGAGAGGGCAAGGGGCATCATCATTGAGTGCTGGTGCTGGAGGCCTCGAGGTAGTAACGGCTCGTGTCAGCAGGACAGTAGGTGGCTTGTGAAAGCGTTCGAAAGCGGCGTTCCGTGTCTTGCGCAGGTGTTAGGTTATTGGGCGACAAGAAGGGCGAGCGTCCCCCCCCAACAAAAAATTGTTCTATCGTATCTGGTGTTGAGTGGTAGCCGAGATGGGTGTTCAATGCAATGGTGCGTTGTGATGTGTGTGGTAGTGGGTGCAAGAAAGACGAGACAGAACCTCCGGCGTAAAGTCGGAAGATATATATTACCCCTAGCACAATGTGCAACTCAAGGGCGGAGACAGAAACTTAGGCCACCAACAGGGCGAAGCGACGCGGTGGTCCTCAGAGCAAGAAGGTAAAACGTGATTCACCCAGGCGGCCCCCAAGCAGAGCCGCCTCGAAAAGGACACGCGGGCCAGAGGGCGGACCCCAAGGACCCACGGCGTAAGACCGCAGTGCTGTCCAGTCGTCATGCAAGTTAGCGCCTCAGTATTCGCAGGCAAGTAACAAGCGGCCCGTCTCTGGAAAGGTATATCGAAAGAAGGAGCGTGTGCTGCCCACATTGAGCGTCAGACGCTAAAACCATATCGTGAGAAAGGTGAGCGTAGTACACACGAAGCCTACACTTGTGACGAGGATTAGGACCAGCGTTCGAGCCGTTGCAAAAACGAGGAATAAGCTTTGCGGGAGCACGATCGCCTGTGCTGTGAAATGACTATTCGGCCGACGCATAGCCCATCTTTCAGCTTTGTCCGCAAGCAGGCCTCAAGGCACTCGTCCAACCGACGCGAAGGAGTGAGGTTGAAGTGGCAGTGACGGCCGTCGCACAGACAATGGGCAGCCTGAAAGATGCCCCAGGTTTTGGCCTTGGCCGGGATGACTAGTCAGAAACGGAGCGACCGCCAGGGTGAGGAGTCACGGCCAGGCGATGGAAGTGAAGTTAGCCTGCCTCGAGGGCGCCGTGGGTTGGGCTTATGGCGGCATGATGAAGGTAGGTGATCGATGAGTGAGTGAGGTCGACGTTGGTAACCTGTGGACCGTCTTCAGCCTCCAAACTGTCAATCAATTGCGGGCTCGGGGGCAGGCATGGTCGGACGCGCGATCGCTGCCTCCCGAGCTTCGGACGCCGCGATTGTACACCTGATCAATGGTGATAGGTTGCAAGCGCCACGCAAGGTAAAATCTCTCGTCAATTCCTTCAGCGGCAACCGTATTGAATTGCCACCTCCTTTTCTCAAGCTTCATACCCTCGGTGCCGACACTTCGACGGTCACTCCGCGAAACAACTTGTCTCTCCCTCACCTGACCGCAAGCGGGTGACTCTAACACGGCGGCCTCTTTCTCTCTCTGTCGCCTTGTTCCGAGACCTCTCAACGAAATACGCGCATTCGCATCAATCCTCCGTGCCCGGCGAAAACAAATCGCCTTGCCCATCAAACCTTGCTCACAACGAGCAACCAAAGGCAATTGAATTGCGCCTCATAGAAAACGAAAAGAAGGACCACACCCATGCACAGCACCTGAATCCTTCGAGGCTCAACTAACTAGGAGGTAACCAAACCGTCCCGTCCCCCGCTGACGTACAGCGTAGTAGGACCTGATGATTTGGAATTTGCGCGACCAACACTCGGCTATCACGGCCGATCTAGCCAGACTCTGTCGTGTGCGCCGCACCGAGTCACAGAGATCTCCCGCCGGCGGACGACGAACCGTGGCCCCTGTGCCGCGGCGAGCGTAGTGATGTAGGTTCTCAGGTGGTTTTGACCCGGCTGGCTGCGTGGCTTTGGTGGGTGTTGGGTGCTGAGCGATTATGGGGTGGGGTTGGGGGTGGGTGGGGGGGGGTGGGGTGTGGGGGGTGTGGGGGGGTTTACGGTGTTTGAATGGAAGGATCTCGGCTTCGCCGTTGGTTATCGCTTCAGCCCGCTGGGAACTGTTATCGTGGTGTTTTCTGTTGGTTGAAGCGGTTTCGAGAGCTGAATCGGAAGGGCTGCGACGCTGCCCTGGGTTGGTTTTTTCGCAGGTCTCAGGTGAGGGCTCAAACGTTTCGATTTTTTCGTCTCCAGCCTGCCTGCTCATCTCGTCCGTATTGGTCACCATTCGATGCCCGGACGCTGGGAATCTGTCTACTGTCCTTGCCTCATGTTCACTTTTTTTTTTTTCCTTATGATTTATAGGCATGGTGTGTGTCAATGTGCATATGTGATCCCATGTGTTTCAATCCAAGTACTAGTCAGAACTTATTCTCACTCATTGTCCCCAGCGAAAACTCCCTACAAGTCATCCATGTCCTATTCTTCGATATACTTTTGGTGATCAGTGCGTGCACTCGGCAACCAACCATCCTCCCAATTCCGCAATCGAAATCCCACATCCCAATCCCACCCCTACACCAAACGCCGCAAAGGCTCACGGATTGATGAGACCTCGAACCTTGTACGTTTGATCGGTACATGTCACCCTGCAGCGCCGAACTCAGAGTAAGGTAGTCCACAGTTTTGTGGCTTTGTCACATATCCACACGGATAATTGGGAGAAATGTGGCAGTGAACTGTTCAAATTGTGCAGCCTCCCTCAAGGAACAGATTATCACGCCTGGGAAAATAGAAAGATGAAATGGTGTTCTATACAGAAGCGAATCGCATCGAATTGAACAGACGATGGGCTCCCAAAGGCCCAAAGCCGCGTACTTCCACCCAGCTCGCCTCCCAGCCATCCCCGTCTAATACTGTTTTGTTTTCCATACACATGCTCTGAAGTAAGAAGAAGAAGAATCAAGAGCACGTCGCAGAGTCCTCAGACTCTCGTCCTCAACCCCCAAAAACTCCAACCCCACTCACTCGCCAGCTCACTCATCAGCCATCGTCTCATCCTCATCTCCTCACGCTCATCACCATCCGCATCACACCCTCCCTCAAGCAACTCCCTATCCTCCTCGTCCAAATCCCCACCCCCTTCACCCTCCCCTCATCCTGCTCCTCCCAGCCCGTCCTCCATCTGCACATCGGCATCAACCCTCCCCCCATCACCATCGCCCTCAACATCAACGTCTCCCCGGCTCGCCTTCGCCCTTAGCACCTTCCCCAAACTCTTCCTCTGGCTTTCTTCGGCGCAATCTTCCTCACAACAGCGGCGGGAACAAACAGGCTCGTCTTCTCGGCTACCATCGATCTCCGATCCCACGTCGTGCTCGGCCGTCGCGCGTACAGCAGTCCGCTGGCCTTTCTGCTGCGACTGCGCAGATAGCCGTAGGCTGGCAGTGGAGCCTCCTGCCATCGTCCAAGCGCCTCGAGCAGCGTCTTTATCGCCCTCGCAAGAGCCTTGGCCTCCTCCGCCCATATCCTGACGCTTCATTCTCCACGCGCACGAAACCCTGCGAGAACAGAGCGCGAGCGGCGCCAATTCCGCATCATCAGCGCCACCGCCGTTCGCGCTTCCTTCGCGCGTCCGCCATGTCGTTGTCGTCTTTGTCCGCGCGTTCGCGGCCTTTTGCGCGAGCGGATCATTTCCTCTTCGAGGCGAGTCTGTGGGCCTGAGTTGATGCGCTTTCCCGGCGCGCAGAACGCCCTTCCTCCTCGCGCTTTTTCCGCGGCGCGTGTGGATTTGCGGATGCGGCGGTCGAGGGTGTAGTCATTTTTGTTTCTGCGGTGGTTGATGAGGGCGTTCTGGTGCTGGGTGACGCCGCGGTGGCGTTTTTGTGGCTTGGTATGAGGGGGTTGGGACGTGGTCGCCGGTGTTGGGGGGTTGAAAGGCGAGGGTGCGTTGGGGTGAGCCGTGGCCGAAGGTGTTGGTGTATCCTGATCCTTGGTGTTGCTGGGCATGCCTCCGCAGGGGTCTCGTTTGACGACATTGAGCCGTTGTTTGGTCTACTTAAAGTTTAAAAAAAAGTGGGCATGGTGAGAGCCTTCTCGGAAGCATTGGCGTCCAGCGGGAGTTCCGTCTTTGTTCTCTGTTGCGTCGCCAGTTTTGCCTCTACCTGGGGCCCTTCTTGACGGGTGCGGGTGTTGGACGTCTCGGGAAGAGCTTCGGTGTAGCGTCATCGTTCAGTACATGTTGATTCGCATGTCTTGAGGATTTTTGGCCGCAGAATTAACTGCTTGGAAACCTCTTCCAAATAGCTGGAGATGGTGATTGGTGTGCGAGCTATCGCCGTCAATACCTACGGCGTGTCGCGCAGCAGATGTGACGTACCGTGGGTTTAGTTTTAATACAATGAACCAATTCGTCTTGCTTACCTTGAGGTCTCCCGTACCAACCGGCCTCGCTACCGTTCGTCCCTCAGACCGGTAGCCTTGGCCACTTCCAGATGTCAACCCTTTTCTTTTTCTTGCTCGCTTGAGAGCAGTCATTGCTGACTTGGTTCGCTTGCTAAGATAGCAATACGTTCCTTCCGCTTCACCTCGCCAAAGTGTTGCTCTTCTTGGTGTCCAGTTCTCCCAATCTGCCTGTTCTTCGGTCAAATGTCCAGAGTTGGGACCCTTGATCGGCAGGACGCCAGTGCCTTCCTCTTCTCGCCGTACTGTCCAGGTCCGAATGGGTTCTTCTCCGCGTCCCTGCGTGTGAAGTCAGTATTCTAAGTACCACCAGACCAGCCAGAGGAACGCTCGTGCTCTGCTTGCACTGCTCAAAGTGGCCTCTCCTGACAAGATCGTAGAAGTCTCTGGTGATGAAAAGTGGGTCTCGCTGATCTTTGGTGCAAATTGGGCGAGGACAAAGATAGGTTGACTGGGTTGGTTCGAGGCTTTGGAGCTGCTTTGACCTCCTCCAAATTCGAGGCTGAGGATCGTTCTGTTTGCGCCTTTCCAATTGATTTTCGTCGAGGTGCATCCTGTAGTTGTTTGTATGCGTTTGGATCTTTATGCGCCTGTAGAGTTCATGGAATGGAATGATATTTTCGCAGCTGCGCGCGCATTTCAGGAAGACTGGAAATGTTAGTCTGCGACTGGGATGTAATAGTACAAGAATCTCACAATTCAGCGTGGTGTCATGCGCCAACAATTGAACCAGCAGCACACATGGCCATCGCTGAGCGCGCCTTCGCGTATCTTGCAGGCCGCCCGCTTCTCCTTCAGTCTTGCTGCACTTGCTGGCTCTGCCATTGCGTCGATGTAGATTTCTCGAAAGTTAACCTGTAGAGCCATCGCTGTACTGCGGAAACATTTGGTCTGATCGTAGAAGACCAGCTTCAGGAAATCATATGTATTTCCTTGCGCAGAACGGGATGCCATCCTCTTCCTTCAAATGCCTGATCTTGTTGCCAGAAAACTGAGGACCGCTGCGCTCGCATTGCGCCTGGTCGAGGTGTGGTAGCGGTGTACATTGGCTCGTCGCCGTTCGCTCGTTGGGCGTGTCGTTGTCTCCTTGAGCGTTGTCTGGACGGTGGGTTCTTTGCTTCATGGCCGGATTTACGCTGGAGGAGGCTTTCTTTGGCAGTGTTTGTCGCGGCTGGCGACTAGACTCCTCCGGGCAGCGATATGGATGTGTTGCAGGAGCTCATTTGCTACGGTCGTGCCTGGGTCAGGCGTTTGGTTTGGGGATGGTGCAGTAGTGGTGCGCGACGTGGGACCTTAACGCGGGTGGCGCGTGTATCATGTCAGCAGAGCAGTCGCAAGCGGAATCACGGGACGAAAAAGGAGAGAGATGGAGGTCTGTGGATGGTTCGGATGGTGAGGAGGTGGTGGCAGCCTCTCGGGGATTTGGAAGACGCTTTAGCACGGGAATCGATTGGCAGGCACATCTTTGCGTACTTCTGATTTCCGATGGTATAGCAGCCCAGCATCATGGTCCCTGTGCCTGTGCTGCTCACGATACTTTTCACGCCAATGACGTCGCGGCTGTAAGCCGAATCAAAAATGTTACATGCACAAAGCAGATGTATGATCTTTTGATCAGTCGTGCGCGAGACGCATTGCGACAGCTCACAAATGACAGCAGACAGTAGAGGCAATAGGATGTGCTGTATCTCATTGGCGGTATGGCGCATGGGGTCCGGTAGCGGGATGTTGGCGACAGGTCAGATAACAGCGAGCGAGAGAGCTGGCTCAGCCGCCCTCCCAGCTGCTGTCCCGGCTTCTGTGCACGCCAAAGCAAGCCCCAGCAGCCAGCACGCAGCAGCCAGCCTGGACGCCGCAACCACGCCGGATCATGCGAGCAAAGCGCATACATGTGCGAGAGATGCGCATTGTCAACTGCCGTAGCGGAGCTCATGGGAGGGTCGTGCATGTCGTTGATACTAGGGACATTCTTTCATGCTCATCCAGGGATATAAGCAGAGTAGTGCAGACCACGCCGAACGGTATTTCTTCCTCCCAGCCCGCGCTTCTTCCTTCTAGGCGCTCATCGGTCGGACTGCGGAGAATCTTGAAATCGTTGACCCGCAATACATTCTGATTAGCCAGCAAGCTCTCCCGTATACTGTGTACACTTGCACTGTCTATGCCGATTTGCCGTAGCCAATCTCTTTGAACCCCAAAGAAAAAATTCCAATTACCGACACATAAAGACGAGGTACGCTTGTGCCTGCGCAGAGAAGTGATCGCCTCTTCAAGTCAGCTCTCGCGTCAGTGGAGGGGGGGGTTTTTCCCCCAAAACGGCAGTGTCGTCGTCCAAGACATTACGCCGAGCGTCTTGCAGTATTGCACGAAATCGAAACACAACCACCCTTAAAACATGGCCGGCTGCTGGGAACACGAAGCTCGCACTTCAAGACACTCCAGCAATTTCAGTTGGAGTCCGCTACGTAACGTCACCAGTATGAGTCTTCCCGGACCGGCATGCGTGCGTCGTCGTCGACCGAAGGGTCCCAAGGTGAAATGGATACTTTGCTCTGGCCAATGAGATCCACGATGACTCTGGTTGCACCTCACACTCTCGAGCACTTGTGCTTCATGGCGAATCAATCCTACCGCTACAAGGGCCTCCTCGATAAACTCGCCCACCCGTGCTTACTCTACGACAAAACGCCGGGACTGCCACCGACAGACTGCTTACACCTCGAAACTGCTGCGCTGGGATGGCTTTGCTCAGATTCCTGCCAGTCTACCTTGAACATTTGATCGTTCCTACCCTGACCGACGAGGATGCTACACTGAAGTTCAACCACATCGATGGCGAGGGCAAGGACGCTGGTGTCCGGTTTACTCTGAAATGCAGGGTGGTCAGAAAACAAACCAAAGCGAGTTGAGGAGCTTCGTGCTAGACGTCTCATCTACACCGAAGGGTGACGCTTCAGGTACGAGAATGGCGGCATGATGGAGCAGCTCCAGAGTGCTCACCGCGGATCGCATCCGTGAATTCCACAAAGCCATGTACCAAGCCAAAGAAACATGTGCTGGTCCTCACTGGTGAGTCGACCACGACGAGCTCCTTAAAATCCTTGATGACTTCGAGGAGACGTCATCGACGAGGTGCCCAAGTTGGATGACCCTTTTCACCAGACCTTGGTAGACTCCACCTACACCACCACTCAAGAAACCACTGTCGAGAAGGTCAACTTCCCCAAGAAGACGAGTCGATGGCAGATTCTTTTTGGCTTCTTGGGCCCTGACTGCAACGATAATTGATTTTGCTGCACTTGCAGTCCTGCTGAACTACTTTGTGTGGATCATCCATCTCCGTCTGGAGAACAACCCTTTGAGCGTGACAGTTTGCCGTGCTATCTACTACGCATGACTTCCGACCAGCGTTGCGATCTGGTTCTCCCCTTGCCGCCGTCGGGACCGATCGCTTGAGACTTGTCGAGAAGCGCTGGTTCGGCTCTCAAGGAGACGCGCGGCAAAGGAGTCGACATGGCATACATGCCGGACACCATCAACCGCTGCGCAGACAGACTTGCTCACGTTGAGAACGCGGAGACTTCTTCTCGGAGCCTATCTTGAGGACCACCTGTTCGGTCGGGGGCCGTGATGGCAAGGATTTGAAGAGCTTGCCAAGTCTCAGGAACTCGATATCCTCCAAGGCTGTACTGGGTCGCCAATGGCGAGACCTTCCTTCTCGAAGTGGCTGGCAGACGCTTCACCACGTCTCCATCCTCGGCGGCCTTCCAAGGAGCTCTCTGACAAGATCACAATGCAATGAGACGGTCTCTTGTCCAAGCGCAGCGCGACAGCTTGGGAGAAGGGCTTGAGGAGCTCAAGGGATAAGCTGCCAAGGCCAAGGCTGAAAAATGACAAGCTATTCCGGACTCACTTCTCGAACAATTCCCTGTCCCCAGCAGCAGATCTGTCATTTCATCTCTACAGTGACAGCCGCTCTGGTGCGCAAGAAAATGGCAAGCTGGAGACAACATTCAGTCTGGTCGCAAGGATTACAGCGACTCGCCGCTCTTCATCCCCTTTGAGCAATTTCCTCGAACTTTGTTCGTATCAAGCGAGTGGGCACAAGCTCTTGTTCCTGTCGAGCTCAAGCCTGCTCACCTTGTACATGTGAACTTCTTTACTACACCTTTGAACAAGGACGGCAAACTCCTTGATTTTGAGGACGTGGTTCCTTGAGCTTGAGCGTGACACCGTCGATTACAGCATCCGCGCCACTACGCTAATCCGGAAATGCTGAACAATCCGTGCTTACAGAGCCTACGAATTACAGAGATTGTCGGCTGGATTCGTACACTTTTCTTTTCGATGCGATCCTGACCCTATCAGGTTGCCCGCATCTTTGACCAAGATCCTGGCACGACATCCCGATGATAAGCGTAGTGGAGACGGCATGCTTTCGAGCGTCTAACTTCATGGTACGTACACTCAGGATTCTAGTTGCACGCGCTCGCGCACACTGCGGCGAAGTCCTCTGTATCTCGTTCCGCGTGCGCAAGCTTCTGAAGGACAGCCCTGACGAGGTCATCTCAAGTTCACTTCTCTCTGCGCGGCGCTACCCGTCCTGAGAACTTCCGCATCAAGGTCGCCGGCAACGTCGAGCCCCTTTCCAAGCCTGTTGTCCCTACTGGAACACTCCTCACTGCTTCTCAGACACCACCAAATCGCTTGAGCCTCTCACAGCCGTCGCAAGTGTCCAGCGAGATTGGCCAAGACGCCAGGCTCTTGCCGCCTACATCATTCCAATCTCCGCTATCGATTCTTGCCTTCGCGATGCATCGTGTCCGATGGCCCTGACACTACTCCCAACCCCGATCGGCCCGCTCTCCGCGTCGCACAGAGCTACTGACGCCGTTTAAGGTCCTATGTGGGTCGCGTCCGTGGCACAGGTCTCGCCTACGGATCCCTACTTTTCACCGCAGCGAGACACGGGCAAGTTCACCTTCCGCATCTCCCGCCTCGCCCGATGCCCTATAAAGCATACGCGGCCGCCAAAGTAGCAGGTCGAGGGCTACTCCAGTGGCAAAGATCCCTCGGACAAGTTTCGCGCTCGAGGCGCCATCTCGGAGATGTCTCGACATGCCAACTAGCCACCCACCATGTCCTCCGCTTCCTGAGCTCATTTTACCTCCAACCATGTCATCCGTGGCATTGAAAAGATCACAGCATAAGATGCTTGCCGCGTGCGCAACGTCACTCACCACAGATCCGCGATGCGATGGCAAGTACATGCTGCCTGTTTTGACCCTAAGAACTACTTGGGCCCGTCACTTTGCGCTCCATCATTGAGTGAGGGGTGTGGTTAGTGACTTCATAATGCTGCTTCACGCGAGATCAAGTTCCCTGGATGAGTTCCAGGACATTACGGCATGAATGCGCCCGAGGGCGAGACGAAGAGAGGTAGAGGATGACGACGAGTCGGGAAGCGCGAAGAGGAGTCGAGACGAGGCGAGAAGTAGGTGACGAAAACTTAGGGATATGATTATTATGAAGGTTGCCCCTTTCTGTTTGTAATAATCTTTGCATATTAACATATGTCGAATGCTGAGCGAGCTAGGCTTACTGGTGTCAACGATGACTTCTTTTAAAAAGACTTCATCCTAGTGTCGCAACTCCTTACCCCACCACGTGACACAACCCATTCAACTCGCTTCGCTGCCTCCCTTTTTACATATTGACGTGCCAAGCTTCCGCGCCTTCCTCGCCCTTCACCTCGCACCATTACAAACAAATAAATTCCTTGCTCAGCGTCGCGCTTCAAAGCCTTCAGCTTCGCCATAACTTTTCATCAACGTCAACAACAACATGTTCCCTCTATTTTTCACATCCTCGCATCAACACCTCCCACAAACACAACACAACCTCCCGCCGCCACCTCGCTCATGCTCGCCGACGACAGCGACAACCACGCCAGCACAGTAGATACCAGCAGGCTCACTCACACACGCGTGACGTGTCGGCGCAAAGTGATCTCTGGAACAACCCACAATGTACTGACTCGCTTTGCAGACAATGCTCCCGGCATGCTCGCTGCAATTCTCGCCTGGCAATTCTCGCTGGCAAATTCTCGCTTGCACTTCTCGCTTGCAATTCTCGCTGGCACTCCTCGCCCAGCAATCCGCCTGCAGTATACGATGGAATTGTGAATTGACTTTTTGAACTCGCCATGGTAGTCTACCCTCCCAAGACCACATCCGTGTGACAGAAAAGCTGACTAGTAATCCCAGCCGAGGCTACTACCTAGTCTAGGCGTGGCCGGCTCGACGGTCTGCTTTTTCTCCCTGTCATGGTCATTGACCTTGTGTCGGATTCGCGAAGTGCTGATAAGGCATATCGCGGCAATATTGACCTGCTCTATTGTTCAATTTTTTTCGACAAAGGTTGCTGGCCGCAGCTACCGATGTCTAGGAAGAGTTTATCTTCCTGGCTAACCACAATCTTAATCGACAAATAAGTAACTCTTTTCGAGCCGTCACCTCTCCTTACGTCATGAGACAACCCATCCTTCCACCGGGACCTTTGCTACCATTTTCTGGGTCTTTCTCCTTTGTGCCACTGGAAGCAAGCATGCCGACAATTTCTTAACCGCGCATGAGACATATTTTCAACTTCCTGGGGTGTCCCCGCGCGACCATACTGCCTGGACCGTCCTCTGTTGTGCGCTCGGGCCGCGACCACACTTTGTTTGGGTCTTTGTCGTGGCATTATCAGCTCGTCGACAAGATCGGCCTCTGGTCTGTTATATATTGCTTCTTGCTCCTGGGGAGCTCCCCTTTTGTAGACTTTCTCTTCCTCGGGCATCTTCCTCTACGGGACGTCAAAGCCAAACATCTCGTTCAGCGACGCTTTCCCACGCTCGCTTTTCTTGCTTACCGCCTACATACGGTCTTGCCAGCAAGCTGGTCCAATGTAGTACCGTGGCACGTCCCAGCAGGACCATCCGCCGTGTAATCCGACGCATGCACCGGCCTACCAGTGTTTCAGCAATCAGAAATCCCATCGGCCCCGGCCGTTCGCAGGCAACGCCTCTTACCGACAACCGAGTAACTCCAGACTCGGAAGCAGCCACCTCACTCTGTTCAACAGCAGGCGTCACTATAGGTTGGTCGCCCTTCACACTTGAAACGAGCACATCTCCCCGGCCTTCGGCCTTTCACGGGCTTGGCCTGGTCAACATCGAGTACCTCCCGCATCTGGAGCAGTCCCCGCCCCCCCCACACCTCAAGCTTAATACAGCAGGCGTCACTATTGAGTGGCGTCTCAGCATCATAAAACACATCCGCAACGGCAGTTGTACATTCCATCCAGGTAATGCCATCCAAGCCCCAATTGTGTGAGTGAGAGGCTAGTAATTTCCTGTGCCTTGACACGTGTGCGAGCGATCTTCTGGACAAGTATGTTTTTCCCTCCTTCAAACGGTAGCGCTAACAACTGGCGTTTCGCTGCATCCTCGATCGACTAGCATCTCGGTGTGCGAGCGTGGCATTGATTCCCTACCACAGGGAGTCTTTTGTTGAATTTTTTGGAAACGCATCTTGCATCTGGTCTGTCGGGGATTCTTTGAATCATTTTCTTGGTCCTTCGATCGGAGAAGGCACGTATGCAAGTTTTTTCGATGCACTTGATGAATATTATATCCACCCGATGAGCCTCATTTTATTTAAACATGCCCGACAGCCTTCAGAACATGATACCAAAGTGACAGCGACTCAACACCGCCAACGTCCATCCAAGCAGAGCATCGCTGGCCAAACTGGTTCCTGCTCCACTCCGCCCTGCCACTGCCATAGCTCCCACCATTATCCAAGTCCATTCTCAGCCCTCACATCACTAGCATCACTACTAGACCCATTCCCGTTCCGCGTCGTCGCAGGCACACTGAATGTTGAACTTATTCGCACACTTCGTCGAAAATCCGATGATACACTAGTATACATCATCAGCCACATGCGTTCCGATTGACAAAACGAAACCCGCCAGATAAACATACCCTTACCATCCCCCCAGGATCCTTGCACTCCTTCTCAGCATAAAAGCCGTAATATTAGAAATGACTCCGTCTTTGGGCCGGATACCGCTCATTGTTGGTCGTCGTTGGCGCAGTCGCCGAAGCTGTTGCTGCGGGGTTGCAGGTTTCTATGTAATCATTGGGTGTCAGCTTAGCTTGTAATAGCATTAGAATCGAGTGATTATGAGTGTAGTGTGGAGTGTATCTGTACGTAACAATACATTCCGGCAAACGATCTGCTGCGGTCCGTTTTTGTGCTATGGCAGCGTTGCGGCGGCGATCAATGTCAATACCGTTGATAGAGAAAAGTGGGGTCGAGGCATATTGTTATTTTTTTTGAGGGTTTCGATCTGGAAGGATTGAAACACGAAAGACGGCGGATCTCGCTCGATGTTCTTCGAGGATCGGGCAAAAGTCAATGATAATATTTAGTGTTTTATGGTTGTCAGCTTCATTGGTTACCTCACATGCACCGGTCCCCCGCTTCACCGGTGTTCTCAAACATTTTAATTTTGGTTGTCGCAACGGCCTTTTTGGTTTCAATTTTGTGTTGCCTGGGCAGGTGGGGTGTTTGGTGATAACGAGGGAATGTTCGTGTAGGGTTACATCGTTGTGTGGGTTTTATTACATTTATCGCAGTGCCTCCAGTAACTACTTTGGAACGCTTAACCTTTGAGAAGGACAATTGCGGCCAGCGCCCAGCCGGGAGACAATACTTATCTCTGATCTTGCATTGTACGCCGGCTTAAAGCCAAGCTCCTTCTTTCGCCTTCTCATAGAGAGCATGTTCTTTGGGCAGCAGTAGGCGTGTACTTCGCGCCAGGAAAGCGGCCTTAACCAACTCGTCGTTGCTCGCGCATGCACGTATCTTCTGCGGCGATAAGATATTGGTGATGGCCCTTCAACTCGCCGCCAAAGACTTGAGACAGCTTTGCCCACCATCTCTAGCATCGGATTTAACCCAGCAGTTCCAGTTTTAGCGCGCCATCGGGTCTCCTGCAGCTCTTGAACGACTGTATTCTTGCGGCAGCATGACTTGCTGAAGCCCGGCACGAGATGATCTTGGTACTTGGGCCCAGCTGCAGAATTGGTCGGCCATAGTCTCTCCCAGGGAGCTTGGAGAGCGAGTATGCGGATTCAGGCTTGCGCTCGTGGTCCTCGGTGATGGGCAGAGTTTTCTGGTCTGGGGTCGAAGGGAATGCCGATTTTTTTGATTGTTTTGAAGAGGCGAGCACACGTTGGTGATGCGGATTTTGCGGCTGCTTCGAGACGTTGTAGGTGCCATGTGTTGCTGCGGAATTGGCGAAGCTGTTTGTCTGTCCTGGGGAAGGGATGTTCGGCGAGATGGACGACGGCGTCGACGCGTTGTATGCCATGTCATTGTTCCATGATTCTCGAGGACGGCGCCCATATCTCGAGTCGATCGTCGACAGAGACGGTAGGCACCACCGAGGCCGGACTTGCCCTCCTCACTGCCGTTGGCGTCTTCTGTGTCGACTGAGATGACCTCCCTCCCTCATCGGCGAGGTATTTGCTGTGGCACGACCAGCCTTGCCGCTACCGCCTGTGACGACGACGCGGCGAGTACGGTCGCCGCGTTTCGCTTCCGCCAGGGCGAGCTTGGCGTTGAATTATGCTGCATAGCTTGGTTGCTCATTGTATCAGTGGATTGAGATTGGGCTGATGTGCTAGGTGGCAAACCACATTTGCTTGGAGAACAGAACAGGTATAATGTATACTCACGAGCGTCCCCATTATTCTGCCATTGCTGGAAGTTCGAGAACTCTTGATGTCATTTCTTACTTTGATCGACAGCGGCAGTTTCTCAAGGTGGATTGTGACTCTCTATCTTCCGAGATCTGCATGCGTCGCTCCTGCAGAAAGCTATATTTCGCCACGTGCAATAGCTTGTTTCCGAAGGTCCCCAGTTGGGGGAGGATGCCAGCTTCGTGAGCCGATATGTCCAGATCTCGATCTTCTGGTGCTTCTACAAACAACGATGGGTCCATTGTTGTTGCAATCATTTGAAGCACCCACTTGGACTGAAGCCGATGTTGTCCGGGCTTTTCCTTCCCGATTGGCACAGCTTACCTCTCGCGAGAGATGGCTCCGTTCACACTGAGCAGACTCGTGTACCCTACATCCATATGGTAAAGAAGAAAGACCAAGATGCAAATCCTTTAGCAAAAATGTATGGTCCGTACTTGGTTCTCTGTTGATGTAGCATTCTGTTGATGGATCCATGCGCTTCATCCTTGCTACGCAGACATACATTCTCCATGAAAGCCCATGTATCCCGTAGGTCACAAATAGCCGTCATATGAATGTGGAAAACAAAGCGTTGGCCACATCCGATGTGTGTTTTGGAATGGTTGAGCTGTCAGACCAAGGACACGTGATGCCCAGGGGTGTGCAGCGAAGTGAAGCCTCAAATCGGGCGAATTCTCGGGTCGCGCGCTGAGTGCTTGCCGCCAGTCTCGTGACCCGTCCTCTGGACGCGCCACTACTTCCCATCAACACCAAGACGGAGGCTTCAATTTCTTGAACCACCAACACTAATTCTCCAGGCGTGGTAAGATGAAACCATGAATGCACAAACTTCCAATACCATGAGCAGGCTCGCGCAGCCACAATCGCAAGATTAGCCAAGCTCTAGAGCTGTTCATCGTGGCCATCGCCGTTCGCCATCGGTGCAGCAATATTACGAACAATCGCGCAGCCTTGTCATGAGGCTGCTGAAGGATCTCCAGCGGCGTTGAAGGATGCTAAGAGAACCATGCACTAGCCAGGGAGATCACCACAGGCTACTTACTAGCGGGGAAGAATCTTGGTGAAGAATGGACCGCAAGGCGGGCGCTCGAGTATATTAATTGGCCTGAAGAACGTGAAAATGTTGGGCAAGGTTTCGAGTAGGCACTATGTTAGCGGTTTGGTATGCACTCATCTAACATCATAATCATCCTCAAAAAGGTCCACCTTGCGCTTCATGACCCACTGTCGCCTCCGAGAAGGCGTCGAGCCTCTTACAGTACTCCCTCGCGAGCTTGCCGAGCAGATCCTCGAGTATCTGAACTTCAGACGCTCATGAAGACATGCTTGTGTCCCAGGGTGGGCACAATTCATTCGTCGCACACCCAACCTCTGGCGTCACTCGACCTCACACTTGCCAGTCGAAAAGTGAAGAACGCCTTTCATCAGTCGCGCTTCATACTGGTCGCTCGAAACTCAAGACATCAACCCTCAACAATCTCTACGATGTTCTACAGGCTCTTTCGCGGGCGCTCTGTCCGTGCTGCCCGCTGGAGAAATCACCTGCTCACACGGGTCTCATGGAAATGCAATCGTTGGCATGCCTGAAACCCTGTGAAGAATCTCAGGGTTTTACGGGTCCTACAAAGGAACCAAATGTTGCATCCTCCGCTGGCCGACATACTCAAATTCCAGTTCCCATTACTTGAGACTCTTCTTTGCGAAGACATTCTGTCCATTCAAATTCTTATGACTTCAACATGCCGGATGCGACTTTCCCAAAATGCAAAAATGGATCTAACGTGGCCATTTGGCTCGCACGCCATGTCTCTCTGTGTTTTACAGTCATTACCGAAAAATGCCCAAATCTTTCGGGTCCTCAAATTGCCCCAGACCAGCAACGCCATTCTAACGTTTTCCTTCAGTCGCCTTAGTAGACTTACTCGGCTGTCGACTCTGATCTGCTGGTGACCAATCAATGACCAAATCCATATCATCCTCCCTACCTACGTCAAGTCGCTTGCTCTCGGACGTGGAGTCCACGTCACGCCTCGTTTCTTCGACGATGACCCTAATTTCTAGCTCTTCATGGTCTCTCCCTTTACTTGAAGAGCTCAGAATAGTTTGCGTCTGAGATTTCCTTTCGATGATTTTGAGCTAGCCCTCCGAACAAGATGGTCTCCCTGACATGCAGCAACCTTCGCGTCCTTCACACTCTTTCGATGACCGCAGCGAAGTGCTTGGCAGCTGACCAAGGACTCACTGTCGCATCCTCGTCGGCCACCTCAAGCACCTCAGCCCTCGAATGTTTTGTCATGGTGTGGACGACAGACAATTGTCCATCATTGCCGCCAAACTTCCGAAGCTGCAGTCCCTAATGTGAGTGGACTGAGGTCACAGTTGTTGGTTATCAGGAAATTGGTCGACAATGGCCTCAAGAAGCTGGTCGCCAACATTGGCGCTTTGTGGGCCGATGCTATCCAGTGGGCCGAATGCAGGTGTGTCAGTTTAAAACAGGAACGCAGAACACTACGACGGGGGGGAAATTGCGGTATTGATGCGATGAATGTTGCAGCGAGCGAATCTTCACTGGCTACTGTTGCCTCTACATTTCGGAGATTCACTGGGTTCTTGCGCGGCACAACGGAGGACAGATCTCTAATCAGCGTCTCGAGTCCCACAATCGGTAACTCAGGACGAAGTTGAGTGGAGCGGAGTGCACCAAGTTGCTTGGATTACTTCTAGTGTCGGTTTTCGATTCAATCACTCCACTTTTCCAATACAGTGTAGAAAGATCTTTCTTACAGTAGGGGCTTCGGCGCAGTCAGTTGCAGAATCCTATGATATGGGCTGCGCGCTACTGCCATATTCTCCTGCTGGCAGCTTGGTTGCTAACGAGCGTTTACATTGGCCTCATAGCGGACAGCCGCGGGTTACACGCATAACAGCATGGCACAGGCATGAGCACCTTAGCTGTCTAAGATTTTTTCGTTGTGCGGCTTTGCTGGGCCGCCGTCCACCAATACGAAAATTGCCGTTTCGTGTAGCGAAGTCCCGGACCTTTCATGCCTCGACGCACGAGTGGTACCACTTCGTATGATCGCATTAACCTGCCTGTATCCCCCTTCCGTCAACCAGCGTCAAACTACTAGTTGTATAACTGTCGTGCCGCTTTGCACGCCTTGATTAGACTCGTGAATGTGAACATGCTCCTAATATACAAGAGCATCCCTAGACAAACCTTACATTCAATCATGAATGCTGAAAAGGCTGGATCACCTGAAAGCTCGTTGTGTCAGGCTCTATGTTTCTAGGAGCCTGCATACAGTATCGTCCATGAATGGATCAGCGAAGTGCCACTTGGCCGCAGCCTCCAGGCAGGACGCGTGACATCTAATACGATTCATGCAATGCATATGCGTCCGCTCCAAGCTCCGAAACGTTATAGGGACGACCAGCTGATGTACTTGTCCTATTTAAAGAAGCATGTGCGACGTTGATGGCCAATGGATCATCCATGCTGCGACGCTATTAATTGCTTGCTTCTTGGCGCATCATAGTACCTACGAGCATGATGGACTGATTGACGACTGGTCCAGGACTGAGCGCACGTTTATGTAACAGCTCACTGAAGTTAAATGATAGCCAGTGGTCTGCTCGAACTCTAGATAGAGGACACTCGCTGCCGAGCCATGAGCATCTGTCAAAGACCCAGTCCTACCACGCACAGGACTTCCATCGAGAACAATGAGACTCTACCCATCATCGCTTTTGCTCTCTTGCTTTTGCAGCAGAGGACTGTCTTTCCTCAATACCTCTCCCGAGTTGGAGCCTCGCAAGATTGGCGGCGCTTGCAAACACAGCGTGAGCCAACAAGAGGCATAGCCATTCCGGAAAGTGTTGACCACTCAAGGGAACTCCAGCACTTGCATAAGACAGCACTTGCACCAAGACTTGGGCGCGGTACTCTCTAATGGCTAACTGTCGCCATGGGTCAGTGAAATGCTACGTGCAGCTCCATCTTTTCAATCGCTAACAACTGGACAATCGACGATCCCCGCCGCGTGAAGTGCTGCATGTTCACCGAGCCGCAAAGGCAGTACTTTTCGGGCCATTGCATGAACAAAGCAGGTAATCGCTTGCTCTGGGGAAATGGTACACGTGCGTGTCTTCCGAATCCCGAGTATCTTGTTGATCGGTACTGACAGTGTTCACAGGGTCCTTTTGCCGGTGACAGGCAGCGGGTTCATGTTGCATCGTCTGAACCACTTAGCGAACACGCCCTTTTGTATGCCCCATTTGACCGGCAGGACGAACAATCTCGATATCTGGAGCAGATGATGTTAGTGCCTTAGGTGGCAAAGTAGTGTAGAAATCTCCAACACACTTTTCGACCTGCATTTGTAAAACACGTGAATACAGAATTGACGGATATGTTGCTCCAGTAAAGCGTCTTCGAAATCATGCCAATGCGCGGAGATATTTCATGCTCTGCAGCATTCAATAACGTCTTCGCAGAGTTCCGTGTAGCGGCGACGGTGGTCACATTCGTTCTCACCGTTGTAGAAGTACCACCATCGCAGTGTCCATGTTGCAATGATGAGTCTATGGGTCGTACGACAACTGATTCGTTGTAGGCAGCTGACGTGCAAAATTCTTCTCTTTGTTCGGCAGCAGCTACCCAAACACTGTTGTTGTGTTGGTATCGGCGAATGAACTCCGCAAATGTAGGTGACTGTGCAGATAGGCACAATCATGGTCGCTGGCGTCGCGCTAACACCCTCGCCGTGGAAGCTATGCAAGGGCGCAAACTCCATCGGATCAGGCATGGTTTTGCTCTGGAAAGGGTGGCACCATCATTGGACGATCCATCAACCTCACAGCCTCACCTTGATCTCCAAAAATCATCGATCGCTCATTTCAGGCCTCTATAAGTAACCCCGTTTGAGGTTCCTTCGGGCTGTCATCAGAGCTGGCCAACAGCTCTTCCAACCTACATCACCTCTTTAGCATCTACCATGAGATTCACATCATCCTCACTTTTGGCAGCTGGGCGGTCCTCGCCGCAGCAACTCGCTCCGTCTGCCAATCCCAATACCCCGTGAGCGGAAAGAAGTAACAACGTGTCTCCTGAAAGACCCTGACGACGCAATCGGGGGACCTATGGAGGGACCGGCAGGTGGCAAGGCAAGCAAGAGCGCATGCGGCCGATACATGAGGCGGCCGCGTCCTTCCGGTATGTGTGCCTTGCTTGTACTTCTTGGAACGAATTTTTTAGCTGACGAAGAGAAGTTCGCGCTGTGTTGTCGAGCGTGAAAGAATGGTGCTGCTGGCCAGACCTGAGATGGGAGACTTGTGGTCATTGTTGGAGGCCGACAAGGTTTGACACATGCTAAACTTCACATGTCTAGACAGATATACGTAAGCCAACACACGCAATATGCAAGATAACCAAAATCTTATCGAAGTCGTAGGTGTGGCAGAAAGTGAAAGCATTCACATCTGTCAGCACCATGCAAACGACCACGCGCACTTGAAACTCATCTACAGATGAACCAAAACCACACATCAGTCAAACCATAACCAAATTGGTGATATTGAAGTGATGTACTCCCCTTCTCGCACCCCCCGCCCCATCGCCACCTAAGTGACACATCCGAAAGCGGGCTTCCTATAATCCAGGAGATACTCTACAGAAGCCACGCCCCTCGAGAGGGAAAAAACTGGCAACCTTGTGGCCGTAGGACGCCTGAACCGCGGGTTTTCAGTGCGTGGGCATGGTCGTGGCGTGGGCTCCGACCTTTTTGATGTCTTTGAGGAAGAGGAGCGCGAGGAGAAGTAAAACTTTATACTCGCCGCACTCGCGCGGGAAGCTCGATTGCTTGGCGTGGGGGGCGGGCCGATAATGGATATTCACGTGTGGCGTCAGCTCGGGTGGTGAGGTTCCCTCTTTGCGTGTGCCCTGTCGACTTTATGGAACTCGTGAAACTTGACGATACAATATTTGGTCTATGCTTACTGGTTTTGCTGCATTGGTCATGGAAAAAAAAAAAAATTAAAACAAAAAAAAAGCACAAACAAGCGCTTCAGATGTTGTTATTTATCGTATCATCGCACCATTTCGTGACAATTCTATCGATACATTCACGCCACTCAAATCATCGCATGGCCGTTCCTGTCAGTTGTGCGCTGGCATCCGTCTGAATCTCCGGGACCCACTGTTCAGTCGCAATACATGGTGCGGTCCGGACGCTTCCTACTGTCCGGACTTGTCCATACGCTTGATAAGAAGAACACAACAGCCCAGAGGCACAGGTGATAAACAGCATGATTGTGGTCGCCCCAGTAAGTTTTGAATGACTTCTGGCCTGAGATGCCGTGTGCCGAACTTGTCGCCGATGACAGTTATTCAGTGGCGCAGCACCGACAGCCATTCCATGTGTTGAATGGCGGAAACGAGACCCATGAAGACGACAGCAGGGAGGGTGCCGAGGCATTCATCAGAGCCATTTTTTCCTTGTGGGCTTGCGACGCCGACGAGGCCGAGGATTAATGCAACTGCTGACAAACACGCCGACCCCGTAAGATGATTCGTACAAGCTGGAACGGGTTCACAGCGAGTGACTCTCGCAGTCTGTTGATCCTGCGGAGCTGGTCGATTCTTGGTTCCGCCGACGGTGTAGTTCTTGCCTTCCTTATAGACTAAGTCCCAACACAGCTCGAGAGATGTGGCACGTTGTAGATTGTCCTGCAGGTTCCAAGCCATCGATGGTCAAGCGTGGAAAGCCTTGTCGACGATTCGATGACTCTTGTTCTGGGCGGACGCACTGCAGAGTTGGCAGCCTCTGCCGCAGACTGTGCGGAGAGGCCTTGCTTGAGAGCGACTGGACTTGGCATAGGTGGCCTGCTCGCTATGTTAGACTTGGCGGACGGTGGCCTTGGAGCCGCTTCATCGTAAGATTTGTCGAAGCCTGAGTTGACGTCTGACCGCAACATTGCGTGGCCACAACGTTGAGCATTGTCCCGTCGGAGCAGCGTAATCATCGCCACATGCGCCGAGGCAGGAATCTCCGCACGCTGAACTTGATATCAATCGCTTGATCGCACCATTGTATCTCAAGGAACATTGTCGCCAATGCGGAAGTGTTACGTGAAACGGCATGTGTCCATCTGCCAGGCTTGCTGCCACGTACACGCAAAGGATCGAAGGATGAACCGATGCCAGTGATGATAACGGGCAGATCGTGAAAAGCGAGCTTTGCCAGCGCGGTCATGGGCTTCTTAGGCTTGGATCCGTACTTCTCGCCGCCGCCATCTTGCGAGACTCCTTAATTGTATGCTTTTTGGCGAGCATAGGGCTGAAAGGAGATGAAGCATCTTGGCTTTGAAGTTGGTTGTTTGGTAGTCCGGAACTGCTTTTTTTGCGGTATTCGTTCCGTAGATCGAGTGGTAAGCGTCCGCGCCTAGAGAAAAGTATGGCAGCAAAGCATAAAGACGGAAGTTGTGAAAACAAGCGAAGAGGTTAGTGACCAGGTGTCGCCTGGAAGATCACATATGGCACGTGTATGACAAGCCCTCCCGGTGCGACCCGTGAATCCGGGCCTAATTTGAGGAACATGAAAGGAGAGTCATTGAACGATGAAACGCCAGACCGAAAAGTTTTTTATTGTTTAGCCGAACGCCATGTATGTCGCTCAACTGTGGCTGAAGACATCACGTGAGGTCGTCTTTGTCGCGGTGGTCAAATCATTCCTATTTGATTCGTGGTGGTCCAGTTGTTTCTAATTATAGCTGGTACCAGTGCAAACACCCAGACTGTCACACAGTGCCGAAGCTGAAACGCCATGTGCCAGTAGTTCAGTAATTCGTTCACGTCCAAGACGCATGTCATGAACTTGTAAGGTCCATATTGTGGGCGTAGGCCACCGCTGCTGACCATGATAAGTCAATGTGTGGAAATGGGTTAAGCTGTGAGATATATTTCATGCTCTTCGTGCCTCATGTATCACCTTCCCACCCTCCTGAATATCACCACACCTCCTCCTCCAATCATATCAGAAACAGCGCTTCATCAATCCACAACCTCTTCTGCATCAAATTCAAGACTCAGCTCTCCATCCTTCACCGTACTTGATATCCGCCAAACTCGACTCTAATATTCCGCAGATACTGAACTGAAGCCAATTGGGACAGTAATGAAATTCATATCCGAAGTCTCGCCCGTGTTGGATCCTCTTGTGCGAAAAGGGTTTTTCGCCTCGGTGATGCGGTCGAGAGCGCTTTGAGTTGTCGGGATGCGTCGCGGTTCGCTCAGGTCTTCGATTCGGTATGTTTGCGGTGGGGTCGAGAGTCAGGGACCCGAGCGATTGGCGCAGGGCGGACTGGGCGAGGACGGGTCGCGTTGCCTGTGGACTTCGTGGAAGCGGTGGATTGTCTGGTCGATCTCATCTATGCAATCGCTCTTGCAGGTCCTCGGCGGTGCAGTTGGTGAAGCCTTGAGCAACGTCTAGTAGATCGCGTAGAATTGTGCGCTGCGACTCCATTTCGGCCGCCGTACGCGGCGCTTGTCTTGTGGTTGTCTAGGGCTTTGGCATCGTTGTCGAGCCGCAACGAGATGCTGGTCGGTTGCGTTGGCCTGCATGCCTAGTTGGTCTGATAGGCGTGGAAGCATCTGTTGTAGATAAGCATGTTGCCACTCTCCGCTTGCTGTATGCTGTCGCCGCCGTCTGCCCGGTAGATGGCAGAGCAAGCGTTTGGCAGAGAGAGAGCACCAGCCGCTGCAGGTGTGACTGGGGAAGAAGCATACTCTGGTCCTGCCAGAGCTTCTGCATCTGAGATGACTTGCTGGATGATCTTGAGGAGGCCGTCGGGGATGGCGGGACATGTATGTGTCTCTTAACTTCATCTCCTGCTGGTATGTTTGGACGCATGTCTCACCGTTCGGTTTGGCAATTCCTTTTTGGCGAGCACAGGCTGCTAGTCTTTTGGGAGCCCTCTTCGTCTCCCCAGCCCATGCATCCTCGCCGCCATCCTCGCCATCATCTCCATCCCTTCTTCTTACTATCTCCAGAATCCGTCGTATCCCTGCACTCGTATCGTCGTCGTCGTCTCCTCGACAGTCTTCGCGCTCTGCTAGACTGTGCGCAGTAGTTCCGGTTTCCTCTTCCGGTTCATCCGGTGTGTCCCCCAATCACATCTTTCTCTCCAGTATGTCATCGTGAGTGTCGCTGACCATCTTGGTTTCAACACGCTCAACAGTCTGGTGTTTTGAGGCCAGAAAGCCAGATGCGAACGTCTCCCAGTGAGTTTCACGCCTCGTAGTGAGCCAGGACCTAGGCGCGTTGCTCACCCACTCCATGCAGCTCCACTTATTCTCCCCTTGTGTTCGTCAGAAACTGCACGAATCGTGTTAGTTGGTTGGGGGGGGGTTCTTCGTTAAGTGGTCGTCTGAAGAACGACATCTTGAACAGCTCCAGAGGGATCGAGGGTTCAAGCCAGTATGCGTCCGTCCTGAGGTCAAAAAAGGCATAGTGAGCGTGACATGGTATGCAGATATCTCCGGAAGCTGCGACGAGGAACTTGATGATCGGTTTTTGAGAATCTGAAAAGATCGTTGCCGCATGGTCGTCATTCTCAAGGTCGTCCCCAGGTGTCCTGTCGTCTGCCACAGATCTGCTGGCCTTCCACTCGAGTCTCTAACATCACTGCTTGAGCAGGGCCCTATCGACATCTCGACTGACTTTCTGCACGAGCCGCCGAACACTCCAGAGCAGGTGCAGCGCACCAAGACTGCTCACCCCCCCCCCACCCGCGTGACCTCCGGACATCATCCTTATGGCTGCGTACGGTGACGCTCGTTGTCTCATAGCTCGCATTCACCAAGCCATTCCAGCCCGCAGCGTCGATCCTTCAAATTATCCCTCAACGTCTCAGCCTCTTGTCAATACGACCACTTCGACCCCTCACCCCTGCAGCCCCCATCGAAGACTCCGCCTGCTCCAACTTCTCAGCGCCGTTCCGCACCCGACCCTTAACACCCATCCTGCGCCTGCCTCAGCACTCCACTAGCATATCTGATATGCTCCAGTGTCGCCGTCAATCCCTCATTAAACGCAACCTCCTTCTCCAACAAAGCACCTTATTCCCCTCATCCTTGCACTTCGCCTTCAACTCTTTACCCGCCTCGGCCTCCGCTACAATCTGCCTTGCCGTCTCCTTCGAGCGTGGATATTCACCTGCAGCTCCTCGCTCGCGATATCCACGTGTCGATGTACGGCGCGGTTTGCTGCTGAGGGGAGGGAATTATCTTGTTTACGTTCATGTTGCTCTTTGGCGGAGCTCTTCGAGGATGCTGGCTAGGGCGGGGTGTTGCCGGTCTGCGGTGGGACGATCGATTTCTTCGGATTCGGGGTAGCGCATGTGTGTGTCGACATACCGCAGGATTGCGGGGGTGTGAGGGCGGATCGCCCCCCCCCCCCACATTGTGTGTTTGTGTCGTGTATGGAACGTGGAGCGGAGGAATGTTCCTTGGTTTCGGGTTTGAGAGTTTACGTATCGTAATATTGGGGGATTGAGCCCTCCGCGTGGGGATGGTTACATAGGTAAGGTTCCGATGTGCGCAATAGCGGATGGTGATCGCTAGAATTGGCACAGAGAAAAACGTGTTATCACTGATGTATGGATGGTTGCTGATGAGCTAATCTGAAACGATCCAATAGATGTCATATTCTAGTTCGGTCCAAAATCAGAATTTCAATACAGGTATTCACCTTAAACGATTGAGGTAGGAAGACGGCCCCAAAGAGGGGTTAGGTTGGGTTTATGTCGATGCCGACGAATGGAAGAAAGAAAATGTTTACAGTTCGAACGACAAGCCAATGAGATTTTATGGTGACAGGATACCATTAAAGTGGCGATTGGAACTTGATCTTGTTGTGGAGAGAATGTTCTAGATAAGTGCTATCGGGTTGAAAAACGGAATTGTGCAATGGAGCCCTGCTTGGAGAGAACTGTCCATGAATACACGAAGGCCCACTCCAGGGGACAAATGGTATGATGACAGGAGTTTTCACCTACAATCACCATCAGTAGTTACTTGTCCGCAGCCCCACAAGTAAGGGGCCAGAGTTCGCCCCGACAAGATTACAACATAAAGCTATCGCAAGTCAGAAAGAAGCTAGAATTCAGAAGTGTCATGGGTCTGTCATGTCCAGGCTTGACACCATAAGTGAATGAAACCTCGACGGATTTGGCATGGAAAAGTTACAATATAATACACTGGTATAAGCGTCCAACCGGTCCTTGTATCGCACACTATGTCGTGAACCGCCCCGGGTCACTAAGGTGCGGCATCGTACACTCTCATTCAGATGCCAAATTAGCCCCTCGATAGCAAGGTCGGCATGTCTCCTCACCCCACGGAAACCGAATGCGGCGTGCATGATCCCTTCGCCTCCTCGTCTTCATTAAAACCAGACCTCTTACGTCTAGCCTTTACGAGAATCTTTCCGCTCCTGTGCGCGGCGCGTCGCCCCTAACCTCAAGCCTGGTCTCCTCTCACCACCCATCGACCTTGTTGACTCGCCTCTGTCCCAAAGCCCATCCTTAACCCTCAGCCTCGCAACACCGGGTGTCCCTTGATGTACTTCAACACCAGTGCACCAATCGTGTTTCACGCACATCTTGATGTCCTCACCGGTTCGCGTCGCAGCATCGATCTTCGGCGGCGGGCACAATACCAATTCTTCGAGCTATCAAAGGGTTCGCAGGATCGGGCAGTGCGCAACGGTGAGGTGTTGGTTGACGACCACCCCTTCCTCGTGCCGGGTCATTCACCAGAGTAGCGGACTGGTACTCTGCGGCGGTCTGGAGGGGAGGTCCACGATCCTCAGCTTGCGACGCCGTCTCTACTTCTGTGAGATCGCCTCCAATGCCCATCAGTTCCGTTTCCTGAAGCGGCTCGCTCCACCACAGAAGGTATCGCCTTGCGCGCGCAGCTCGACGCCGGGATTCGCGGAGCTTGCTGGGATGAGAGGGTGAAACGGGCCTCCCAGGTGGGATTTTGGCGGCGTGTTTGCGCCATGTTTGCGTCCCGATCAAGGTAAGGAAGGGTGCTGAGGGTCCCCGGGACGAAAGGTGTTGGTCGAGGAAACTTTGGTGTTGTTGGGTCCGGCGTGGAGGAATCGCATTGCAGGCAGAATGGGTGGACGGACCACCGCCGGGAGATTGAGCATTGAGAAGGGGCGTTGGCGGCCATTGTGTGGGGACTGGCTGGGGTGTGTGAAGCGAGCGTCTGAAAATTGGACCCTCGTCGCCGCTGTTGTTCATAGCTAGTTTCCCTTTGGTTGCTGCGAGACAGACTCCCGAACCCGCCGCATCATTGCGGTTTTAGAAGCTGGGGCTGGTCTTGAGATTGAACGCGCGAGATCGAACTTCACTCCAGCCCTAGCCAGAGGCATTTCACAGGCTTTCAATAGAGTGAAGCCACCACCACAAAGTGAGATCCAATTCGAACATACAGATCTCGTGCTGGCGATTACTTACAACAATTCTGGTGGATACTACCAGCTGGACTTGGCTCTTTGATGAATACACTGAAAGGCCTTGATGCAAGAAACATTGAAAACATATCTGGAAGAAACCTGGACCAATACAACCGCACCAGCATCAACCACGACCATCACAATGGAAGCAAAATCACCCGCCTACGCGTCCCGCCGAACCTCCTCTAAAACGCCAAAAAGTCATCTCGCGAGAAGTCAGCATGGGCCATTCACCCTACGACTCTCCCGACCTACCCCAGCACCCGTCGCGAACATAGACGAGCAAATGGACATTCCGAGCGCGCAAGTACATCACAGGCAAGGACGGATCGGGTCAATACGCCGAAGTCTTCGAAGCACCCTCGCACCGACCGCAGCAAGCTTCGCCATCAAAAAGATCAAATTCGCCCGCCGAAGAGCGCCGACGTGGGCATCAGCTACGCTCGCTGCGCGAAATCCGGTTCCGCAAGAACTAAGCCACCCGAACATCATCAAACTGCACGCCGTCTTCAGCACAAAAGACAGAACCCTCAAATCTCGTCCTCGAGGCACTGCCCCCAGCAGAGCTGCTGGTCTGTCGTCAAGACGTCCAACGCACGCGCTACACCGCCCGCCGAAATCAAATCAGATGCGGGGGGGGGGTGGGGGGGGGGTGTTGATGCTGCGGCGTCTGGTTCTGCCCCCAAGAACTTCATCCTCCACCGCGACATCAAACCCAACAAAGCTTATCATCGCGCCAACGCGAACAAACTCGCCGATTTCGGCCGCGCGCTCTTCGCGGACCCTTACGCCGAGATGACAAGCCAGCGTCATCACCAGCTGGTATAGTCCCCCCGAGTGTTCTTCCGCGCGCGCTACTAAGGCGGAGACTGAGAACATCTGGAGCGGGCTGCGTGTCGCGGAGTGATCAACCGCGCGGTCTTCTGATGGGCATCCCGCCGGCAACGAGTGAACATGGTGCGGCAGATCTCGAGAAAGTCGGCACGCCACCGAAAGCGACTGGCCGGTGTGACGACGCTGCGCTCGTACGTGGCGCCCGAGGAAGTCATCCCGGAGCGGTCGCGGGCTTCGTGGCTCGAGCAGTTAGGACTCTTGGGTAGGATGGTGTGGAATGTGCTTGCGATGATGCAGTGGATCTAATACGAGGTTGAGGCGGAGGGGGTGCTGAGCATAAGTATTTCACTAGTGCTCCCTCGGCCGACGCCGCTTAATGACGGCCGAATAAGGGCCGGTGGGGTGGATGCTATGGGCGAGGAGCTGAAGCAGCAGAGGCCGGGAGATTCCGGGAGCCGACTCCAACGGTGGTGGCAAGAGGCACAGGGTGCCAGGAAGATGTTTTGGAGGCATGTAGGTTAAGATGAATTTGGAAAGGGAAAGAAAGCATAATGCATATGATTGTTGGGAAAGTAGATGATCCCCCTCCCCTAACGGCTGCGGCGCAAAATATGAGCGAAATGAGCACGAATACGGCACTCTCGTCCCTTGCTCTCTCTACCTCCCCTGGACACGTCACGTTGGTAAATGTTTTCCGCTGTACGATCCTGGTGGCAACTAGTGCTAAATATGTGGCAAGAAGCAAGTTAGGTCTTTCTGCGGTGTGAGTTTCCACTCTCATCGATGCACCGTACTGCTCTATAGAAAAAGCACTCGTATAATACCAATGACACAAAATGTCAAAAGGACAAAACAGAATACAAAAATGCATCCGCTCATGCAAAAATAACGGCGGTCTCTTCAATACACCTTCGTAACCAGCCATCTCGCCTCAATCAGACGCATCGAAAAGAGAATAAAAAATCCCTCAAAAACATGAAGACCCGAACGGAAAGCCCCTCTTCCTAAAAGATCCAGAGATACAAATCCCCAGAAGAACAACACAAGTCTCTCCCACCTCTCATCTTCATCAGCCTCAAATCTTTCACAACTCCTTCCTCGTCATCCTTGTATCGACAGCGCTTAGACCTTCTCGCGTGAACCTTCAGCGGCCTTGTGATGCTCACGCCGCGCCTCGGCTGTCGGGGCCCCTGTATCACGAAGCTCATGAAACAGTCGAGGCGTCGAGGTGTAGTGCGCGCCGACTTGGTTTGACGTGAGGGCTGCAGGGAGGCTGCGCGCGGGCGGGGTACTCGATGCTTTGGTTGTGGGATTTGGGTTTGGCGGAGGGTTCGGGGGAGGAGGGGAGGGCGAGCGGTGGCGCGGCGGAGGCTGCTGGTGTCGTCGGAGGTTGCTGCGGAGACGGTGGGGTGGTGCTGCCGTGGGCGACGTGGAGGATTGCGCTTGTCGTGCGCGAGGAAGGAGTCTTGTGTTATGGCGGCGTGGTCGTTGAGCTGATGCGCTTGAGGGGCTGATGGGTGTTGGCCCGGCGTCGAATGCGGTCTTCGTAGAAGTCTGAGTCTGTGACGCGAACGGTGAGGGGCCGCCGGTCAGGCCGGAGTGGAGGACTATGCCTGTTGAGGAGAGCGGGCGCGTGGCCATGGGCTCCCCATCGCGTGAGGCGGGGCGTTGGCGGCGGAGAAGGTAAGGTTCGTCGACGTGGAGCTGCGCTTCTGTTCGCTCCTTGTGCTCTTGTCTTTTCCCCTTTTTTCTCCCTTCCCTTTTTTTTTTTGGGCGGGGTTGTTTCGAAGGCGCCGCGCATGAGGGAGCTTTGAATTTCCCATGTTCGACAGCGAATGCTTAGCGCTCCAAAGGTAGGATGCCACCGGCGCACCGCCATAAGAGTAACCGCGCTGCGTGTATCGTCGCGCCCTCGGCCGTGGAGTTACTGGAGTACTGGTGGCTGTCGCATTGGGGTGGTGGACGTACATGCTGGACGGGTGACTCTCTTCGAGCATCTTCTCGCGGGGGCACCGCCAACAGCAGGCGCAGCCTTGGGAGGGGCCGTCTTGCCACCAGGAAAAACAAAACGTCACAGGCGGCGGTGTGGGAGAGCTCTAGGCGGAACATCGATCACAGCGACAGCCTTGCAAGGCTCTCGCCCTCCTCGGGAGCATCCTCCACATATGCATTGAGGACACCATCGCCTGATCCTGCTTGCCCTTCTGCTGCCTGCTGATTCTGCTGCTGAGCCGCCCTTCTCTTCTCCCAGCGGTACAAGTGGCCTGGTACTTCTGCGCCTCGACATGCAGTGGTGTGCGCGCGGTACTCGGGCACCCCAGAGAAAAGCACCATGCAGTCCTCAATGCATTGTGAACGAGCGCCGCGACACTTGTTGCATGGGGATCGAGTTTTCTTCTTGGTAGGACGTCGCCGCAGCCCTGTATGTGGGAGCCATTATGTTGGGTTGTGTTGTTTGCGCGCACGCAACTGTTATCGCAAGAGCCCCAGAGAAAAACAGAGCGAGCAGGGGTGGGGTAGGAAGTACCTCGCACGAAAGGATACCAGTCTTGAAAGGGAGGCGCTGGAGTGGTGGGCGCGCGACTGGTCTTGTATGTAGGCTGAGTAGGCAATACAGACACGTACTGTCTCTCTCTCTATACTCTATACGCTGCTACTACTGCCGGTCTTTCAGTGTTCTGTTTGTCGCAATTAAACGGCGACGTGCACCCTCGTCAGGGCGGTGCGCGCGAATCACAAGCCAGTTGGCGGGCAGGAAGCAAGAAGAAGCGAGGCGAATCTGAGGCAGAAGGAGCGTGTGTGATAGCCTGTCGAGGCGCTGCGAGCGTTGGGCGGGCCTCGGCAAGGGGTTGGATCGGTTGGTTGTTGTTTCAGAGCGAGAAGCGCAACACAACTTTCGCCGCAATCATAAGCGAAACCAAACATGCAGAAAGTCCTTGGTCCCTGGTTCTTCTTGGACGATGCGGCGCAGATAGTCCTAGCGTCCTGCACCCTGTGGGGGTCGCCACTATTACTGCGGCGCCTGACATCCCCTACCAGTGGGGTATATCCACACACACACACATTTACTTACGCGAGACAATCGTCGAGATGATCATTGAGAAACGTGTGAGATTGTGGACAGATGACACTCTGACTTGTATGCGAATCCACGGAAGAAGAGCGTCAGCTCGCTTCGATTCTGCTGGGGTATTTGATCTGGATCCTGCATTAGGAACCCTTCCGCTAGGCTATGCAAGAACAAGCCTCCATCATTGTGGTAGGCGATCTTCCCAAAACTCCTCCGTGATGCGCTGAACAAATAAGAATATCAGGTCGATGACACCCCAAGAAAAAATAAGGATCTCAGGCAAGTCCATTACATTCAACATCTTCCTTAAACAGATCGCCACCAGGCCCCTCCAGTGCTGGTGCAGCTCCTTAATTCCTGTCGTCGATGCGTGGCGACCCTCTATCATCTCCTCTGACAGCTCCACCAAATGCGCCTTTGCCTCTGCGGCTGGGAGTTGGGATGGAGAGTGATCGGTGCAAAGCTGCCATTCTTCCGTCCACATCGGATACAGGCCCTCAGTGCTTCCATCCGAGACCCACGTCTCTGAATTCCTGGTTGATAGTGATGCGAACAAATACTCTCGCTTGCAAGACGGTTGTAAAGCCTCGAAACAGCTGCTTGATACTGGCGATGTCCTGTTGACCTTGCTGGGTGTGGCCATGATGTATCGTTCGAATCGTGGTTGTCTCGCTCTTCTTTCCAGCGCCGCGAGGGTGCAGAGAACGGCTTTTTGCTGAAGGTTTGAGCGATTTGAGACGCTGGGTCGGCGCCGTTCTGAAAGCTTGCGCAGAAGTGACTTTGCCATGTGCGCGATTGGTAGCTTTCGGTGCGGTTTCGAGAGTGTAAGTGTACGCTGGGGAACGTGGCTGGATGGACTCTCGATGGCGAGCGCGATGCGACTGGCGATGCCAAGTTTGATGTTTTCCATTTCAGAGGAGTCTGGATGGACTCTTGGAATCATGGCCTTGCGTCCTTGTCCGTGCGTCTCTTGACTCCACCAAGTCGACTGCTCTGCGCGCAAATATCGAAAGCCTTGCGGAGGTCGCCCAGTTTGCGATGCGACTTCTTTGCGCAGAATTGTATCGCGGCGTGGTTGGAGGATGAAGGTACTGTGGTTAGAGTTGTCCGGAATGAGATCTTCCGCTTGGGCTGTCATGATTCGTCGATCGCGCAGCCGCATATGGCATATGTGATGGCAAAAGTTCAGGCGTTGCGTTCTGCCCTTTAGTATCGGGAGGAATCGATCTGTCAAATCCAGCGCGTTCGCAATACGATCAGGATCAGCCGCGAAGAAGAAGAGAAGACGACATTGACCATTCGAAAAGCGCGTAAGCAGACTCAGTCCAGATCGACCCAAACAATCGACTTCGTCAGAATAACCAGGGTACTTCTTCTCCGTCTTTCGACTTTCCTCCTGCGAAGCAACGTCCGCAGAACGCAAAGCCAGCATCTTCTTGCAGGGTCGAGATCTTCCGAAAGCTTCCCGCTCAATCTTTCTGTTCAGTCGCTCATGCAGTTCACCACCGACATGCTGACATCCCCAGATTCGCGGGAAGGGATGTTTGCAGACTTCGTCCAAAGCGCGCTCTTGCCTGTCCCCGTGGTCCCTGACACGTACAAGCATCCGCAACAGCCTTTGATTTGAAACTGTTCTCGACAAAGGAGAATAGCTGATGTCGCTCGGCGGCTCGTCCGACCAGTTTGCCAGGATTCGCGCATCGTGAAAAGAGCTGACGCGCTGGTTGTACACAGATGGTCAGTGAATATAGTCCAGGTGTGCGTGCTTTGTATGGGCTGTGCTCACTCGCAGGGCACTTCCAATGTGACTCTGTGTCGCGCGTGGCAGGAATTTCTTCGCCGTCGCGTCGGATGGGGAGTGCTGGTACTGCCTTGTCGTCCTGATGACGTCGACCGAAGCTTGGTAGCCTTGAAGTGCGCGCTGATCTTGGGCAAGGGAGCGGCGATGCGCTTCTCGGGGAGGCCAGGTTTGGCGAGGGACTGTGCCCGTCGCAGAGCGCAGTCTTTCTGGGTGGTCGGGAGGGTTGTGTGTGTGATGAAGGGAGTTTTCGTTCTCGGGGGGTTTTTCTTGTTTTTTTTTCCGTTCAGTAACTACGCGTTTTTTGCCGTGTGATGATGCAGGTGAGTCTGTGTCGACGGTGTTGCTGCGATGCGCTTTCCAAAAGGCGTGTGTCGGCATGGTGGCTTTTCAGTGGGAAGGAGGCACAGCTTGTGGTGGCAGGCGTGAGTGGGTGGTTGTGTTGAGATTGGTGGTTTAGATGAAGGGCACTCTTTGTTTTTACGCGTGAGCGGGAGAAAGAGCTCCAGGCGCGTTCCAGAAGGCGCGCATAAGCCCGCCGCCCCGAAAGCGGCCGAGCACGGCTTTACTGTGGGCGCCTGCCAATCATCATGATTCCACTGATCCTTCACCGAAGGTTTGCTTGAGCAATTAAAAGTAGTAGGAGGTATCGTGGAGCAAGACGCACCACATTACCTCTACTACTTGACACAACTGAAACATGATGATCTAAGATGTACGGCACAAATAGGCAAAATGCTCAAGTCGTGTGATGATTGGAAACGTCCAAATGCTATGCTGCCAGGTGAGAAGGCGCGATGGTGTGCGCTTCCTCGCCAGCGTAATGGTTGCCTGTTGCACCATCACTCGGCCATCTCTTCGCTGCTCAATGATTTCACCACACATGCATATGCATTCTTAGCATGACGCCACGATGGATGTGATCGGGAGTCTTCACACTCACCCTCTACGGCAGTGACGGACGACACCGCCACAATCATCGCACGATGCAATCAGAGCGCTAAAGCTGCAGAGAAGCGCGCAGAGCCGGGAAAATGCCATCGAAGCTATTTCGCACAGTGAGTAACGAGTCACTCGTCACCGAGCGCATGAGTCTGATCTTAGCTGTCATATGGGAACGCAGGCTTCACGTGGACGACAAGCGCCGCTCACTCTTCTCCCCACAACAATTCGCATTGATACAATGGCATTGCTTCGATGTCGCTCAGCCGACCCAACAAAGGACCGGGCGAAGAAGAATCACGGCTTTCAATAGAAGAGCTCAGAAGGCGACAAGAATCAAACGCAGCAGGCGAAAGCGAGCGCGTTTCCGACGCAGAGCGTTTTGAGAAAACATGCAAGGCGGCTGTATCCTTGCCCGAACATGCTTACTCCGACACAAGAGTTTGGACGATATCTTACCAAATCAACAAAAATCTGCTTTGCTAAGCTCAAGGGATGGGCGCAGTGGTTCAACAAGGAAGGAACGTATCTGAATGGTCAGATGGTCCAAAAAACAGGAGCGATTGCTATTTGCTGGAACGCGTTCCTCGATGAGGTGCTGTGAAGCAGCAAGCAATGTGTGCTATGGTCTGATGGTTGCTAGTTTATTCTCTATTTCTCATTCGTCGGTTAATATGTGAGAATCGTTCAAGGGAGTGATCAACGGATTTCGTATCAGAACTAGCATACCACTTGCCATTCC
>CM067169.1:61930595-61960595 GCA_034093135.1 Erigeron breviscapus
GTTTGTTATACTGAAATCAGAGAATGAACTGAAGGTTTTCACTCCATAAGAGTGTAAAAATAGAAGATTGTATGAGGGTCGTACAAAATTAAAATGTTTACGTTACTCAAAAAAGATGATTAATTGATAAGGGCGCTACATTTTTTCTAAGTTCATGATTTTGAGGCTTGAATTTGCAGGCTGTGATTTGTATCATGGGAAATGGGTATATGATTCAGCTGGACCGCTATACTCAAACAACTCATGCCCTGTGTTGTCACAGATGCAGAACTGCCAAGGAAATGGTAGGCCTGACAAGGACTATGAGAATTATCGATGGAAACCCACTGAATGTAACCTCCCCAGGTTTGACCCCAAAAGGTTTTTGGAATTAATGAGAGGAAAGACGTTAGCATTTATAGGTGACTCGGTTGCCAGAAATCAGATGGAGTCGATGTTATGCATACTTTGGCAGGCAAGTGTTTCTTTTCTATTTTGTAATATAAGTACCATATGCACTTAGTGTTACTCTTATAAGTACTATACACGCTGTATTTTACTAGAAGTGGCAATTCGGTCCATTTACTCCCACTGTCTAAGTTTATTGCGTGCAAGATACAACCTCCTAAAATCGCAATCTTTTAGATTTTGATTATTGTTGATTATATTATTTTTGTGATCATTGTTAAATGAAGTAGAAAATAGGGCTATAAGTGTTTTTGAGTCAACCTGAAGTATGAGTCACTTCAACTGAACCTGTTCTGAACATTATTGAGCATGTACATTATCAAGAATATAAATTTATTAAAAGTTTTGGTTCCAGAAAAATGATTGCAATGTAAATCCAAAGCTATCCTCTTTTCTCGCCCTTTGTTATTTTTTTCAACTTTCTGCTCCTTTAACCTGTGAAAGTAACATATAGAATATTAGTAGGCCTAGTTTAATGAGATTTTGGGGTGTGATATTGCATGAAATCATGACAAGTAAACATTGATATTTTCTTCCATCATTCATTAAGAAATAACAATAAACCACCATGTTCATTGTCACCGTCTGCAATTTGTTATAATGTTCAAAAACAGTTTACGGGTGCGTCTGACGGGTTAGGTAGGTTTTTTGTCTTCAATTTTTAACCAAAATGGATCTGGTCGAGTTGATCAGAAACCTTTTAAAATTCTTAATAAATAAGTAATGTGTTAAACTGTTAATTATTAGTAGATATAACTCTATTATTACTATAATCATCTGTTCTTTAGTAAAACAATGTAAGGGGTTATATACATCCAAAGTATATTTTGAGTAATGTTTGCTTTTTAATTGACCTAGGTCAAATTGCCACCCTAGTTCTGTTATATCTTTTAAAAATTGTTTTGAAATGCAACTGTGACTAAGCAGTTCCATTTGTAAATTATAGGCTGAAGTTCCAATAAACCGTGGGAATAAAAGAATGCAGCGTTATTATTTCCGGTCAACATCCACAACAGTTATTAGGATATGGTCATCGTGGCTTGTTCATAAAACAACCGAGAAATTTGATTTTGCTCCCGATGGTGTAGACAAGCTCCATCTTGATGCCCCAGATGAAAATTTCATGGATGTCATTCCCAGCATTGATGTTCTTGTACTTTCCTCGGGTCACTGGTTTGCAAAACGATCCGTTTACATTTTAAATAACGAGATCGTGGGTGGACAGTTATGGTGGCCTGATAATTCTCGCAAGAAGAAAATCGATAGTACGGAAGCTTTTGAGATATCTGTAGCAACCATTATCACTTCCCTCGTGACAAACCCTGACTACAAAGGTTTGACCGTGGTGCGATCATATTCACCTGATCACTATGAAGGTGGAGCTTGGAATACAGGCGGGTCATGCACTGGGAAGGTAATGAGTAGCTTACATCTCGGTCGACCGCCGATAAGCGATATATCGGCCGAGCTAACCGAGATTTACAACCATGTTCTTTTGGCAAAATGGATATATCCGGTAATGGGTCGGGTAAAAGTAGGTGATTTTTTGTTTTAGCAAAAGGGTCGAGGCTGACCAAAATATTTTTATGCCCTATAGAAGCTATTTTGTTATTAAAAGCGAATCTTTAAATATGATTATGAAAGTTACACTATTCTAATACATATCCAAATGTTTGATTTATATTAGCTTAGAAGGTTTTTTACACATTAACTTTACAACTTCAGGTTTGACGTCTTTCAACCTCAACCTGCTTAACCTAGTTTCCTTTCAAGAAATTTTTATAGTTTTTCCTCATTATCTACTCTTCATAAGGTACTCAGCAAGTCAGCAACCCTAATTTACTGCATAGAGTCTGATGTTCAAATATCTTCTAAACAGGTCAAACCTGCAGTGGATAGTAACTTAGTCGAGAGTGGGTTCACAAACACAATGCATGACAAACAAGTATCGGGCTTCAACCGTGCGATAAAGAATATAACTAATAAATCAAGGGTGGCATTTATGGACATCACAAAACCGTTTGCTTATCGGCACGATGGCCATCCGGGCCCATACCGGAGCCTTGACCCAAATAAGATTATAAAAAGGAGTGCGGATGGGCGACCGCCGCCACAGGATTGTTTACATTGGTGTATGCCAGGCCCAATCGATACATGGAATGAGTTTTTGTTGGAAACCATAAGAAGAGACTTTGAGGCTGAGGGTTCATGAGATGATGATTTTTAGACAGTCTTAGAGGATTCCATATACAGGGTATAGAGCATGAACCAGTTCAGTTGTACCATGTTGTAACAGGCTGCTGCTAATATATAAAGTTTAAGTTTTCATTGTTTCATACATATGTTGATAAATTATGATATGAGTTACTTAGTTTTACTAAGTTTTATACAAGTATCTGATCACTTAAATTATATAATATATCGGAATATTTATGGTTGTGTCGTGGGTTACAGACATCTATAACTTCATTGCAGTGTGGATTATTACAGTGTCATTTGTTTCACGAATCTGTTAGATGTATCGCTCTATGATAGTAACTATTTTGCAAATGATTACAACGGAGTATGCAAGGGTGGTTGTGACAATGAATGGGTATGTTTGATAAGAGTTTGTAAGTAGTCTAGGTGACCTACTGGTAAAAGTTAGTATGACGATATTTGGAGGCCCTAAGTTTGAATAATAGGAAAAAAAAAAAAAAAAACACTTTGTGATTCACCTGCGACAAAATCAAATCTATCGATTTAAGTTAGCTCTAGAATGTTGGTTGTGAGATTTTCTTGTATATTGGTCACCGTAATTGGCACGAGTTTTTTCCATTTTTTTTTGTAGTCATTGCAATTAATGTTTCGGAAATAGTCTAGAATAGTTGTATTTGTTTCTTTCTAGATTTGTTATATTGGTAATTATTATATATAATAAAACAAAAAAGTCGGCTCCCCTCTATCACTGTAGCGTTCCACTGTAGAAAAATAATAATTTTTTATTGCTCCATGATGGTACAAACAAACAAGAGGCAGCAGCCTCTTTTTCCTTCTTTTTTGGGCTAAGTCCACGAGTCATCTTTTTCCTTAATTTTTGGGCTAAGTCCACGAGTCATCTTTTTCCTTCTTTTTTGGGCTAAGTCCACGAGTCAAACAAAAGGGCATAAGCCCACTTCCATATTTTTTTTTCCACCCACTATCTTATTGACTAATTTTCCCCCCTCATTTTTCTTTTTCCCTTTTGAATATTTTTCTTTGTTTTTTATAAACTTTTATACTATTACCTTTGTACTGTGTTATGGTCGTAACTATTGATATATTAAAGTTCTTAGCCCCGATTCATTTAGCCATCGTTTAGTGTCTCTGATATTTTTTTATAAACCTTAATAATATTAGCTTTAATAATTTTATTATATTTAAAAAACACTTTTTTAATAAGCTTTAATAATGTTTCTTCTTCTTTTTTTTATTAAAAAAACCACTTTTAAATAAGAGATAAATATGATATTTGTTATATATAATAATTGCTATATTTTTTATATTTCATTTTTTTTCTTATTGTTTCTTTTAAATGCTCCTAACAGCCGGGTAATCACCGACCAACGGCTAGATAATTGTGTAGTGTTTCCGCTACAACTAAATTACAATTACTTTTAAATAATTTCTTACATCCGTTTTTATTGTTCGTGTAGTACCTTCTTCTATGTTTTAAGTATTGTTCTGTCTCCATGGCAACAGTCTTTATAAAAAAGTGATATTTCCAACTCCGCGCATTGCGCGGGTTACAAATCTTGTTGTACTTATTTGCAACTAGCGTGTTGCTAGTTGTCTTTTTAATAATACATCTGCCGTTCTAAAAAACCTGAATTATTTTACCACAAACTCTATGTATGCAAGTTGTATATTACTATAAAAATGTTGTTATTATATTACCTTAAAGCAAAATGATTAATCTTCTTAAACATTAGCCTAAAAATCCTCAGAAAACCTTATAAATATGACATGTGGATTCCACTCATTATCTTTCCTAATCTTACCCCTTGATCTTTCCAAGTGTCACCGTCCTATTGTTAAGAGAATTTTTAGAAGATTTTGTTAGAAAGATTAATCATTTCTTTGCCTTAAAACGTTACTACTAAACCGTTCTTAAAAAAAAAACGTTACTACTAAAAAATTACTGTATTTTGTCAAGTTAAAATATTTCATTGTTTAAACTTTTTTGGGCTTAGTGAACTACATGTGCATGAAGCTAGAATATGTGATTGTTGAGTTTTCATGTTTTTTTGTTTACTATTTGAATTTGAATGTATGCAAGTTTAACATAGAATATAGGACCACATTTGTTGTACTGAGTTTTTAACAAGTTCTTGTATTCATATTATTTGTGTCCCTCTACACAATCTGAATAAAGTTTCTTCTATATATGACCCTTTTCACAAGGATGCACGAGATACCAAAGGTCAGTGTACCGCACAATTACAAAATTTTGTATTATAAGCCTAGAAACTGATCGACTTATTAGTTACTCACCCAAATGGATTCTATAGGGACCTATTTTCTAATTAGACACCCTCATTTTCTAATTAGACACCATCTATACGTCACACATAATACTAGATGTAGTGTATAGGGGTGGGGACAGCATTAAATGCTCAATTCACACCACAAACATAACTATATGTAGAGTATGAAAGTCATTTACAAATGGGAAACTGACACGTGTAATGCACTAATGTCATCCATACGCTGAGTATAACGTATACGTAGTGTATAGTGTTGGTCAAATGTCAGAGAATCACACGTATACTTATCTGACATGTCAGTCGGACATTCTCTGACATACGTAGCATTTAACCTAAAGATGCAGTGTATGACGAGAAACATATCTTATACGCAACGTCTTTCACTAGACGTAGGCGATCGATATATATTCAGCGTGTACAAACAAAGGCAACGTATAATATACTCATCGTTTAGAAAAAAACGCAGCGTATAGTTCTAGAAACACTAGACGCTCCATCCTTTTATATACATAGCGTATAATTGTTTCTATAAATATACTCGTAAGTTTGGTTTGTTCGTTTAAATGACTTAGAAACACATGCGGAAATATAATTATAATACGCACAATATTCAGATACATTGAATCGACATCAGGTGTGTTGTTATGGAAATTAACCGACGTATATCATTCAAGATTTGGTTAAATCATAGTAAGGTATGATATTTTTATTCTTTCTTGATCAACTGTGACGGTGGATGATGAAGGTGACGATGTGGAAAGGGTAGTGGGTGCTGATAATGGCAGAAGGCGGAGGAAAGAGATATAGAAGAATTAATATTGTAGCTTATGTTAACCACACCATTTTTTGTACATCGTTTGTTATAATTTTTGTTTAATCAGCGACATATAGTAAGTTATAAGAAAATTTGAAAATACTATTTTTTTGTATTTTTTAAAATTAGTTTAAGTGTTTTGAACTATGAAAAGTGTACAAATTAGTTTTTGTGACGTTTTATATCGCAATGTGTTTAATACTATAGTATGTTATCTATGGATTAAGCGTTGTTGAGCCTTTTAAAAAGTTCCTTTACAAAAGACACTTAAAAACAATATAGAAATGTAAAACATTACACGAGTATAATACGAAATAACACACATTTCATAGTGTACTTAAAAACACACAAATTTGAATGTATTTTCTTTAGCATTTACCATAGACATTACCTATACCCCCATATGCAGCCTATAGAAAAGACACGAGACACATCTTATATTTAAAGTATGTCCGAATACGTAGCGTATGTCTTGTAAGCAATTATGCAGCATGTACTACAGACGTGACCTATAATCCCATATGTAGCATAAATTAATAAGAAAGATATATTTCCTATATTTAGTGTACAGAAGAATACGTATCGTATTGGTTGTATGATACGAACACATATGTACGTAGCCTTAACCAAATGCGTGGTACAGATTAAGGCGGCTGACTATATGCTACATATATATATCTATATGTGTCATTCTCCAAAAATTATAAGTAAGACTCGTAACTCATTTACAGCCAACACAAAATAAATCAAACATAATCAAAAATTTCCTTATACTAAAACTCCTTACACACCTCAACGCATTCAGATACATTGAATCGACGTCAGTTACCGAAGCCTTCTTAGAAGTATTACTATATACGTAGTCTTATGTTCATGTTATAAATTCACATCTTAGAAGTATTTTCACCAGATAACTATGGTACTAAATCCAAAACCACGAAATGCTCATACAATCATTCAGACGCTCAACACATGGCTGATAACTATTCGGATACAATGAATCGACGTCAACCTATAGCGTTCAGGCGATAAAGGTATCGGTTCAGCCGGTAAATGTATCGGAACAGCTCAAGGAACTGCGGGTGCTCTATGGTAATGCCATTGTGTAGGCTATAGTCACAATGCAAAGGCGCGTCACCCTAATTGTTGTACTATCAATGAAAGTGATCGCACTTTTAAGCATCGGAGGGGTACCCAAAAAATACTTCCTTGAATTACTGGAACGTACATTTATCTTCAAAGACCGAGTCACCCAAATACTCTTATTATTTTGGGGAATCTGTTTTGAACCATTGTATATTTTTAACCTTCATTGGATTACTGTTTTTTTATCGAACATTTGTATAATATCTCGTTGTAAATACAAATTATTCGAATACATTGTATTTCATAAGCAATACAAATATTCAATTTTATACATGTTTTCCTATTTTTGTTGCCAACTATTGTAAATATACGCAGAGTTCAGTATTATATGCAGCGTGTAAAATTGTTCCTAAACAACATAGAATTTGTTATTATTGTATTTTTAAATTTGGAATTTGTTATTATGTAACTTCATATATATATATATCAATAATGAGAATAAAAGAAAATTATATGCAAATTGTTTTTGATGATGTTGTATTTGTGCCATTTCAGATTTTTAGCTAGTGTTTTTTTTGGGGCCTCCTAATCAGACACCCTCACTTTCTAACTAGACATCATCTATACGTCATACATAATACTAGATGTTCATGTCATACACATTACATACATACATGTCATTTATAATTACATATATATATTAAAATTATTCATTCCCTACAAATAACCTTGAAAAAGGATCCTTTCTTTGTTATATATAAATTATTTACCTATTGCAAATGAATACAAAGAAAGGATCCTTTTTCAAGGTTATTTTAAGGGATTAAATTGTCATGTTCGTACGATTTATTTGGTTATCAAAACAATGTACCTGAGTTGTTGGGTAGTTAGGTCCGGATTTGCAAATAAACTGAAGAACCATTATCGTGATTTCATAGGTGTATTTTTCGCAAAGGGGTAAACGATTCAAATATCGGTCGTTTGATGGTTGTTTCTTTTATACTGTGAATACTTTCAAAATGAAGTCTTTCAATGTATCTGAACACGTAGAGTTTACAATGAATATCACAAATACAAGTATTCAGATACAGTGAAACGACGTCAGTATGAAAGGATACAGTCTGGTTTATGGAAGATGTATGGTTTTTATAACAACCAATAGTACATCTATATAGGGAAACATTTGTGCTTATTTTTTACCATTTATTTGTATATACGCTACATATATTCGGTACGTAGCGTATATGAAGACAATATAGCATAGGTATCTCCGCATGACAGCCTTTCACTGTGCCTTTCACTGTTGACGGAAACAGCCTTTACTGTTTCTTCACACTGTTGTTGAAAGACTAAATATGCTACATATATCCATACACGTTGGGTAGTATATACTCTGCATGTATTTATATTTGTAGCGTATAAAATTGGTTCCAGTATTTGTAACGTCCAATTTTGCCTATAAAATTAGCAGACTTATTTTTAACGAATAAAGGTACGTGATACGTATGCTATACGTTAAGTATACATACATATTCTACATATATAGTTTAGATTTAAATTTCTTTTATATCCTGAATACACAACTGAAGCCGAAATATGTTGCATATAATTTTTAAAATCCCATGGGAAATTGTTTTTGATGATGTTGTATTTGTGTCATCTCAGATTTTTAGCTAATGTTATGTTTGTGGTACATGAATACAAATTGTTCTTCACATTTATAATATATATACGTTAAGTATATACATAGATCTAACGTACAATAAAATAATTGTTGAGCATGATTACCAATCGAATAATTTGAAGGGACGTGCCAAAGGTGTATACACACTACGTATCATTGATTTCCTACCATATAAGTATGATGGTATAACCAGCATCATCAAGCTTACAAGTGTGAAACCTCTATAAATGGAAGTCTCTAGTGCAATTTTGTTATGACAGTTAAATTTAAACTTTTTTACTTAATTGAGAGTTTTGTTTGATATATATTTTCACGTTGCAAAAGATGTCGTGGCTGTTCGACACCTTATTTGGCGATAATGATCCCGTGATTCCTGATTTGAATGAGGCAAGACATCCGTTATTTACTTATAAATTAATAAAAGAATTTGTTCATTAATAAAAGTTCTCATTATGATTATTTATAGGTGGTACCTGATTTCAAACAACACGCATGGCATTCGACGGATGTGGCATACGGTAGTCAGTCGTCAGCACCTGATCTCGAACACAGCTATTCCCATTCAACATATCCATCCTACGGTCGACAGCCTTCATGGATGGACGAAAATGAAGTTCACGTTGTCCCTGAAACACCTCTGGGGATTATATACGGGAGTCAGTCATCTGGTACACGCGAAAATGATGAGGAGTCTATCCCTGACACACCTCAGGATAACAGATCCGAGGGTGAGCCATCACGGGGGGGCGATAACAATGAGGATAACAGTACAGGGGCCCCTATCCTTTCATTTGAAACTAACCAGGTATTGTGTTTATTCCCATATACTCGCGAATTAAACAATACCTCGCATACATATAAATATTTTAAAAATATAAGGTTATCATTATTTTAGATTTTCGATTCGCGTGACAACTTGGTTCAGTGGGCCACCAAAAAAGGACTGGCACACGGTTACGTCCTTGTGACACGACGCTCTTCAAGACGACTAAGTACCGGGAAATGTGTAAGGGTGGAGATTGGATGCACCCTTAGTGGGGAGTACATAACCACAGCGACTACCAGACGCAGCGGTAGCCAAAAAACTAATTGTCCTTTTATGCTAGTAGGCAAGTACACGAATAGAGACAATGGTTGGAGATTAGATGTCAGGGAGAACACACATAACCACCCGCCCGCTCAAAATCTAGTGGCCACGCATTTGCTAGGAAAATGACCGAGGAAGAATATAATATGGTGGTAATTCTTGTCGGGCAGAACATGCCACCACGTGAAATATTCTCAACCATATTAGACAAATACCCAGACGCGCACCATATTAAGAAAGACATATACAACACCGTTGAGAAAATCAAACGAGAAAGGAAAGTTGGTGCATCCCCAATGCAGGTGCGTATGTTTTGCCTTGCTTTTTAATGTACAAAGTTGGACATATATATTATACACGTATATTGATAAAACAAAATTCAGATAGAGTTTGTATAGTTTAATTTTCTTTTCACATAATTGACGTAAAAAAATGTGAACTATTCATAAGATATTAAGTGCATAAAATGTACATACCCCAAATTAATAGTAACAAAATTATATAAAATGTAAAAATAATAAATTATATAAAATGTAGGGAAAGTTAACAAAATTTTGGTAATAATAGAGGGTCCTAAATAGTAAAATGTTTATTATGATTGAAAGTATACTAGTATAGTATACAGTACCATCTATTTAATTTGATGCGTATGTTATTTATACAATATTCTGTGTCTATTTAATGTATATATATTGTATACGTGTACATATATAATGTATATACAATGTCAAGTGCAGGACTTGGAACACTTGCTATACTCAAAAGATTATGTTTATTACACCCGGGCGGATCCCGAAACAAATGAGCTGGAAATGTTATTCTTCGTTCACCCTTTGTCATATACCATGTGGCGCGCATTCCCACATGTGCTCATTATTGACGCGACATACAACACCAACAAATATAGATTCCCACTTGTGCAAGTTGTTGGTGTGACCTCCACGAGCAAATCATTTTTAGTCGCCCATGCATTTGTGCAGAAGGAACGTGTAGACAACTACTCATGGGTGCTTCAAAGGCTGAAAGATGTGTTGGGCGCGTGTATCGGGCCGCGTGTCATAATAACAGACAGGGAGCTTGCCTTGATGACGGCTTGTGCTACCTTATTCCCTAATGCGGCTAGACTCCTATGCAGGTTTCACATACACAAAAATATCAGCAAGTACCACAAAAATAAATTTAACAGCAAAAGTTGGGGGAAATTTGAAAAGCTTTGGGTGGACTTGTGCAATTCGCCAAACGAGGTTATGTACGATTACAACGTAAACCGCCTGAGGGCGGCACTAGACAAAGACGACCGATCTGGTTAGATATCTCCACCATTTTTCTTTTTATAAGGCAACAAAATCATTTCGTTCATTTCGTTGATTATGTTGGTTTTTATCTTTTTTCAGATGTTTGGCAATATGTATACGATAACTGGTTGGGACTATACAGAGACATGTTTGTCTCTGCATGGATTGACAAGCACTTGAACTTCGGTCAACGCACCACCAACAGGGTTGAGAGCCAGCATTCTAACCTAAAAAACTACTTGAGAAATGCCAACAACTCGTTGGATAGAGTTGTGGAATATTTAGCTCAAGTCGTACGAGCTCAGGAAATAGAGATTAGGCATAGTTTTGAAGTGAGCTTGACAAAGAGAATGAACAGCTACAAGAAGGTGATAAACTCGACCGGCAGAGAAGTGTTTACTAACTTGTACCTAAACGTCTCTCATAAGGCTCTTGACTTGTTGGAAAAGGAGATGAAAGCCATACTTGATATGCGGAAGAAGAACAAAGCTTGTGGACACCAGCTTTTGACGAGTTGTGGTTTGCCATGTGCTTGTCGCCTGGAAAGGATGATACTTCAAGGTAAATATTAATCTCTTTAAAAATATATTATTATTGTAAAGTGCCAACAGCATGAGTTATTCATTTATCACAGGTGGAGCAGTACAACTCAGGGACGTGGACATCTTCTGGAAGAAGCTTGATTTACAGCCGTCTACGATAGAGGAAGAGGAAGTCGACTACGAGAGAGGCATGGGGGATGTGACACGCGAAATTTTGTCTAAAACCCCCCCTGTGAAGAAAAGTTTGTATGATAAGGTCAAGGCGGCAGTATTTCCATTGGAAACCACTAACAAACCTCCACAAAGACAAAAAGACACCCGTGGTCGTCCGACAACGAATATGCAAAATCAAAGGAGGGCAGACAATGCGAGGAACAACAGTGCCACAGGTTCCCAAAGCATGCGTGAACCAGCAAGGCACAACACAAATTCAGTTTCTAGTTCACAGTCCAGACCCCCGAACCTGACCCGCAGTCGTTCAACAGCTGCTAGACCAAGAGATAGAAGTGTCCTTGAAGACTTTCCATTGTTGTCACCAGACGTTAACCTTGATGACCTCATAAGTTATCGCGACTTTATTCCAACAATGTTTCGTCCGTATATTGCACACCTGAAAGATGTCCCGCCAAACGGTAACTGCGGTTTTGCTGCAGTGGCTTTGGGTTTAGGGATGCCTCATACAGCAGCTCAATCCATTCGTACGGAATTGCTTGGAGAGTTGAATGAAAATTGGGATTGGTGGAAGTCGCGTATGGACAGAGAACTACTAGATAATATTTATTCGGTTCAACGTGGCTTGTATTGGCCATTCGTACAGGATGCACCACCAGAGAATTATATGTTGTTTCCCTACGCTGGACTTTTCGCAGCAGAAAGATTTGGTGTAATTTTTCACCTTTTAACAAATGGCGGTAGTCAAACTTTTTCCCGCTTAGATCTGCCCCTGAAGAAGACAAGAGGTACCAGGTTATAACAGTTTGCCATGTACGAGGTAATCATTTCATCCATGTTAGGCTAGATGGAAATTACCCAATGCCCCAAACTAATCATCTTTGGAGGCTTTGGAAATTACCAGTTGCCGCAGCATGGGAGGTCATGTATGAAGAACAAATAAGGATGTATCTTCAGATTCAGGAAATCAACCGACGTAAAGGTCCTCCCCAATACATAAATGAATTATTCTAACTTTATATACTCTGATTGATCTTCACATTTATATATATATACGTTACATGTACTCATAGAGGTAGCGTACAAATAAATAATAGAGCATGCCTTTCTGTCCAATGCTCTGCGCCACTACTGTGCACTGTCACTGTTGACGCAAACAGTGACATGCCTTTCACATCAATGTCCGTTTGTAACTTTGTGGCGTATTCAAATATTTGTAGGGCATGAGCCCATGCAAACTGTTTTTCCAACTGTGTTTTGTACATGTATAAATTACTTAATATAATACAAACAAATACATTTTAAATATCAATTTTTCATAAGTATTCTGTGAAAAAAATACAAGCAGAGATAAATATTATGCAACGGCACATCAGCTATATCGGGAGAAGCATGGGAGGGGCTTCAGATACGAGCACTGCTTCAGGCAGCTTATCATGGTTCCTTTTTAATTGTTCTGAATTATGAAGTGAACTTTCTAGTTTGATTAAGTGTGCTTTAGTATTTTTTTTAAGTGTGTTTTAGCAGTTTGAATTGTCGTTTGTCTTTTAGTATTGTAATGTTTTTAAGTATTTTAATAAAATAAGATTACTTTATTAATAACATAAGTTTATTCATAATTTTAAAAACATTACAAACTTAATAAAGAGAAACATACAACATAATAGTTTGTGAAACACATTATTAAAAGTTCGACTTCTAGGGCCTAAATTTCGCTTTATATGTAGTTATTCATCCATTTTTTGGGGTTTTTTCTTTTTTTCACTACATATCTACAATCGTGAAGCTTTTTTTTGCAATATGTATACGAATATATATTGTATCGATTTGTGCCCTAGATTTTGCCCTAAAAAATATCAAAATCCATTAAACAAATAACTAGCGGCTGGGATGTGAAATTAAAGGTTCAATGTATGGGGTTTGCATGCATTAAACAAATAACTAACTATTTACTGTTTGGGAATAATGGGGGGGGGATGAATTTCTGGGGAAAAAACTTGATTATCTGGGTTTGGGGGTTGAATGTATGGGGTTTGCATGCGTTAGATTCAGCGTATTGAACTATACACGACACATACACTTGAATTTCTGGGAATGGGTGTTCAATATATGTGGGTTTCTGCTCTATTTTTTATTTTATTTTGTTTTTTTTCACATTTCTATTCCGCTTATAATCCTCTTATTTAATTATAATAGATGGTTGATAGCGACTCGGATCTGGAGTTCCCAGCTGGGTTTGATGGTCCACTGGATGACGACATGGCGCTCACTCTGTACCCGCACATTCAGTTTCCGGCCGACACTGAGGCCCTCCGACGTTGTCAGAAGCTATGTTCGAAGGGTTTCCAAAGGGGTGAGATCATACACTGGCCCACTCTACGAACACTCGGCCTTGAGGACAGGGCCAAACAGATAGTCGGGATCCGCACGCCATGGAGTCGTGTCTTTGACCAGCGTGAATGGGCCCATCTTGTGTTCCTCTCTACGTTCCAGTTCACCCCTCCGCCCCCCCTTTTGTACCTTCTCCTTACACTTTTCTACCTCCGCCTCTCTCCTTATCTACCTACACCACTCCTCCTTCAATACTAATCTGACCACCTTTCTCCCCCCTTAGTTTTCCCTTCCCCACTCTCCATGGAGTCGTGTCTTTGACCAGTGTGAATGGGCCCATCGAGAGATAACCGTGGAGTTCCTCTCCACGTTCCAGTTCAGCCAAACCGCTGCAGCAAATCCGGACCCGGGTCAGCCCCATCAAGTGTCCTTCAACCTTTTCGGCCAGTCATTCTGGATGTCTATCGCCCGCTTCGGGTGTGTTGCTGGTGTTTATGAGGAGGAGGAGACCCGCACGCCGATGTTTGTAGAAGGCCTGACCGACTTGCCTACCGACGTGCTCTCTGCTTTTTGGGCAAGGGTTGGTTCCGAAATCTACTGGGGGGAGAAGCTTCGTGCGACAAACCTCGAGTGAGTCTTTGTTTTAAATGTGATTAATTATCCTTTGTTTAATCCTTATTAGCTCCTAATGCATTATCATACGTCTTTGTTGAAACAGTGACCCTTTGCACCGCTATCTGTATCGGCTGATCGCCCGTACCATCGCTGCACGTTATAGGGGTGGCGAGTGGATCAACCCCCGGGATATGTTCTACCTGTATTGCCTGCTCACTGGGACCCCCTGCAACCTGGCATTCTGTCTGGCGAGATACTTCTACACGTACCATAGCAAGTAATGTTGTCAACCGTTCATTGTGTAATAAATCGGTCTAACATTAGGGGCTATAAACCTTCTAACCGTCGATTACTTGTATTTGATTTGTGATAGGCCCAAGACTGGGTCCATCTGTTGCGGCCATGTCATCACTAAAATAGCCAAGAACCTCGGGTTGGCGACACTGCTTGAGACCCTCGTCATCCCAGGTGTTGCCCCACATCCACAAGGTATAAGCATACAGTTTATTGTCATTCATTTTAGAAAGAACAATTGCAATAGATGTCGGAACTGCATATCAAATTGTCACGTATATGTTTGTTTATTCATTCATAAACTGCTAATTAAATTGAAGGGCAAATGGCTATAGATCTGTTGTATATGCTATGTTAAATGTAATTAGAGATTAACAAGAAAGGTGTATAAAGTTGTAAATTGAAGTTATTATTTTCAGTTTTAATTAATTTTAGCAATGGACTAATTTAGTCAAAATCGGATGAATATGAGTATGATATTGATGTATTCTGTAACTGAATTTCTGTTTCTCTGAAGAGATATAGTAGTGAATTGAAATCAACTTAAACCTGATTTGCAGCCAGTTATCTATCTTCAATTGGTTATTTAGCGCAAACAAGTTGTGTTGTGACTGTTTTCTGACTTCAACCTTGTTAACTTTTGATATTGTTTTCTTATACAAGTAATCAAGTAGGTTGTTGAACATAGTTGCATTTAAATAAAAAAAAGTTGTTTCATGAATTCTATTCATTAAAGATTGCACTTAGGTTCCCATATCGTATATGTTTTTGCACCTAGGTTAGATGATTAGGTGAGATGGGCTTATTTATGTTGGTATTGTGCTTGAATCGTTTGGCTTGATTAGAAAGGATTCAGACTTGTGAGTTGTGAGACATGTTTGTTAATCAGTCGTCTTTATAATTGGTGAACAATGGTCAATAAGAAACATTAGATGCATGCTTATCTTGTTTGTTTACCTTTTTGTTGGAATCATACGAGAGATTAGAGGTGGATCATTAATCACTTCATACACGTTGTTACATTTTGCTTCATATCATTAAACATTTTTAGGTTTGCTTTAATTAATATTCTCTTCTATTTGGCCAGGTATGGACTCGATCACCGGGATGCGTTTGACGAGGTTTATCGGGAGGAGACGTGTTTTAGTTGACAGTGAAGGGAGGCCTTGGACTGGACCTAGGCATGATCTGACGGTACCACCCTTGCTAGGTATACCAGTTCAGGTGGAGCGGGTAGTGGAGCCAGTGGGGGAACAGGCCGCCGAGGATGACCAGCGACAGGTTCACCGACGTGCCTACAATGTTGTGCGTCTCCCCCCGGAGACCAAAAAGAAGATAGACGACATGCACGATCTCTGCAAGTGGTTGGCGACTGGATATGCAATGATCATGACTCGAATGGGGGTACCGTTTGCGCCACCTCCCGGTGTTGATGCGTCTTTTTTCGCTCCACCAGGTGCTGGTCCGTCTAGTGCGCCTTTTTTCGGTGCATCCCATGCTGGTCCGTCTAGTGCGCCTTTTTTCGGTGCACCCGATGCTGGTCCGTCTACTGCGCCTTTTTTTGGTGCACCCGATGCTGGTCCTTCTAGTACTGTTACCCCCGATGTTGTGAGGACCACCCCCACTGCCCCAGTTGATGTTTCTGCCACTCCCGTTGTCCCTCCCGTTGCCCTAGTTGATGCATCGCCCACTCCGCCAGTTGCTCATGTTGATCCCTTTGCCCCTGTTGATGCCCCCATTGATGCCTCGTCTACTCCAGTTGCCACCGTTGATGCCTCGTCCACTCCACCATTTGCTCCTGTTGATCCCTTTGCCCGTGTTGATGCCCCCGTTGATGCCTCGTCTACTCCAGTTGCCACCGTTGATGTCTCGTCCACCGTTGATGCATCCACATCTGCTGATCCCGTTGTTCATCCCTCCACTTCTGGTAATTTCAATCTCGATGCTTCCAGTGATGTTATTGTGCATGATGGTTAGTTGTTATCTTTGCTTGGTTCATGTCCCAGACAGCTTTTTGACTATCTCTTTCTTTTGAAACCATGGCTTTTGTGTTGGGTTCATGTCTCACACAGCTTTATGTCATGTTGCTACTTGTACAATATCGTGTGGTTTATGTCATGTATATTTGACGTATGTTGTGTTGTTCATGGGTGACACAATGTGTTTGATGTTAGTAACGTAAATTACAATATTTTTATAAACAAGGTAACAAAAATTCTACAAAAAACGAATCTGTGAGTGTAACCTAAAACTAAGCCAAAATGTTTGTGTAATGTAACGATGTGAAAATCCGTCTATCCAATGCAACTAAAAACAAATCTGTGAATGAAGGAACCAAGAAGGGAAGAGTCAAGAGGATGGCAAACAGAAGGCCTTCATCGCGAAAAACCAACTTTAGGGCAAAGACAAAAAGGCCTCCAAGTGAAAGAATTTTAAGACAAAGACTTTCCAAAACACTTCCTGGACCAGGATTAACTCCTGAAGATGCTATAGTGGTTGAGTAAAAGGTGATCAGACTAATCTCTCGTTACTCGTTATCGTCACGTTTTATATGTAATATATATGTAATGTGGATGTTGGATGTTTACGTTGATGATTTGGCATGGATGTTGTGTAGTTGTATGATTTTATGGTTCGTTTTGGAAAGAAGATGATGAACCAGAGGCAGCATATAACTCTAGACGCAGAATATTTGTTTGCCAACTTATGCGTTTTGCCACTTGAAAATCTGGAACGGGATAAAGTAATTAAACACAATATATAGGTCTAGATGCTATGTCTTGACTTGCTTTATATGCTTGGTTAGCAATCGAATCTTTATATATAGATTGAAGCTAACTAATCAAACCGGATTTTGGTTAATTTTTTATACAAGAGAAACTATTTTGAAGCATTACAACTATAAGTTAATCGGATCTTTGTACAATCTAAATTCAACTTTACTTAGAACAACTTTAAACATCTATGATAAAATGGAGGTACATGGATTGAGAATTAGAATGAAATTTATACGGTTATAATTAGCTTCAAACTATTCTTTTTACCCGTCATCTATTGATTTATTTGTTTTTTTTTTCAAAAACAACTGATTTATTAATTTATTGACGTGTTTAAGATTTATATTGATTAATCAAGAATATGTAATATGATCAATTGATCAAACATATATTTAATAATAAAAGTTTTGAAAGTTAAAATTTTTAGTAAAGCCTTCTTTGAATTTTGGTAAGTGAATTGTTGTTTATTACTATATGTAAAGTACTTTAAAAGATCCATATGGAATTTATTTAACATATTTAGCCTGGAAAAGGTGTCTAAATAGAATAAGCAAGGAGGGGCTGACACCCGTCATTCCTCTGACTTGTAATAAATGCTCTACATATTTAATCTTGTTTAATCAAATATATTTTTAAATTATACACGCCTATCAAGCTCTGTCTACTCCACTTAACCAATAAACCGACACAAAATAAAGCCGGGTTATGCGTCACCCACATTCATTTTATATAAAATTACAAATCATTCATATTTATGGTTTTTCTTTTAAATTTTGGTAAGTGAATTGTTGTTTATTACTATATGTAAAGTACTTTAAAAGATCCATATGGAATTTATTTAACATATTTAGCCTGGAAAAGGTGTCTAAATAGAATAAGCAAGGAGGGGCTGACACCCGTCATTCCTCTGACTTGTAATAAATGCTCTACATATTTAATCTTGTTTAATCAAATATATTTTTAAATTATACACGCCTATCAAGCTCTGTCTACTCCACTTAACCAATAAACCGACACAAAATAAAGCCGGGTTATGCGTCACCCACATTCATTTTATATAAAATTACAAATCATTCATATTTATGGTTTTTCTTTTAAATACAACAACGGGAGCCCATTTTGTTAGTTAAAAACTTGGGCCTGTTTCTATATTCAGCGTCTACTCGTATATGCTACGTCTGATAGAGCATTTATTACAAGTCAGAGGAATGACGGGTGTCAGCCCCTCCTTGCTTATTCTATTTAGACACCTTTTCCAGGCTGCATATTTATATAGACGTTGCGTCCAAAGTGGTGGGACCTCAACAGACACTAGCTCTTTGTCTAGATGATGCATCTAGGTTTGTTTTTGGTATAAAACGTAACGTATAGTGTTCTACACTGCATACCCGATGGTGTGTCTATTTAGACACATAGTGTCTGAATAGAATTGCCCATTTTTAATTTAAGCAATTAAATGAAGTTGTATATATGTGAGTCGTTTTATTTTAAGTCTTACGACTATCTCCAACACTCGGTGCGTACTTTTTTAGTGTCACATTTCTGTCACATATACATCACATTCTTACAAGTTCTTATATTGTTAGAAGGAACATTATAGCAAGGAACATTATATTGTTAGAGCTGCTGCACTTTTTAAGTCTCATGAGTATCTACAATGGTAGCATGTTTACCAGCTATCATTGGTCCGTTCCTCGGGACATGGTTGGGTCTACACCAAAAACACCACATAGTGAAAACCGGTAGCATGGCCTCCGTTGGTGAAGATTTTTCTCGTTATGTATATTTGGCTACTAGCAACTTGCTAGTCGTCTTTTATTCTATTAATAAAATTTCGCCGTTCAAAAAAAAAATTCACATTTCATTTTCAACTCTACATATATCCTTACCATCCATACATTTCACCTAACACCTACACATTACACACAACATCTAAACAAAACATTTTTTTATTAATTTTGAATGCACAATATCACATGAACCGAGACGTATTCAACTATTCATGCCTTTGTACAAGGCATCTCACTACGAGCTTCTTTGGATGGATAAGCTCCAATGATAACAACATCCAAGGGCCTTTAAAGGTGAAGGTTGTGGGCGACATTGAAATGCAGTACCAAATATTGGCATGCTAAAACCCTAATCTCTTTTGGCAAACTTTGGCACGCGAAATTGGCAAGTAAATTCAACATATGTATTCCTAGCAGGAGAGCAATCGACAGGTAGTGGCATGCATACATGAGTTGTACAATACATTTCTTGAAGCTTAGTTATCTCATTTGGCATTTTGACAATTAACACAACTATTTCTTACTTTTTAACATGTTTTGTCATGTGTGACATGACTTGATTTGATTTACTTTCCACCTTAAAGACACATTTAAGAAGGTACAATATGGTCGGACTGTCAGCGCCACGTCAAACGTTGGACTAATTCCTTAAAACAAGCCCAATACAAGACTAATTTAGAACTAGTTTATGACCCACTATTTATATCACTAATCCCTTACACACTCACACACACTTAAAAATAAGCCCAGACCCTAGGACTGGTCAAGAGGGACGAGTCTTAGAACGAGTGAACACTACTATGGTGTTCACTCATCCCATGATAGGAACGAATGGGGGGATGAATCCAGGACTAGTACGTAGTATACCCTTTAAGGCCATCTTCAAGGACAAAATCGTCATCCAATATGTTAACCAAGGATATTGAGACTTAAATATGCTACGGTTGGGGATTCATATGTTGGTCAATATGTTGTTACAAAGTATTGGTGAAAAAGTTGTAAGGATTTTATATAAGTGAGTCATGTGATTCCATTTTTTTTGTTTTTTCTTTACGTTTTACAATTCCAAATAAAAAAAAGTCTTGTTAATAGTTGTCAGTAACGTTAACGTGCATAAAATAGTTGATTTTTTATCATTAAATTTAGAGTTGGGATTTATAAAATCGTTTATATATATATAATTTTTAAAACATTACTCTATAAACATGTTACCATTTTAACCATTTTAACTACAACAATCCTCAAACTTTATATATATATATATATATATTACATATATATATAATATGATATATTATATAACTCCACTTTATTTATTTTACCTTCGGGGTAAAATACAAACTCTTCAAGAAACTTCGCAAGGCTCGTCGTGAAAGTACCAATGGCTACGTCAAAGGAAAACTATCATAACCTTCGAGCCGATCTTAACGGCAACTACATTTGAATATGACGTCAACAAAATATGCATTAGCTATCTTTTCTTATATATACTACATCTTTTTAAAAACGTTTGTTAACTTTGTTTAAAATATATATCAAAATATTAGTTAACAATATAAATTGACTATTATAATTGAAAACTTGAATGTCATATTAGCATGATTTTAATAAATGATTAACCAAACCGTAATTAGCCGATTTTTTCGGGTAACCGAAATTAACGGTTCAAAATTTCTAGCGAACCGAACCCGAAAAAAACGTTTAAAATTTCTTGCTAACCGAATCGAACCGAACTACTTACATCCCTACTTTTATGTTTTAGTTTTAGTAATGTTATAATTTTAATGTGTTAGTAATATGGATTAGCATATATAACTTTTTGGAATGTACTAGTATGTTAATGTTTCTTATTAAAGAACATGACACATGACTTAAAATTGGTAGGTAGATTTGTATGTTATCGGCTGTGTTTTTATTTATAAAAAACATGACTTAAAGTGGATAGGTAGAATATATACATCAAATGAAATGTAGATATTGGACATTCAAGATACAATGGTAAGTATTGGACATTTAAGACACATTGATAGATATTGGACATTAAAGTCGATTTTACATAAATTCATTCAAGATATGGTAAGTATTAGACATTAAAGACACTTCTATAAATTCAAAACAGATTGATAGGTACTAGAAATTCAAGACACATTGGTAGGTGCTGGAAATTCAAGACACATTGGTAGGTATTAGACATTCAAGACACATTGATACGTATTGCACATTCCAGACGCTTAGGTATTGAACATAAGATACATTGGTAGGTATTGAACATTAAAGATACATTGGTACGTAAAAATTCAAGACAGATTGGTAGGTATGAGACATTCATGACATATTGGTAGGTATTGGACATTTAAGACACATTGGTAGGTAATTAGTATTGCACATTGAAGACAAATTGGTAGGTATTGGACTCTAAAGACAATTCTACATAAATCAAGACAGATTCGAGGTACAAGACATTCAAGACACAATGGTAGGTATTGAACATTTAAGACACATTAGTAGGTATTGGACATTCAAGACACATTGATAGGTATTGGATATTCAAGATACATTGGTAGGTATCGAACATTACAAAATAAGTATGAAATAAGTCGAGGTTTATATTGGTTCAATCCATTTCCACAATGAACCACCAAAGTTCACACATTGGTAAGTATCGAACATTATAAAATAGGTATGAAATAAAACGAGGTTTGTATTGGTTCAATCCATTTCAACAATGAGCCACCAAAGTTCATCTGACAACAAACTCACGACATTCAAGAAACACTTTAACCTTTCACTATAGGTGAATGGTCTCACCTATCTTCATTTCACTTCCTTTCACCCCCTATATTTCATTTATCATCATACTTTAACCATTCACATCTTCACGACCTCTTTTCACCCACTATTTTACCTTCCACTTAACAATGGCTTAAGGTCAATAAAACATGTTGATCGTGTATAGATAACTGCAAGATTAAATGTATACACTAAATCAACAAAACCTATGGATAATAGCAAGCAATTCGAATGGAGCATCAGGAGTACATACCCAAATCACAAATGCCGGTGGACCACAAATCAGTTGATAGATCTAAAAATAATTGAGTAATTGAGATGTAAAGGAAAAGGGTATACCCTGCTTAAATCGAGAAGTCGTGCTCAAGTAATATGGTGTATCACGAGTTGAGCAATCTGTGTTGCGAGTAATGTATCGTGAGTAATATGTGTCACCGAGCATTGTATCACAATATGTATCACAAGTAGTTTATGTCTAGAATAGTGTCTTGAGATATACATGGGAAGAAAGGAATGGGATGGCTGTTTATGCTTTGCTCGAGTAATGTGTAGATGGTTGCTCGAGTAATGTAAAGGAGTGAACAAAACGAGATACACATGAATGGAACGGTTGGTTACGTTTAACCTAATGGGCCGGACTTAACTTCCCTTTCTTGGGATTAAGTTGACTAAAGGCTGCTGGAGTTATGTTGTGTTGCTCGAGTCATGTACATGCCTTGCTCTAGCTGTGATTGCTCGAGTTACTCTTTGGTCGAGTAGCCAAGAGGGACAAGAAAGTGTGGATCTCGAGTTATTAGTGTCTCGATCGAAAGAGTACTCAAGCAACACCTCTATGGAAAGGACTTTCGATCGAGACACTAATAACTTGAGATCCACACTTTCTTGTCACACCTGGTTACTCGAGCAAAAAGTAACTCGAGCAATCACAACTCGAGGAAGGCATGTACATGACTCGAGCAACACAACATAACTCCAGCAGCATTCGGTCAACTTAATCCCAAGAAAGGGAAGTTAGGTCCGACCTATTAAGTTAAATGTAATCAACCGTTCCATTCATGTGTATCTCGTTTTGTTCACTTCTTGATATATTACTCGAGCAACCATCTATACATAACACGGGCAAAGCATAAACAGCCATCTCATTCCTTTCTTCCCATCTAGTGACACTATTATTGACAGATAATGATCGTGATACACATTGTGATACATTGCTCGGCGAAACTGATTAATCACGATACATTGCTCGCGACACAGATTTCTCGACTCGTGATACACTGTAACACCCCAACGAGGTTGAATCATTGAGGTTGTTAGAAAAGAACAACGTGACATGGAAATTATGTAGAGTAACCACTAAATGCAAATAAAGATTGGGCAATCCATTCATATAATCAAATGTAGTCAAGTAACGGATCACAAAATGCATAAGGAGCATACAACCATCAAATGTTAAGCAAAACGACACAAAAAGATGATCCTTAGCATATCCCATCAAATGGGAGCAATGAATCACGGATCCATGAATAGTCCAAGCCCAAATCCTAGCAATGCAATCATCCAATGCGTCTTTGATTCACTTTGTTACCTGAAAAGTGTACTAAAACGAGTCAACATAATGTTGGTGAGTTCGTAGGTTTTAACAATAAAATTTGTAGTGTCGGGATATCAACCATGTACAATATACGAGAATTGGGATACTTACAACATCAAACCCTCGCAAAGGGCAAATCTCAACACGTTTATCATATTGCATCCTATCAACTTATCAACACGTTTAACGAGCAACAACAACGTTTACAATATCAACGAGGTACTTTATACCTTACAATTTAATATACATAAACATTCATAGATATATAACAAGTAGATAACTATTCACTTAACGAGACCACAAAAGTGGGCTTGACGAGAACCTAAACATGGGCTTATCGAGACCATAAACATGGGCTTAACGAGACCATAAACATGGGATTAACGAGACCATAAACATGGGCTTAACGAGACCATAAACATGGGATTAACGAGACCACAAACGTGGGCTTATACATCAAACATACGTAAACATACATATTACTTAACGATACGCTAGGGAAACTATCATGCAAAGTTCCTATGTCTCATTCCATATCATAACGTTTCCAATCTACCGACACACGTTTACAACGGGTACACTTTCCACCCCAAATCATACAAACGTAAGGGCTACGAAACTTACCTTAGCTTGAAGAACGTTAAATTTAATGAGCTTAAGCGAGTGAGCGAGGAGCACGACGATCACAACCTACTATAACAACAATTTATCATCACAATGCATCCTACATTACGTTACACGACACCCTAACCTAAGCCAAGACACCCCACGATCGATAAATAAACGAACAAACAAAAAGAGGGAAAAAAAGCATTTCAGGAGGGCTGTAATCTACGCCAAGTCTGACGTAGCTTACGGTGGTCTGCCGTAAATTATGCCAGGCTCTGGCGTAAATTACGGTGGTCTAGATTTAGTGTTTTTGGCGTAAAGCAAAAGTAATACAGGGTCGATAATAAGTTGAAAATGGAGAGGGGCGTAATCTACGCCAAGTCTGACGTAGCTTACGGTGGTCTGCCGTAAATTATGCCAGGCTCTGGCGTAAATTACGGTGGTCTAGATTTAGTGTTTTTGGCGTAAAGCAAAAGTAATACAGGGTCGATAATAAGTTGAAAATGGAGAGGGGCGTAATGTACGCCATGGCTAGCGTAAATTACGCCAGTTGTCTGACAATGAAATTGTGACAACCGCCAAATTTCAGGTTGGTTAAACTAGACAAACCAACTATTACATGTACTATTTTAAAAGACGCAAATTTAAATATATGATCCAACATTGTTATGGGATAACGGACTAAACAAATATTCATCAGGATGATGAACATGACATGAACAAACTTCTTACTTGCACATTGTATTTATAAATTAATTGATTGTTATTTAGTGATGAGTAAAATATCAATTGTTTTTGTTAAATTAAGCGATTGAAATTTAATGAGTTAAATTCTAAATAAAATATATTATTACATGTATTAAGTTTCATTCGAACCATATAAATTATATATAAATACACAATGTAATCACATACTTAAGTATATTTGTATAAAAATACATACATATATATAATATATATATATATTATTAATTAAGGAAATAATTGTTTATTAATTACCTAATTTAGGTAAAGTTGATATATTATATAAAAGACATGGCCTAACTTTGCCACTAAGAATGCATAATGATTTATATATATTTTTATACATTTATTGAATATTAATATTGTTGGCTATAAATAGAGTCTTAATCTCACATAAATTCTCACACCAAAACATTCTTTCTCTCTTCATACAACACTCTAAACCAATCTCCTATCTTACTAAATCATCCTCTATTAACTAATTGATTCAAGCAAGTATCTAACCATTGGTTTTAGATACTTAAACTTTGGTAAGAAAATAATACAAAAGTATTCTTACATTGTTACAATATGATCATATACCTACTTCGTTACACCAACCAGTGTACATGTATGGTTCTATTATATTGTTTTGGAATAACAAAAACAAACATGTAAATTAATCAAATGTCATGACAACATCTTAATTTGAGTGATGGAGATTATAAAAATAACTTTCTTTCATCTATCTTCTAACAAGAACATATTAACTAAATCAAGTATTATTTTCCTGAAAATAGGTTCTACGTAACACGACATAATCTACTCGCTCTTTTCTTTCTCCCACTATCCAACCCCAATTAAGTTGAGTCCCTTAGCCCCAACTTGTTAAAACTATTTGGGCTGTGATACATACTCTTTCATTATGGACACAAGTGTAATAACGGCATACTTATCTAAGTCTCTGTTCATGCAAGGCCTCCAAATCATGAAACGTTAATTAAACAGAAGTAAACGTGAATATGTTTAGTAGCGCTATTAGGGTTGACACCCCCACTTGGTACGGTGAACATATTTGTAAACTTAGATACCCTGAACAAGTATCTCTGAGGCAAATCTATAACTAGTCAAGTTCGTTTCATGAGCTTAGATATAATGTATGCCTTTTTCATTCCTAGCATTGTTAAGACAATGACTACTTGATATTGCGTTTGGGCAATGATCACTATTGGTACCTTGTGGTTCATGGATAACTTGCTTTATAAAAACTATGGGATTCACCAACTTTATGTTGACTCTGTTTAGTATGTATCAGAGGTACTTAGAAGCTTATTGAACCATGGAAATAACATTCGTTGCATGCAACATGAAGAATAAAGATCTACCTTGCCCTTAGGAATGCTCCAACTTTTGCTAAGGACATGGATTTCAAATAATTGTTATTTCTAAATATTTTTTTCTCAAGACTACTTTCATTTCAAGTATGTACTTTCATTTCAAGTATTGTACTTTCATTTTCAAACTATGACATCTTTTAATTAAGAAATTTTACAAAACGACAACGTTTTATGTCGTTCATTATGATTCTTGTGTTATGGTGTCATGATAGTCGTGCCCCTTGCATGCCACATTTTGGGGGTGTGACAGATTAGTATCAGAGACAAGGTTATAGTGAACTAGGTTTTCAAAAAGGAAAATGCGTAAAAATTTTCTTTCAAATGACAAGCCTAGACTATAACCCCAAAAGGACTTTGCGTGTTGCATGCAACTTTCTCTTAGATGACTAAGTATATAAAAAAAAATACATACATACATCCCTGTAATAATTGTCTCTTAGGGATGATGAGCAATTCTACTTTATAACATAAAAACCAATCAATGATACAAAAGATCACATATTTATCTATTTACTGCATACTTGTTAGTCCCATGTTTAACCCAATGATCCTTCAAGTCAATTGGATAATCGAGATCGTACCCTGCTAACAACAATTCCTTTATGACCTTTGTGAATGTACCACCACCCATTCTTCTCCCCGGCAACCTTACAATACGACTTTTCCTTACATATGTTGGCAACGGATGCATGGAGACAGCAGCTGTACAACAAGTGGAGGTCCATCCCTCTGTAGTCCAACCGCGACATGTCCTAGGTTTCCCTGTACATGAGCATATCGGTGTTGGCATCTCCGATATGTCCATTTCTTCCCCAAATACTACCAAAGTAGTATTAGGTTTCACAAACTGGTAAGACCTTCTCGACCTTACATTTCTTTGGGCTTTCGAGGACGATACTTCTGCGGACTTTTTCTTTCGACTATAAAGCTTGCAAATATAAGCCCATGAGTCTTCTACGAGCCTCTCAAACTCTGGTCCGTGATTCATTATCGTATCAATCGGTCCCACCATGTTCGAGGTTGAGACCTCATAATATGTGTCACTAATTGGATTGGGGGATAGTGTGGGCAAGTCTGGCATTCGTCGTTTTCCTGGTGCCCTGTTACTCTCCTTAGAAGGTTCTGGTTGGAATGTTGGTTCCGGTTGGAATGTTGATTCCAACTGGAATGTCTGTTCTGGTGTATCGAAAAACCAGTTTTGATGAAAAGGTCCTATTAGGTTAGAAGATGAGGCCCTGTGATGAATTGCATCAATAGGATTTGAGAACAATGCACTGACATTTATATATATTGGACAACTTAAGATTTTGTTTATTAAATAACACATCATTTATAATAGATTCTACACATTTTCTATAAAATCCTTCTCGACTTCAAGCACTGGGAGTTCTGTGAGAGCTCGATCCCGGAATGTTGCTTCCTCCGACAACATCTCTTTTTCTTCTCTTAAGTGGTGGAATATTGGGATCTTCATCTTCTTCTTCTTCAGATGACATGGAGAAAATGGACTTCTCCCTTTGTGAGAGATTATCTTCTTCTTGCTGAGCTAGAGCTTTTGCCAACATTTCATCATCATTTATTTGGCGGTTAACGAGAATGGATTCTTCCTCTTCTAAAAATTGAGATAAAACTTTTGCCAATGTTTCATCTTCAGTTATTTGGGTATTTTGTTTCTCGACAAGATCAACTTCCTCTATCTCCAATATCACCTTGTAGTCTTCATACGGGATACCTACCAGTTCGGCCTCCTGCTTGATACTTTTAACCCTATTATTTTCCGTGGCTACTTTTTCAAGAATTTCAAGTTCTTCTTGAGTCATTGGCCTTTTGCCTTTTGGGTCACTAAAAGAGGCACCGGTGTTCTTCATTTTACTATGATGAAATAACTTCACCGACAGTTAAAAATTGTCAGGACTGTAGTGTTAATCATAACCATAATATATTCAAGGTGGCTATTCAAATAATTAACAATACTATTGATTAAATAAATCCCCAGACTATGCGAACATACATTAAAAGATCAAATTTTTAAGGTTCGTAAGTCAGCTTATCAGTTAAGGTGAGTAAGTAAAGAATAGTTTACCAAAAGAATGTCGTAGATCCTCTGAGTGTACACTAGCAGCCGATTTAGAACGAATTAGCTTAAAACAGATTATCAGAAGAAGAACTAAGTGAGTTAAAGAGATATGGAAGAAAGATTTACTGTGTATTTTTACTCTGCAAAACGCGTTTCTAATATAGGGAAAGAAAGAGGGAGTGTGAGTTGCAAGAACGGACAGGTGTCCAAAGGCTACAGTAATCTATAATTATTGCTACAGTAATGACTATCAATCATTGTTACAGCAATTGGTAATTATTGATTTTTTTTTTACTAAAGATAATTTTTTTAAAACTTTACCATCCTTTTAATAATCATAGTTACCGAGGTTGAAAGGTGCTTAACAGCTTGTTCAAAAGTGCATGCTACGCCAAGAAGATCCTCAACTTGATTAATAGCTTAATGAATAGATCGTGTTGTGTCGATTTAATGGATTACAGGAAGACATGTATCCATAACCATCCTCCCTACATCACCACTTTTCTTCACTGTTTCTTTTTCAAGAACCACATCAATTGCCAATTCATCTTTTTGATCCAAACTTTTATTTCAGGAGTAAACAAAGTAATCTTTACCTCTTTAACCCGTGGATCGCCTTTAATGAGTGAATTTAAGAATATAGGATGAATATCATCAGCAAAAAATATATATATATATATGTGTGTGTGTGTGTGTGTGTGTGTGTGTCGTCTTCTTTAACTGGATAACAGTAGGCAAAATAACTCCAATCACAGCGTCTAGTTGTTGGAAGATGACTGCTGGAAAGGACATTCACTACATGAGTTTCTTGTTGAGGCGAACATGACCAACAAGCCCACCATCCATTTCAGCACTCTCATAGGTAATGAGTTGTCTTTTATATTCAAATTTCTTCATATGGAGTTCAATATATCCTTACCACTCCTCAAATTCTAAGCCTATAAAGGATACTCTATACTCATTTCAATCACCCAGGGATGTGTTCGCAATATCTCAGCCGCTTTCACATGATTCTATGTGAAGCTCTTTTCAAATTCTAGTTAACCGTTTCATACCACGGATACACCCACTACTACCATAACCGTATTTAGGAAATATGAGAATTTCAATACACTAAGGGAGCTTGAAAAACTAAATTATTAAAGGAGTAGATTTCTGGAATTATGATGAGCGATCAACATTAGAAACCACAAATGAACTTAGTATTGAAATCGTATTAAAGAAAATAAGTTGAGAAACGCACAGAGTAAGATTGATAGTAGGAATTGTAAGATATAGATTAAGACAACCATAAAAAAAATGGTGAAATCGGTCGTCCCCGGAATCGAACCCGGGTCTAGGCCACACCCTTTCGCGCACCCAACCAACCGAGCTA
>CM067169.1:61965595-61994672 GCA_034093135.1 Erigeron breviscapus
TTAAGGATATTAGAATGGATGAACACTTGAAACAAAAGGAAATCATGAACACTTAATGACTATTATTGTAATTGCTATAAATATCTAGTTAAACTAAACACCAACAACCAAATTTCAAGAATTTATTGTGGGAATATTATGGCTGATCAACCGAGCCACCAAAACAACAATCACCTGGCCTCAATGGTGGTCTTTCAATTTCTAATTTTACTCTTTCTTAGCTCTCTCTATGTATCTTCATTTTCTTCTATTCCTTGTATTGTAATTCTAGCATCTTGCTAGCTTTTCAATATTTAATGATATCAAATGTTCAAAAAGAAAAATTGATAGGTGTTTCTCATTTAAAGGTTTAAACTAATTAAAAATCTAGACAATTATCTATGTACTAAGAAGTAATGTAAATAGTACAAGTTACATATACATAACATGTACAAGTCAACTATGCATAAATTATATTCTATACAAACTTGAATGTACTATCTTTTATCCATAAGATACTACTTTCAATTTAGTTTTACCTTTTATCTTCAAATTACATAGATTTTTACTTTGCCTTTTGACTTTATTAGCTTTTTTTCTTTTACCCTCAACTTATATAATTTTTGAATTTACTCCTCCAACTTAGCTATTTTTCTCAAGATTTATTTTCTAAAATCCTAAATATATTTTTTGAGTTATCTTTTTTTAAAAATAATAAAAACTTTAATATATTTTTTAAATTGTCATTTTAAAAATCGTTAAATATTTTGGTTAGTAATGTCGTCGTTGTCATCACCATTTTCGTCCACTATATCGCTATCGTTGTCAGTCTATTTCAACTACATTCTTATGCATACGCTTGCAACTTGAAAGCTTTAAAGCATCAATTACCTTATTATGCATAAATTTTGATAAAAATCTCAAAGTTCTAGATCTTCTCATTTTTTTTTAATTATTTATTGTTTATGTATTCATAGTTCTGTCGCCAACAATCCGGAGTTAATATGTTATTGATTGTACCATGTTTGTAAAAACCTTATCGTCACAACGCGCGGGATAAAATAATAGTAGAGAAATTATCACAAATCGTCCCTGTGGTTTGCTCGATTCGTATTTTCGTCCCTGTACTTTTTTTTATCATTAGATGTCCCTGGGGTATTCATTCTCATTACCAATGTCCCTACCACTAACAGCCGTTAGTTTTACTCCGTTAAACCCTCATGTGCATCCACATGAGGGTATAATCGTCCATTCCATAACCACAGGGACTACTTGTGATAAAAAGTTTATTAATAATTATTTATATATGTATATATATATATATATATATATGTATCTGTGTATATATTATGTTCATGTTGTATCTGTGTATATAGATATACAACTGTATCTATGTATATATCTATCTGTATCTATATATTCATTATAATCACCCATTTTGTAACCACAAATGAAGACATACATCAAGAAGACATACATACAAATAAAAATGAAGACATAAACAAATGAAAAGACATAGATAAACAAATCTTTACATAACAATCATTTTGAAGAACCCTAAAACTAAAAAAAAGGGGATTTTTTATTTTTCAGTTTTTGGATCTCCAAAAATATCCAGTGGGTTATGGTAGCGATTGTAGTGGGTAAACGACGATAGTGGTGCGGAAGTGGTGGTCAGACTGATCTCAGGCGGACCGAAGTTCCGGTCAGTGGTGACGGCGCATCATTTTTTCTTCTTCTTTTGATGGGTGCGATGGCTGGGTGGTGGTGGGGATGATGGCGGCGTCGTGATTATGGTCATGAGGTTTTTCTTCTCAAATATTGTTTCTTTTTCATCCTTTAACTGAATGATGGGTACGAGATAACGAGAATTTAACCAAGCAGTTTCTTCAACCGCCATTGATATTGCTTCAACCGTGGTCGCCATCTCAACAAACTTATAGAATAGCAATTAAATCCATTGTCTATGGGAATATGGGATGTAAGTATGGCGAGAGGTATGTGTTTTTATTGTTGAAGCAATTTAAAGATGATCAATTTTATGGATTAACGGGAAAACTATTCAGAAGCAAAATGCTTAAATTTAGATTAGTGTACAATGGATGCTGCAGAATGTACAAATGGAGTGATAACTTAGTTTGGAAAGTAGAATTTAGTATAGTGGTTGAATTCTTGCTTTATAAATGGATCAAAGTTTTGCTTTTAATCTTCTGTGAAGATAATGACGAAAAAATCAATGAAGTTTTGCTATATAACTTATTTTATAACTTCAATTTTTCTGTTTTGATGATGATGATGATGTATATGTATATGAGTGTATTGTGTATGTATTGTTTTTGTTTGGATTTGTGTATGTCTTGATGTCAATTTATTTTCATTTGAGTTGGTAATGAAGAAGAAGACTCTAGTCGTAAAAAGACCAAAATACCCTCATGTGCAATGCACATGACGGGTTTAACGGAGCAAAAGTGACGGCTGTTAGTGGCAGGGACGATTTGTAATGAGAATGAATACCCTAGGGACATCTAATGATAAAAAAAGTACAGGGACAAAAATGCGAATCGAGCAAACCACAAGGACGATTTGTGATAATTTCTCATAATAGTATATGCTAAATCTCAATGCTGACGAGTGATTCACGAAGTCAAAGGTTATTTTATTATGTTTTTTTTTGGAACGGCGAATTTCGGAAGGTCTAAACTACATTGTCTTAACCGGGCCTGCGCTAGAGCACCCCAGAAACCGTACACCATTGACCACCTGGGAGGAAAACCCCCAACTAAGCCGCCCGAAGGCACGACACTTAAATTGGAGTAAACCTTGCTCCCTCCAACCTCGAACCCAGGTCTCCCTGGATCCAAGGCCTTCATAGGAGTACTCCATACCGCCAGGCTATTCACCCTTTGGTAGGTTATTTTATTATGTTAACTAAAAATCCCTCTAGTAACCCAAACATTCACTTTTTTCTCGTTTTTGGGACCAACAAATACCGTTTATCCAAGTGGGCCACGTTTCAACTCTTACTTTTTTTATTCATAATTAAAAAACAAAATTAAATAAAAAAAGGTAAGACAAACACGGACATAATGTAAATTAATGCTATTCAAAATTCAAAATTTCTTCCTTCCTTCCTTCCCAAAATTTGTATCCGATGTTTTAACGGTCTCATTCATTAAAACAATCAAATTTCCAAATCTTAAATTTGTTTGATCCCTTTCTTCTTCTTATTTCTCTCATATCTCTGCAATTTCTTTTTTAAATCAAATTTATAATCAAACTTTGTTCATCAATTCTCAGGTGTGTTCTCTCTTTTCCCGAATCTAATTACTTGTTTTATTATACATATATATATATATATAGTTACTTGTTTTATGATATATAATTATATATATATATATGTTGATCGTCATGAGCTATGGATGGAGGGAGGGTAGGTTTCATAATTTCTTCACTGCTACTACTACTACTAATACTACTTAGGGGTTGTTTAGGATTGTGTTTTAAAATTAGATTTTGCGTTTTGGAAAAACATGTTCTTACATGTTTTTTCAAAATTGTGTTTTCTCTCTAATTAAACGCGGAATATAAACTTTTATCGGCAAACACTTTTTCTGATTATTTACGTTATGCAAACGCAATAATCAGATAATTCTCAAAACGCAATACAAACATCTATATATATATATATATATATATATATATATATATATGAATCGTATTTTTGTTTTTGTGTAATTAACATATACTTATACATGATTTATAAAAAATATGTGCTGTAGTTGTGATCATGTTATATTGTTTGTCAAGTGCTAACTGTGTGAAATCATGAAAAGTGTTGTTTCAGAATATGGCTAATCCTCCGTTAAACGATCCCCTCCTGCAAGTCGAAACCACCTGTGGATCCCTCCTCTACGAACTTCAGGTATTCTTTCTTTGCTTCCTTGTGAATTAGTCGATTCTGGTACCGTTTCCATTGCTAACCGGTCAAACGGCAGTACAAAAAGTATCTAAACAAGAAATCAGATATAAATTTGCCCAAAGTGTACTTTTAATGCATAAAAACTCTTATCTGGGTAAATAGTATAATAAAAAGTCAGATTTCTGTTGAAATGTTATAACTTTTGTAATCATATTTGACAAATTAAAAGATTTGGACAAAAGTTATTTCAGTCAACCTGACTGACCCATAACAAAATTACTTATCTTGACCCAAACCTGTTCTGACACATTGCAAAAAACCACTGAGAAATGCACAATCTTCCAAAGACTAACGGTACTGTCTAATTCTGAGCTTTGAATAAAAATTTTGTAATATGTATGCAAATTGTGAAATCAGATAATATGGGATGAAGTTGGCGAGTCAGATGGTGAAAGGGATAAGATGCTATTAGAGCTTGAACAGGAATGCCTTGAGGTATACAGGAGAAAAGTAGATTTGGCGAACAGGAATCGAGCTCAACTTCGACAAGCTATTGCTGATTCTGAAGCAGAATTAGCAGCCATATGTTCTGCTATGGGGGAACGACCCGTGCACATTAGGCAGGTAATGATATTAGCTAAACCAATTTCCATCAGGAATATGTAATATGTTCATCTGGATCTGTTATATAGTAATGCTCAACGAGTAGAATTGTCGACATGTTGGATTGTTGGGTGGAACTCAAACAGGTCTTATTTTGTACTTCTTGAAACGGGGCCTGTTGGGTGACCCTCGAACACTAATATATTCATTTTCTATTTGTTTATTAATAGTGAATGTCTTAATTATGCTTACAAAATCATGATTACATTAATAGTCTATAAACCAAATATCTTAAGAATATGGTTTAGTAGGTTGTATGATTTAAAAATAGTATTTATACGACTTTCAAGTGTTTGAGGCAATTTATATTGACCTGTTGGAGATATGACATGAGTTCATTCCAAACCAACCCATTCTTAAGTAAATGAATAGGAATTACGATCTCTATTGACAAGTATCAATGCTTTTTCTCAAGTTAATTGCCATCACTATTTACTGTGATAGTTGCGACTTATATCAATCTTTAGTAGACTTTGAGTTTTAAATAAAAAGTTCTGGAATTGGAAACACCACAAACTAGTTGTATAATTGACTTAATTAAAGTGTAAAAGGTGCTGTCTTTAGACTGTTTTTGGATGTGTGTTTCCAAAGTGATTATTGTGCCTTGAAGAGTTACAATCCAAATCAGATAATTATCTGATCAGATTACTAGGGAAATGACAGATAATTTTAGATATATCTCAAATCTTGTGATTATTAGCACTAATAGCTGAACGTGGACTTACTTTTGCAGTCTGATCAAAATCGTAATAATCTGAAAGGAGAGCTCAGAGCCATTCTTCCAGAAGTGGAAGAGATGAGGAGGAGAAAATCTGAGAGAAAGGATCTATTCCTTGATGTCTTGGAACAAATAAATAAAATCCAATTGGAAATTTATGCAATTTCATTCAAAACAGTATTGGATGAAAGTGATTTATCTTTTAAGAAACTAGAAGAACTTCATGTTCAACTTCAAGCACTTGAAAAAGAGAAGGTAATAGTTTTTTTCTTTACAATCAGATATATATTTTGTATAAACTTAATTCCAAGTTTGTACTAAATTGATTACTAATCAATTGTTTTTCTCCTAAATACCCAGAGTGATCGACTTAAGAAAGTTTCAGACCACATGAGCACCTTACACTCACTGTGTATGGTTCTTGGACTAGAATTTAATCAGACAGTTCATGAAATCCATCCTGGCTTAGCAGGCACGGAAGGAGGAAAAAGCATAAGTGATGATGCAATCGGGAGGATTGCTGCTGCTATAGAGAGATTACGCGAGGTCAAAATAGAGAGAATGAAAAGTGTAAGAACAGGGTCCAAAAAGAACTGGATCACTACTTGTTGGCGTTTAGTACTGTAGAACTACAGAAATAGTGGAACTTGTCCGTTCCATTTCAAATATTTAACGTAAAGAAGCTTTTTGCCTTTTTGGTTTGTCTGATGGAATGGAATGAACCATTTCTGAAGGAATGCGATTTCTTCAAATTTGTTGATCTTCATTCCATGGCCAAACATGCTCTTTCTTTCATGTTATCATGGTTTTTTCCATATATATATATATATATATAATATATATATATATCTTTTTATGAAAATCTCCTATTTTTTGTTATAGTAGATAAAGATTGTTCAGTAACTTATATGAAAAAAGATAAAGAAGGTAAAATAACACACTGCTCTCTGTGTGTATATAGTCTATTTATCTATATGAACTCACCATAATCTTATTGACCCATCAAACATGATAATGGAATGTAATGATGAGTCCCATTATCGTGCATATTACATTACCCCATTCAATTCGTTCCCAAACCATTTAGTCCAGCTAACCATGCAGATTATGGTCTATATCTTGACTTAATAATTTTGCCAAACTTCTATTAGATCCAAAATCTTGCAACTTCTCTATTAGAGCTTTGGAATTTAATGGATACACCTGTTGAAGAGCAACAAATATTTCAAAATGTTACATGCAACATAGCAGCGTCAGAGAACGAGATCACGGAGCCCAACTTGCTATCTGTCGAATTTATTAGTCATGTAAGTTATAGTGTTTAGTTCTAGTTCTTCAGAAGTACAATTAAGTTTGTTACCAAATCCTGACATGTTCTTTTATTTTATCAAAGGTTGAGGCAGAGGTTTCACGGCTTGAAGAATTAAAATCTAGCAAGATGAAAGAGCTCGTCTTTAAAAAAAGATCAGAATTAGAAGACATTTGTCGAAAGACACACTTACTTCCAGAATCTGATAGCTCAATGGAGATTGCTATGGAAGCTATTGAATCTGGTATTCATGCAATACCTTTTTACTGGAAAAATTTGGGTGTATATGAATCGGTGGGTTAGGTAACAGATCAGATCAGCTATTTTCGTGTCAAAACGAGTTGGGCTGGTAGACTCAACACCTTTTCCTTAAGGTTTATCTTTGAAAAAATAAAGGTAATTTACCAGATATGTTTGAAAAAAAATATTTTATTTCTATATTATCCAATTTTTTGAAGAAAATGATTTAGGACGTTTTTGGCACACAAACAACACTTTTCGGGCGACTTGTGACCCCTTCGACCAATTTCTATCTTTTTTCTTTTGAGCAAACACTTTTAAGTTTACACAGCTCACCTATTAGAGATGCAAAAACCTCGATCAATTCGTTGATGAGTAATGTGTAATTGTCACCTCTATTTATAAGGAACAGAAGATACTGCTACGTTATATATGTTGGAAAACATGATAGCTCAACAATTATGGCTACATTTTCCCTGATGTAGATTTTGCATTTCTTAATGAAGGTGCTATTGACCCTGCTAGTCTACTTGAACAATTCGAGCTCAAAATTGGAGAAGTTAAAGAGGAAGCTTATAGCAGGAGAGAAATACTTGAGAAGGTTGAGAAATGGATGGCTGCATGTGAAGAAGAGTGTTGGCTTGAGGAATATAACAATGTAGATCTTCTTTCTTTTCTTTTATTGTAGCTTTTGGGTACACACCCAACTAAAAAATCGATGGTTTTTCTAGGATGACAATCGTTATAATGCTGGACGGGGTGCTCATTTGACTCTTAAGCGTGCAGAGAAAGCTCGAGCTTTGGTAAACAAACTTCCAGGTAAGTCCTACCTTTGTGTCAATCTAGAAGATATTTCTTGCCCGCATCAGTGTCAAAAACATGAAATATTGAAACCATCCTTCATTATTGATTTCTGAAATTTGTTTTGGGCCCAAGATTTTTAATTTACTGCCTCCTTGGGTAACATAGTTTGCTTTGGAGAATATTAGATGTGACAAAAGGGGTGGTCCTGATGAGTGCGATTCATGTCAAAAAGCTTAGTTTTTGTATGGGCCAGTCCAGAAAGGGTTGACTATATCACTTTCTGTCCATACTAGCTATCGTGATTAGAAATTGTTAGCATATCAAATATGATTATCAGAACTACAGTATTTCAGTAATGATATAATTTGTTGGAGATGAAACATAACTCAACCTGATCCATTCATAAATACATGTATAGGAATTGCTGCATTTAATCTTTATTTATTTTGGAACAGGAATTGTGGAAGCATTAGCTGTTAAAACGATAACTTGGGAGAATGAAAGAGGCACTGCCTTCACTTATGATGGAGTAAGAAATTTTGATTTTGTTACTAATCTGAAAACTATTTGTCAGCTCCAGTCATTCTTGAAACTTAATAAATCGTATGCAGATCCGACTTCTCTCCATGCTTGAGGAATATAACAATGTAGATCTTCTTTCTTTTCTTTTATTGTAGCTTTTGGGTACACACCCAACTAAAAAATCGATGGTTTTTCTAGGATGACAATCGTTATAATGCTGGACGGGGTGCTCATTTGACTCTTAAGCGTGCAGAGAAAGCTCGAGCTTTGGTAAACAAACTTCCAGGTAAGTCCTACCTTTGTGTCAATCTAGAAGATATTTCTTGCCCGCATCAGTGTCAAAAACATGAAATATTGAAACCATCCTTCATTATTGATTTCTGAAATTTGTTTTGGGCCCAAGATTTTTAATTTACTGCCTCCTTGGGTAACATAGTTTGCTTTGGAGAATATTAGATGTGACAAAAGGGGTGGTCCTGATGAGTGCGATTCATGTCAAAAAGCTTAGTTTTTGTATGGGCCAGTCCAGAAAGGGTTGACTATATCACTTTCTGTCCATACTAGCTATCGTGATTAGAAATTGTTAGCATATCAAATATGATTATCAGAACTACAGTATTTCAGTAATGATATAATTTGTTGGAGATGAAACATAACTCAACCTGATCCATTCATAAATACATGTATAGGAATTGCTGCATTTAATCTTTATTTATTTTGGAACAGGAATTGTGGAAGCATTAGCTGTTAAAACGATAACTTGGGAGAATGAAAGAGGCACTGCCTTCACTTATGATGGAGTAAGAAATTTTGATTTTGTTACTAATCTGAAAACTATTTGTCAGCTCCAGTCATTCTTGAAACTTAATAAATCGTATGCAGATCCGACTTCTCTCCATGCTTGAGGAATATAAGATCTTGAGGGCAGAAAAAGAGGAAGAAAGAAAACGAGAAAGGGTATGATATCGGGTCTTGATCAGTATATGAGTACTTCTTGAGGTCAAGTTAAACTTTTTTACTTCTGAACAGGTCAGAGTTGTGTTTTATCTAAAAACCAGTTAAATGGGTTGTAACTTGTAAGTCACCCGAGCTTATTTCAGAAATTTAGATTTTTACGTAATGTTAGTTGTAATTACTAGTTATAATCAACAAATTAACTACTTATAAGATTCTCTTTTAAATGGACAAAGGAGTGTTTGTGGGTCCACCTGCTCCTGGACATGTAGCCACTAGCCATGGACAAAAACAATACATTTCAACATAACCCATTTTGACCCATTACCCAACCTGATCATCCCGCTATCTTCACATATCTAGTAAGACTTTGTCTAAAACCAGAGACTTCACAAATGTTGTTTTTTGTATTTTTAGGACCAGAAAAAACTTCAAGGTCAGCTTATCACAGAACAGGAAGTGATGTTTGGGTCAAAACCGAGCCCGATGAAACAGAAAAGTGGGAAAAAGGGGCCTAGGATGTCATGTGGTGGTGCAACTAATAGAAGACTATCACTGGGAGGTGCTATGCATGCCCCAAAAATGGAGCTTCACTCCACTAGAGCTACACCAAATACCCGTCATACTAAAAAGAATGAACGTCAGTTAAATACTAGGGATGAAGGATTTGCCGCCCTTTCAACTGGTAATATTCTACCTCCTGCATTCTGTGTTAGATGACTTTTGTTTTTAAAGATTAAAGTTGCTTAAAATCCAACGAGTTGTGATCCTACAGGCTACAGTTCAATCCGCAAACAACATAAGCACATCCAAACACTATTTTCAACCCGCCATATTACCGTAGATTCTTATTATTAAATATTATTAAAATGTTTAAGCTTAGTTGTATTTCAGGGAAAGAAATCTATTATTATGTATTTGTAATCTTCACATCAAAACTCTTCTTTGAATGATATATATCAGGGAGGAGAGGATTGGACATAGCTGGACTTCCTGCAAGCAGAAAACATTCTATTAGTGAAGTCGAACCGTCACACCGCACGCCCTTTTCCCCAATTTCTTCCACTGAATCATCAAAATCCAATATAACTTTATTGGAAGACCTCAACAGAAAACACGAAATGGTGCAGAAAACTTTTCAGAAAACCAACACACAACCTTTCACTACTCCTTCCAAAACCACAGTATCTGCAATGGAAGATAACGAAAACAGAACTCCTAAAACAAACATGATTCCAACCATACCTTGCACACCATCAACAGTTTCTGTCCCAATGCAGACAATAATGACACCTTGTTTGGATAAGAAAAGTTTTCCTGAAGAGATTATCGAGTACTCCTTTGAGGAAAGGAGAGCTGGTTTCATGCTTCCTAAAGCACATTTGAAGACGGTTGCTGCCATTTGATGTCTTGTGAAGTGTTGTTAGCTTGATTTGTTTTATTGTCATTGACATATTAGTGGTTTGAAGTCAATTGTAATTGGCTTTTCCTGAAAGTTGTGATGTATGCAAGAGCTTGGTTTAATCTTTAGAATGTATCTAGAAACGGATAAAAGTTCACCAGAGGTGGATGAAAATTTCTATGTTTCATCCATTAATGTTTGAGTCCAATTTGCCATTCAGGATTTTCATGTTTACTGATCATCTTTCTATGTTGAGTTTCATATTTTCATGAATTCCAATGTCTCATCTTAATAAGAAAAATGGACTGAGAATTGGATACATCTAAACAACTGTTAGCGTTTGGTTACGTTTTTTAAACTGGTTTGGGCGCAATGCGTAGATATAAAAGAACTTTTTTTAGTTTAGCTTGTAAATATAAAAGGACATCATTCTTACTTTATAAACTGAAAAACACTAGAAAAGATGTAAACAATGCTAAATCGTGAAATAAGAATATATGGCTCAAGTGTGTGAGAGAGAAAGTAGAGAGAAAATGGGAAAGTAAGGAAATATGATTAAAAGTGGTAACCTTACAATGGTTGTGGAGAGGGGTTTATATAGGCATATTATTTGCACTAAACCCCCTCCTTAATAACAAATAAGTCCTTGTCTAATTACAACACAAACCTTCCATACTTAATACATTAGATCAAGGACTATTCTATTACATAATTACAAAACTTGCACTAACAAAATAATTAAAGCTAACAATCTTCTCCTTTAGTGCGGTTTTGTAGATGGTCATCGTCTTGATCTCTTTCTCTTTTTCTGCCTACGATTCCTTTTTCTCGTTGATGATTCAGGCTTATCTTGTCGAACTGATTGTGATTTGAAGGCTCGCTTTCTATACTTATGGTAATTCTCCTTCCAGAACTTCTTTGGCACAAAATGGTACTTTGGATCTTCTGGGCGATTTGGTGGTTCAATGATGTTGTCAGCAAAATCAACTGGGGGCATGTTATGAGGACCTTGTTCATTATTAGGAGAATATCTGACCCAAGTACCTTCTGGAACATGAATTACTCCTTTTCTTTCCTTTGGAAGCCTAGCCTCAATGATCTGTCTCGTTCTTTCTCTATGATCCAATCTTGATTTGATCTTCTTAATCACTCTCATCAACCTCTTCTTTTCCTTTACTGACTCTTCGAACTCAGCTAGACTTTCAAATACAGCCAGACATTGCATCAGTGTGCCATCTGAATACTTGGAGAGTTCGTCGAGTCTTATAAAAATCTTATGCCATTGATCACTAGCAAATACAAACCCTCGGGGATTATCAAACACGGCTCCAGTGTTAAAGTTTTCGAGGTTGATTCCTTGAATCCTTTGGTTGGGCATGGTGAGGTTCACTTTCTTTCTTTTCTTTTCAACTGCCAATTGGAAGTCTTTTTGAGTTTGACTCAAAATAAGACTATCCAAATATCTCTTCACAGCATAGTAGGCTTCTTGATTCTCTGGATCAGGCTGAATAAGTTTGCTTGCAAAGTGATGGAGGAGAAAAATGAGATCATCAGCAGATAGCAGATTGAACCTGGCTTCTCCAAACATATACCGACGGTTATCTTCACGTCTCACTATTAACCAGATTAAGCCAGGGGGTCTTGCAAACCCGGGATCACGCCATTGCTTGAAATGAATGCTGACAACTTCTACAATCTTCAATTTGAACTGGTTCTTCCATACTTTGTTGGCTTTATGACTCTTGGCTTCTATGAGATCCCTTAAGTATTTTGCCCTTTGGTGATCAAGATCATAAGCCCTTATAGCCCGTATTTCATCAATGTCTATCTTTACCAATTCTTGTTCCTTTGAAAAGATCTCATATGCTTTTTCTTCAAGGAATTTTGTGGATTTGAAGAGTCTGGTTGGAATTCTGAGATAATCAATCCTCCTTTCTACATTCTTTCTGAAACCACCATCGTTTATTCGAACAATTGGAGCTCTGGTGATGTGTTGGAGATGTGGATTATTAAGGTGGTGAATTAGGTTATGGAGGTTCATTTGGTTGAGAGCGGGGTTTGGTTGAGGAATAGATTGATAGGTATCAAAGCCCGGGGGAATATCATCATCATCAGAGGAATCATTATCACCATTAGGATCATTATCTCTTGGATCATTCTCAGGAAAATCTATTTCACCAAAATCTTCACCAATAATCAAGGGATCATGAAGTAATCCTTGAAAATGAGCATCATCACGAAAATCTGAGCCAACAACAACATCGGTAACAGCACTGGCTCGAACCACTGATTCATCAATACGAACTTCTTCTGTGTGCTCAACATTATCAACAACGTGCTCTACAATATCAATATCTTGAAGAGGATCTCGTGATTGTGCATCATCACCAACATCTGTGTCATCTATAACCTCAGTAGCAGCACTGGCTCTTCGGATCATATGGAATGTTCAAGCGTTCAGTGGTTGCAGGAGGACTATCAGATTTATCGCTTTTAGAGGGTTCAGGAGCGGCAATGGCTTTGCCTTTATCTTGATGGAGCGCTTCGGTTAGTGACGGTTCAATGGAAGAAGGAGGTACGACCGACGTAGATGTCGTTGTCGCAACTGTAGGCTCCGGAGGGTTTACAATGCGGCCTGAAGGTTGAGGACAAACAGGACTTCCTGATGGTTGACGAAGCAAGGCTTCAACATCAGTTGTTGCGTGACGAATTGGTTTGGCTCGAATGAACCAAACAATCTCACGGTTGGTGGGACTTCCGGGATCCTCTGGATTGCCCGTTGAACTGGGAGTTGGGCTAGGAGGAAGCCAGGCGAGCCTAACTTCCTCGAAGCTTCTCTCCTCAGCGCCTGTATTCAGTGCTTGCTCGATGATGGCACCGACAGGTCTTCCATACGGTCCTGGAAAAGGTTCACGAACCAATTCTCTGTATGTTCTGGCAACGTCCAAAGGACGTGCGTGCACATTATCAAGTGGCCTAAGTGGCGATCTAGACTCAATAGTGTGATCAAGAAAGGTTGGGAGAGAGGCAAGAGTCTCCGCTGCTTCAATATCGGCTTCCTCCGAATGAGGAATCGATAGTGGATGCGGCTGGTGCCTGTGCAAAAATGCATCTGGATCCTGTAAAGAGGATCCAGAGCGGCGAGGAGGTGAAACATGCGAGGGTGGGGAGTCCTCGGCTTCTATCCTAGGGTTGTCATCCCGGCGAATTATTGGTTCAACTATCGAAGGGCCAACGTTTTCTTTATGCCCTGTTCCTAGCCCGGACCGCTCATTCTCTCCATTATGTTTTTCAACCACTCCCTCCAAACCACCTTGTCTCTCCGGAGATTCTATGTTAACCTCTTCCTCAATCGGTGGAAGAGTTTTGGAATGTTTGATCTTGAACTTTCGGATTTTCTTTGATTTATGTTGAATCGAAGAAGATGTTTGAGATTCGGAAGAAATGGAGGATGAAGTGAAAGGAGAAGGAATGGTGAAAGATTGTTCAGGTGGAGGTGATGGTTCATCACGGAGAAGTGTTTTTGATTTCGTTTTGGATTTAGACTTTGACTTGTGATGGGACTTGTGTTTCTTTCTTGGTGGAGCGGAAGTCGAAGAAGATTGTGCAGATGAGCTTGGTGCCTCTTCTCCTGCTAACCCCTCATTTCTTTTCCTAGACCTACGACCCTCACCAGGTGACCTATGCGGGGGAGCGGTATGCGGCTGTCGGCGTTGAGCTACCATACCCCCGACTAAAAACACTCTATAATTCATGAGGTCACTATCCCCATGGGGCACCAAGCGAAGAAGCGAAGCAGGAATTGGCATAAAAGGAATGTTTTCTACACCAGAGTTGCCATATACAGTTGAATAGCGAGGAAATCGAATTATGTGGGAGCCAGGGAATCGTTGTATGTTGTCATGCTTGTTAAGTGTTCCCTGAAGGATGATTGTCAGGAAACGGATGAAAGGAATATATTTCTTGGTGGCATTATACTTCCCTTTGACATTTAGTCTTAAATGATCCCAAGCAATTGCTGCAAAGTCGATATGTACATCGAAGGCGATAGCAAACAAGTATGTCAGAGTTTGAGAAGTTATCGCTTCTTGACCTTTTCTTGAAGGCGAGAGACAATAGTTGATGATCGAGCATAAAGTGTACCACAGTCTGTGAAGATTCTTCTTCTTGAATTCACCTATAGTATTGAGAGGACCGTTATAGCCAAGTTCTCTAACCCGTTGAAGCATCTCACGAATAGGTGGTGGATCTACAAATTCGGTGGCTCCCTCGCGAGAAGTAGCCGTAGGAAAACCAATTGCTCTACGGAAATCTTCAAGCGTGAACGTGAAAGCTTGAGTTGATCCATCAGTAGTGAGGAGCTCAAATTGGAAATATGGTGTGCTCGTTCTTCCTCTTGGGGTGACATATTCTATGGTACGCCAGAGTTGATATAACAGCTCTTCTTCAATACCCGGTGCAGTTACGGTAAAGACATGAAATAGTGGATGATATGTAAGCATGACCGGTATGATTCCATGATGACAGGAAAATGGTATTATCAACTGATAGTTGTTTGGCATGTTTTCTGTCGCACCATCTTCGAGGAAATTCATTCTGCGGTTAAGAAGAAGACGAATGGGAAACATTGTTTCCAAGGTTAATTTACTCAAAAAGGATTTTAATCGTACACCGTTTTTCACAGAAGATGCGAAGGCAGTACAACAAGGCGTTCGATACCTTGCTTCTTAGGGAAAACCAATGTAAGATTGAAAAGATTTTTAAGAAATTAAAGATACATCAAAAAGTGTTCTAAAACTCATTTTCCAAAGGACAACAAAGGTAGTACATCAAGGCGTTCGATACCTTGCATCCTAAGTAAACTGGGAGATAGAGTTTGAACAGAGTTTAGCATTAAAAATGAATTTTGTATAAGAGAATGTTCAAAAAGTCGTGCAAAGTTTTTCCAAGTGAGACGACACAAGCAGTACATCAAGGCGTTCAATGTTGTGCATCTCACTGAAATTATTTGCAAGAAATTAAGAACGAAAGAAAAAATAAGCACAGATTTAAAGAAATATAGGGACAAATGTTTGTGAAGCCAGACAAATCGATGAACATGGAGTTGTTCAAGAAAGAGAATTTGGCTCACAAAGTTGGTATAAGAAAGATTTTCATTAAATATCAAACCTTAATGAAAATGAGATTTTGAGGTTTGAATAAATATGAAACATTTCTTAAAATGGTTGAAAACCGGTTTTATAAAAGAATTTGAGAAAAAATGTGGAGTAAAACCGGTTTTTTGGAAAATGTTATGTAAATCCGGTTTTCAGATAAAATGATATGAAAAACCGGTTTTCATAGTGAAGCATGAATTTTAGTTGTAATACCGGTATTAAGGGGAAAACCGGTATTAGTGAATAAAAACTTTGGCAGAGTGTATTTTGAATGAAAAATGAGAACTAATACCGGTTTTTGAAAGCCGGTATAACAAAGCATCAAGATACTTAGTATAACACCAAGTATCGATGCACTTGTTTTGTACAGGCAACCACAATAACAATCAATCACAGACAAGTAGAACATTCAATCATATATTCAAGCAAGGAATAATTACAAAGGAAAGCAATTAAAGCACGTACGATCATGATCAAATCGAAGCATATACATATGAATGAAGTATGATGAAATGACATAATCGTAAATGAGATTATACCTGCTAGAATGAATGACAAATAAGGAAAACAAATCACAAACACACAAGTAAAGCACTCCTGGAAAGATAATCACAAAATATTGTTAAGGAATGAAAACCGGTAATAGTAAAGAAATTAATGAAAGCCGGTTTTAGATAAGAATTAAGAAAGCCAATATTAAATAAGATTTATGAAAGCCGGAAATAATGAAAAAATAAATGAAAGCCGGTATTAGTGAAGAATATACCTGAAAGCCGGTAATGAATGAATTTATAAACTAAATCCGGTTTTCGATATTGGAATGAAGAAATTATGTTGCAAATCCGTTTTCGTTTTGAAAAGATTTTTAGAAAAAAGAAAGCCGGTAGGAAAGCCGGTTTTAATTGAGAGAAAACCGGTTTTAAAGAAGATTTTAAAAACTTAGAAAAATTTATGAAGGAGGTCAAAAAGGGTCAAGGGGGTTATTTATAGTGGTCAGAACCGGGTTTTGACATCCGGATTTCGGGTCAAACCCGGTCAAATTCGTTTTTTTTTTGTTGTCATCGACTTCAACTGGAAGGATTCTTCAACTGGTCAGTTCTCAACTGGAGGAAGTCTTCAGTTGCGTTGACTGTACGGTGCAACTGGACTTCAATATATATCTGGACAAATCTTCTGGGTCTCCAGATTCAACTGGAGACTGGCCAGTTTACCAGGTGAACTGGTCCTAACAGAATAGATTGCAAATCATCTCGAACTTGTCAAGATGCTCATGAGGGTCCCTTTTGTGCCTTCCGTCAAAGCACAAATCTTTAACCATTTGCAAGTGATTGCCTTTCACCGTGAAAGTGTCAATTTCGGGTGCACGAATGGCCGATTGGCGAGATGTTGGTATAGTTGGAGGAAGGTCCTCGATCTTCATATTGAAGAGATCGGGAGTAGGTGACCGACCATGTTGACAGTTGTTTTCGGTGATTCGGGTGGAGTAGGTGTTTTATCAGAAAGTGGTTCTTCTTTTTCGGATTGGTAACCCCACTCGTTACTTCCCGACTCTTAATAAGTCTCGTGAAGTATGTGGTCGGATTTGGGTCTAGGAGTGGTGTCTATGAAAAATGGATCGGAAGTTGATGGTTGTGATGTTTGTGTTTTGGTGCGCTTTTTGAGTTTTTCGGGATTGGATGTGGCCTTCACTAATGGTCTCCCAGAAGTTCGAGTGTTCATCCACTACCTGGAAATATTCTGCGAACACAACACAACAACAAAAACCTTAATAGCACCTGGGGTACAATTAAAACAAACTAAAATAAAATAAAGCAAGTAACTTCTCCGTGCAAAGCACGAAAGAAGGATCGGTTCATAGAATCTCAACCAAAAGTACTTAAAATCATTCCCCGGCAGCGACGCCAAAAACTTAATGTGTTAAATCTAGTTTATAATTTATAACAAGATCTACCGCTAACTGACTACAACACACTTACGGGCAGTGTACCTGTTAGTGCACGTTTTGGTGCACAATTTGTGTCCGATGCATCTCAATTAAAGGGCTGTTACTTTACAGAGATTTTCCAGACAACAGGACAAACTCGTGTGAACAGTAACACGAGTTTGGCCAATCACGTGTTACTGTAGCACGTGTTTGGTCCACGCGTTTGGAAGCCCACGAGTTTGAAGCCCAGCCCATTTCTAGCCTATATATAGTGTTCTTAGGTTTCGGTTTTAGGTAATGATTTGAGTTGCAACAAATTTCATTCACGGCAGGCTGAGGTATGCGCAAACCTCAGTCCGTAAGTCCACCATATTATTCGATTATCAAGAGTCGTCTCGTTGAATGTAATCCGTAATCATCGTAGATGTATTGTAAACGGATTTATTCATTGTAATCATTCGACTAATGATAAAGGAATCAGATTTATATCTCCTGTTCATATTGATTTCGTGTTCTTATATATGTGTTTCATTCAATTTCCTCAATAACGATTATGTTTGGATTCCGCACTTACATAGTCGTAGGAATCGCGAATCGATCGGTCCCCTGCACTTTCAGTACCCGTTCGTATGTAATATAGCTAACTGGCAAGACCAGGATCGAACACAAGGACTGATTGTTGTACTAAAGGTTGTAAAAATGTGAAACAAGTAAAAGGTTTGGTGTGACCGAATTGTCACTTTGCGATTCTGAAAACTACGTAAACGACAAGTAAAATAAAGTACTCAACCGGTGTCAATCGAGAGCACGCTAAAAGATTTGAGTTGTAAACAAATAATTAAAAAGCCATCTATGTCGAATCCACTACGCAAAGAGTCTAGGTTGCATATGGGTTAAGCTCAAAATTCATATGTGTTGGTGATAATTATCGTGACAAGACAAAAACACAACCGGGTGCACTCCGTTTGTAAAATCGACTCAATCACCTACTCAATCCAATTTCTTGCAACAAGTGGTACCACCAACCCTATTACAATTCCTCGAACTAACTAGTTTGTTTGATTATTTAAATAACAATTTTTATCTTTGTGAAAGAAACGTGGTACCACCAACCGTTAAATCCACTTAACAAAGTAATTTCTATTAGACTTGTATTCTTTACTATCATACCATGACCTAGCAAGAGTTATTCATAGACAAACAAGTAAAATAATACTTGCATTCAACTAGTACCACTATCGAAGAACACAAATATCACCAAGAACACAAGTTTAAGTAGAAGAAATCACTTCATTAAGATTTTGACAAAATGTTAAGTAAAACCAACTTGAATTCAAAATATTATGCAACCATAACTAATTGTTTCACTTCATCTTCATAGATGTATAGAGATTTAGCTACTCATAATGAAAATAACTAGAGATTCAAATAACAAGGAGAACATAGTTACCAAATATGAAGTAATAATCCAAATCGAGGTTACAACCGAGCTACAATCACTAATCAAGAGCCCAAATTAATCTTCAAGTCTTCACAATAATTTGGATGATGAAAAACCCTTGAAGAACCCTTAAAATCGGCTGGAGAAAGAGAGTGGAGGCTGGAGTGTCCAAGATTAGGTTAAGGGTTGAGTGGGGTTTGGTATTTATACCTCAGGAGAGAGAAACTGTCAGACCAGTGCAGATTCGCGCCGCGAGTCCCAGCTATCGCGTCGCGATAGGTGCTAAACTTGAAACGTTTCAATCCAGGGACTTTTGTCGCGTCGCGAAGTTCCAGTATCGCGTCGCGAGGTGAAGTTTGTGAAGGATCGCGCCGCGAATGGTTTTGGTCGCGCCGCGATTTCAGTCAGATTTGTCATTTCAGCTTCGTTCTTCATCGTTAGTGCATATGGACCATTCTTAAGCTATTTTCTACCAATTATGAGCGATGTACCTGCTGTAGACCTGAAATCACTAGCAAATACCATAAAGCACCACAAAACATGTATAAATGGCTATCAAACGTGTCTAAAACGTCCAAATAAGATGTGGGAAATATGTATATATTGAGACACATCAAACCTCCCCACACTTAAACCTTGCTTGCCCTCAAGCAAGTATGCACTTTAATCAATTCTCAATAACCCAACAATTCACGATTTCATAAAATAAAACATAGTTATAAGAGAAGTTTCCTACCAAGCGGTGTCGAATACCAAAAGCAAATGAATTTAAAAACTAATGAGCAAAGTTTAAGATGAAATCAGAAAATTCGACTAATCTAGAGCAAAACCATCCTTCGGTTATAATTAGAATCCTCCCTATGCTTGTGTTAACACCTCTTGAACATTTCTATCATTCCAATTGACCTTAGGCTCGTTCTTACTAAGCTATAATCTACTAGCAAGCATCAACATTATTATTGGCAACATAAGCAATATTCCACAATGATTATCGGTATAATTGTCCACGTAAACACTCACGCCATTGGTTTTCCATAAGGTTTTCATTACGTTATACTTATGAGTCCCTTGACAAAACATACTCCTACGGTCTAGAATTGCAACTCTATCCACACATCAGGTGATCATACAAAAGTGTACTTTAAGTGTCCGTCCAGCGGTTCGCTACGGATACGTGAGTATCGTTAAGAGACATACGCCAGAACTCAAGGTTGGGTTGCATATCTAGAGACCATGCTCTAAACACAAACACATGTGAGAGTAAAAGTTTTATAATTTAACACCCGTGATTTTCGATGAGATCCGTGTAACGAACTTTCTGACAACCCATCCCAAGTTGGAAGCTTTAGGTGAGCTAGGTAAAACGAGGTTACCCCAAGAACTTACTTGTTCGAATCTCAAAGACCACATTAGCATTAGACTATTGGAAAAAGATTATGCGCATTCTCACATGTGCCACCCGTTTGATGCTGAAGCACCCCAGACACCCCGATATAAAGACCAAACATAATGACTAGAGCTACAACCTATAGCATAAGAATTAAGGACCGGACATCCGGTGTGCAAACCATATGTTAAGTCAAATTACCACAAGCATATTTAATACATTTCGAGCTTTTCATGCACACAAGTTGCAAAATTCAAATGGAAAACCTCAAGCGGTGCCTACCAATACATCATCTAGTGAAGCTATTATTCATATTAGGTTTATCATTAAGGTACAATTCGCAAGCAACCTAGATTATTTGAAGTTCGGAACAAGCCTATGACCCCTTGGAACGATGAAATGCCACAAGCACTAGGAAAGGAAAGCTAAAGGTAAACAATCTCAAGTCCTCATTTCTCGTCTTTGCACAAAACCTATATCCTCAAAAATTTAAAAACATAACCAAAATGCTAGTAAAGGAAAGAAACTTCAAAATTTTTCATTTTTCCAATTTACCAATCCCCCTCCCCACACTTAAGTTGTACAAAATCATAAGCCGGGTAAGGGTTAGGCTCCTGCTCCATCTGGGGTGGCGGCTCCACCCTCTGTCTCTGAGCAGGCGGCTCCTGCTCATCCTCCGTTTCATCCCCCAAATGACTAGCCGAAGTCATCAACCTTGCCTTCTTCAACTCAGTGGCATCAATGATAATGGTAGGCTCAATATCCGACACTCGCCTCCCCTCACTAGTGTTTGCCATGCCCAACCTCTCCATGATCGAGGTCACGAAATGACCACATAAATACCTACGCTCCCGGTGCTTCTGCATGTGACGAGCAAGGATATAAGGGGCACAACCATAACGGGTGGGGGTGAAGTCTTGGAACTGCCTAAGTAGCCATAAATCATCGCTACACACTTTGTCGTTTTCGTTGCCGCGATGGATGAAAGAGTATGTAATCAATTTATGCAAAAGCCTCAATTTCTTGGACCGAATGTCCGACACTTTGCTCACCCCCGAGCTAAACGAGGGCTTCCCTGAAATCCTGCTCTAATACTCATGAAAACTAACCCCATCATCAAAATGGGAGATATCCAATATGCTATTCTCCAAAAACGACTGAACCAACCCATCATTAAACTCATTTCTCTCAAACATCCCACAAAGATAACCAAACTCGGGAATGGTGCAATGGCGCTGCTTGCCACCTAATCGAAAGTGGATCACCCGATCTTCATTAATGTCCTCAATAGGTAGGAATCCCACTCTAAGAGATGAGTAGAATTCCTGGCACCATTTCAGTTTAGCTGGCTTATTCAGCTCAAAAACCCTTCTCTACATATCAATGTTCGCCACCCAACCCGTTTCCTCATCGGTATATTCTGTCCTAAACCTGTTTGCAAAGTAGTCATCCAGGAGTGCATCGCGAATAATCTGCCAGTCCATTGTACGAGCGGGGATCAACTCATAATCCTGGATTTCCGCTAGCCTATTCAAAAACACTTGGCGTTCCGCCTTTGGGACATCCCTGAATTGCAGCCAAGGATGTGTGTGTGTTTTGAGTAACCTAAATGTCTTGCTGGCAGGAGCGGTTGGTGGAGTGTAACTATCATCTACATAGTCAAATTGGTAGGTATTCAGCCACACCCATCCCTCGTACTTTTGTCCAACAGGTTGTTTCTGCAAAAACATTCAAAATATGCAAAATAAGTCAGAGGAAACAAATGGAGGCACTCACGAAAGGCTAAGACAGACAAACGGCAAAAACTGGTAAACAGGGCTAAAACTTGCGACGCGAGGCCCCCCAATTTTTTTTTTTAAATTTTTTTTTTTTTTTGGATTTTCTGAATGGGTTTTATGTCTAATTAACAATGCTTTAACTAATTTGAATTAAAATAAATTAAGGATGACTAAATCTTGAAAACCCCCAAATTAAAAATTAAGAACCCTAATTAGGTTTTTCTAAGATTCTTGCAAAATTAATCACCTCTAAGGACAATAAACAACAATACTAACTAATCTAAGTAATTAACAAACATTAATTGAAAGAAAATAAATAAATCCTAATTAAATTGAAATAAAATTGAAAAGAAAAGAGAAGGAGTTGAGAATCACATACCCCTCTTGACATGATGATGATGATGGAATGGAGAAGAAGATAATAAGAGGAAGAAAGGAGATGAAGAATCACAAACCCTAAGTGTGTGTGTGTGTGAAATCGTGTGCGTGTGTGTGTGTTTTGGGAGAAAAGAAGAAGAAAGTGAGAGTGAGAGTGAGAGAAAGACAGGTAGATCGTGCAGCTGTCTCTATTAAGTGCTCCCTTTTTTTTCGATTTTAATTTTTTAAAAGAAGGAAACTTACCTGGACGCGCACCCTCGCGCCGCGAGTGATATGGTTCGCGCCGCGATCGCGTTGAAACTGTCCCTCGCGTCGCGATATGCCAAACTCGCGCCGCGAGAAAAAGCTCTGTCCGAAATGGCTCCAAATCCAATCAAACTCGCGCCGCGAGAAAAAGCTCTGTCCAAAATGGCTCCAAATCCAATCAAACTCGCGCCGCGATGGTCACCACTCGCGCCGCGATAAGCTACAGTTTTCCAGATTTTTGGCTCTTCGACACACTTTCGCACACAACGGTTCTCCCAAAATCATTTCTCACCTGTGAATCTCAACGAAAAACATAAAAATAGAACAAAACTACCGAAAAATGATAAAAACACACGGGTTGCCTCCCGAGAAACGCTTTATTTATTTATGAGTCATTAGCTTGACTCGATCAAACCTCGTTTTTTTTCATGCAAAAAGCTGGAGCTTCTCGACCAAGGCTCCCTCCCCAACTTCTTCTTCATGGTAGAGCTTTAACCGATGTCCATTTACAATGAACGAACTCCCATCCTCTCTAAACAACTCAACATATCCCGAAGGATATACATGCTTGATGACAAACGGCCCATTCCACCTCGATGTGAGCTTTGGTTGGTGGATTTTGAACTTGGAGAGAAACAACAACACCTTATCTCCCACCTTGAAATCCTTTCTCTTGAGCTTCTTGTCGTGCCATACCTTTGTTCTTTCCTTGTACAACAATGAATTGTCGTAGGCACCATGTCTAAGCTCATCAAGCTCATGGAGTTGCAACATTCTCGTTTCACCGTCTTCAATCAAGTCCATGTTGCAATGTTTCAAGGCCCAATATGCCTTGTGCTCAATTTCCACCGGCAAATGGCAAGTCTTGCCATAGAGAAGTCGATATGGAGTAGTTCCAATGGGAGTCTTGAACGCGGTTCGGAATGCCCATAGGGCATCATCTAACTTCTTTGACCATGATTTAGGATTCCCATCAACGGTTTTCTCCAATATTCTCTTCAAAGCACGGTTGGTGTTCTCAACTTGCCCACTAGTTTGTGGGTGATAGGAGGTTGAAAAACGATGAGTGACACCATATCTCTTCAAGACTTTTGCCAATTGATGATTGGCGAAATGAGTTCCCCGGTCACTTATCAAAGCCCTTGGCATACCAAACCGGCTAAACAAAGCCTTTAAGAAATCAATCACCACTTTGCCATCATTGGTTGGTAAAGCTTTTGCTTCAGCCCACTTTGAGACATAATCGACCGCAACCAAGATATAGAGACATTTGTTTGATGGTGGGAAGGGACCCATGAAGTCAATTCCCCACACGTCAAAGACTTCACAAACTTGGATGGATTGTTGAGGCATCTCATCCCTTTTGGTTATGGTTCCTTGTCTTTGACACGGTCACATGTCTCAACTAGTGTTTGTGCTTCCTTAAAAATTGTGGGCCAATAGAATCCCGCATCAAACACTTTCTTACCCGTTACCGATGGCCCATAGTGCCCACCGGTGGGTCCATAGTGGCATTCATCCAAAACCTTCCTAGTCTCACTACCCCAAATACACCTTCTAATCATCCCATCCGCACACACCTTGAACAAATACGGCTCTTTCCAAAAATAGTGCTTGATTTCGGAGAAAAATTTCTTTCTTTGTTGCGAAGACCACCCCTTAGGCAAAATTCCTGCACACAAATAGTTAGCAATATCGGCGTACCACGGTGCTTCTTCATCTTCCACCTGCATCAAACACTCATCGGGAAAGGAATCATTAATCTCATGCTCCTTCAACTCCTCAAGGTGAGGGTTTTCGAGCCTACTCAAGTGGTCGGCGGCAACATTTTCAGCCCCACTTTTGTCTTTGATCTCAATATCAAATTCTTGCAAAAGCAATACCCAACGAAGCAAGCGGGGTTTAGCATCTTGTTTTGAGAACAAGTACTTCAATGCCGAATGATCGGTGAACACAATGGTCTTATTAAGCACCAAGTAAGGTCTAAACTTATCAAAGGCGTACACCACCGCCAACAACTCTTTTTCGATCACGGTGTAGTTTTGTTGGGCGGGGTTTAGGGTTTTGCTAGCAAAGTAAATAGGACGAAAATGCTTCTCATCCCTTTGGCCAAGAACGGCCCCCAAAGCAAAATCACTAGCATCACACATAAGTTCAAAGGGTAAAGACCAATTTGGTGAAGTCATGATTGGAGCATTTGTCAACTTATCTTTCAAAAGAGAAAAAGCATTTAGACATTCATCATTAAACTCAAAAGGGTCATCTTTCTCCAACAATCTAGTCATGGGTCTAGTGATTTTAGAAAAATCTTTGATAAATCTCCGGTAAAAACCGGCATGACCAAGAAAACTTCTTACCGATTTCACATTGGTGGGTGGAGGTAATTTAGTCATGACATCAATTTTCGCTTTGTCAACCTCAAGACCCGCCCTTGACACTTTGTGACCCAACACAATACCTTTTTTGACCATAAAATGGCATTTTTCCCAATTAAGCACCAAATGTGCTTTTTCGCATCTTTCAAGCATTTTATCCAAGTTAGACAAACAACTATCAAAAGAGTTTCCAAACACCGAAAAATCATCCATGGAAGTTTCAATCATATCTTGGAAAATAGCCAACATGCATCTTTGAAAAGTGCCCGGTGCATTACATAAACCAAAAGGCATGCGGCTATAAGCATATGTTCCAAAAGGGCAAGTAAAAGATGTTTTCTCTTGATCATTAGGATCAATGGGTATTTGGAAGTACCCGGAAAACCATCTAGAAAACAAAAGAATTCATTACCCGCCAATCTTTCAAGCATTTGGTCCATGAAGGGTAAAGGGAAATGGTCCTTTTTGGTGGCCTCATTCAACTTACGGTAATCAATACAAACTCTCCAACCGGTGACCGTTCTAGTTGGGACCAATTCATTTTTCTCATTTGTTACAATGGTCATCCCACCCTTCTTTGGTACACAATGTACCGGGCTAACCCATGGACTATCCGATATTGGAAAAATAATACCCGCATCAAGTAGCTTAACAATTTCCTTTTTTACAACATCTTTCATGTTAGGATTAAGCCTTCTTGCCTTTGAATCACCGGTTTTACATTTTCAATTAGATTGATTTTATGTTTGCAAAAATCGGGACTTATTCCGGGTATATCGGATGTCTTCCATGCAAAGGCCTTTTTATGGGCCTTTAAAATGGACATGAGTTTAGCCTTCTCCTCACCCGAAAGTGACGAGGAGATAACAACGGGAAGAAGAGATGTACCTTCCAGAAATGCATATTCCAAATGTTCGGGTAATGGCTTGAGCTCTAAATCCGTAGGAGGATTATCAATGGAAGTGGGCAGCTTGTTGCTTGGAAGTCTTTCAATTTCTTCAAACCCTTCTTCCACCAATGGAGTTTCATCCATGCTTAGTGCCATAATCTCTTCAATCTCTTTGACTTGGTCACTAGTGACATCTCCCTCTCCAATGCTAGCCAACCTATCATCATTCTCTTCACCATCAATTCCAACAAGTTCCAACATCTCTAATTCAACCGCATCATCTATAACATCAATCTTAAAACAAGTGTCATCGAAAGAATAAGAATGTTGCAAGGCTTTTTCAATTTTAAACACAATGCGATCTTCCCCGACACCCAAGGAAATTTCCTTGTCCTTTACCCGAATGATAGCATCCGCGGTATATAAGAATGGTCGGCCCAAAATGAGAGGCACCTTTGTGTCCTCTTCCATCTCCAAAATAACAAAATCGACCGGAAACACAAATTTGCCTACTTGCACTAGCAAGTTTTCGGCCACCCCCAATGGGTATTGAAAAGAATGATCCGCAAGGCGGATGCTCATTTTAGTGGGTTTCAATTTACCCAAAGAAAGCTTTCTGAAAATGGAGTATGGCATCAAGTTGATGCTTGCCCCGAGATCGGCCAACGCCTTATAAGACAATTTTCTACTAAAAGTACAAGTGATAAGATAACTCCCTGGATCCGAAAGCTTAGGTGGAAGCTTGTTTCGGATGACCGCCGAGCATTCTTCATTCAAGAAAGTTGCCTTTGCTTCATCAAGCTTCTTCTTGTCCGTCACAAGTTCCTTAATGAACTTGGCATAGTTAGGCATGCCCGAAATGAGATCAACTAACGGCACATTGATGGTAACCGTCTTGATCATGTCAAAGAACTTGTTGTATTGTTCCTGGATCTTTTCCTTCCTCAAGCGTTGAGGAAAAGGAATCTTGGGCTTGTATGGCTTCACTTCGGGTTCCTTGATTGGTGTGGCTTTAGAAACCGAAGTGGTCACCACCGGCGGTGACTCCATCTCTACCTCTTCATCAACATCTTCTTCAAACTGCCCAACTCGAGGAAAACATTAGAATTACAAGAATTATCAATAGGAGGAGTACTTACCTTTCCGGACCGTGTGGTTATGGCATTTACGGTTTCATTCCGGTGTTTGGGCGCTTTGTACTTGTCATCCCCATTTCTCCATGATCCTCCTTGGCCTTGATTCGGGTTTTGTTGGGTATTGCTCGGAAGAGTACCCGGTTGCCTTTCTTGGTTTCCCATTCTATCGATTCTCTTTTCCAAGTTGGAGATCAAAGCATGGTTGTTGCGGTTGCTAATGTCTAACTTGTCATGCAACCCTCCAATCTTGTCATTCAAAAGCTTAGAGTAATTCTCCATTGAAGCATTTCGCTTCTCTTGAGCCTCCTCCCTCTTATCTTGTTTATCGAGAAACTTGGCCATCATAGCCATGAGAGGTGAGTCTTCACCTTGATTTTCTTCCTTCCTAGGAGGTGATGGTGGTTGTTGTTGTTGAGGTGCTCCATGATTATCATCTTTTGCCACCTACCTTGAAAATTACCACCACGATTGTTAGAATAAGAATTAAAAGAGTTAGAAGGGTTACCTTGATATCGGCCTTGGTAATTGCCACCCCGTTGAAAAAGAGGTTGGTATTGGCCTTGCCGTTGATTTTGCACAAAATTCACATCTTCCTTGACTACCGAATCACACTCGTCGGGATGATGTGGACCTCCACAATGAGTACATCCCCCTGCCATAATCTTCACATCTCGCTCAAGCCCACCGAAGTTGGTCTCCACCATAGAGAACCTTTCATCCATTCGGTTTGAAAGTGCCCAAATTTCATAAATTACCTCGGATGTTTCACCCTCATCAACTCTATCTACTACCTTACGCGACCTCCTATCTCTATTCGAAGTCCTAGAAACTTGGGTCTTCGCCATATCCTCAAACATCTTCCAAAGCTCACTTGAAGTCTTGTAGCTAATACCACCCCCACACGTCATCACCATCTTCTCATAACTCTCCCTATTCAACATCCATGAATATCCCCACAATCTCGGTGTCACTCACCCCATGCCCGGGACATTCCCACAATAGGTCTTTCATTCTTAACCAAGCTTCCACTATAGACTCATCCTCGTCTTGCCTAAAAGATCTAATTACAAGTATGAGCTCTCTTTCCCGATTAGCGGGGAAGAATCTCTCAATCAAAGCTTCCCTAACCGCACCCCAAGTAGTCAAGCTATCCGGTGCCAAACCCTTCAACCATTTATGAGCCTCTCCCGTGAGAGACATGGGAAAAGCTTCATCTTGACGTTGTTGCCTGATTTTCCACTTGTAAGTCCCAACTCAATAGATGGTACTACTGAAGACACCTCTATGTCGATGTGGAGTTACTTTGCAATATATGCACTGAACTGGAGACGACCAGTTGCAGTGTGTATATACCAAGTTCTAGATAGATTACTTATTTAAAAGACAATAAGTAAAGAACGATGCAATAATACAAAATACTTGTAAAATAAATTGATGAGACAATATGTAATTTTCAAGTGTAATTTATTTATTGATGTTAAATAAATTACAAGGTTGTTGCGGAACCAAGATAATACAAGAATGTAAATATCCTAACAACCTATGACTACAATTGATCTACACTCGGAATTTCTCTAAACAATCGAAACACTTAAAGTTGTGAAATGTTCCTTTTTACGATTGAGAGAATATTGCACAAGTTCACCAAGAATATTGCAGGTATGCAAAGTGTGAAGTGTGTTCTCTTTTATTCTTGTTGTGCAATGACTTGTATTTATAGGCAAAGTTAACATTGGGATGTTAACTTTGGCCGTACAAATGTGGTTGAGAGCATTTAAGGAATAGCATTTAATTCCTTAAAATGCAGTGTAAAGTTGCAGGATAAAGCAACTTTATTCAACCAGCTTTATGTACCTT
>CM067169.1:61995672-62027485 GCA_034093135.1 Erigeron breviscapus
ACCGCATATTCAACCAAAAAGGCTTTTTCACTTATTTGCAATGGTAAGCATGTGTATTGTTATTGTATATTAAGAGGCCCATTCTCTCATATCCATTATACACACATGAAATCGTAAATTAGCAGTAAAGCAAGGGAATTGAAGACATAACAATCTTAAGCAACAACAAAGGCAGTTATGGCCCGATTGGATTCACGGGTTTACGACTGCACACGGCCAGTGCTACATATTCAATATGAGCAATAGGAGAAGGAAGCTAGTGATGATAATTGTGGGCGTTTTGCAGCTGGATGAATCAATTTCGAGGAAGAGTTTCCATGGAGCTCTCATGCAGTTAAGTAACGATCGCTTGTATGACTTTCAAACAAATTATCCATATTTGGTATGAAACTAACTTCTAGCCATCTAAATAATCAAGATACTCCGTAATTAGAATCAGAATTTGTTCATTGAAACATTAAAATCCGATTATTGCAGGATCAAAATCGTGGTTTGCCCGCTTCTCGCCACTGCAAGTCATATACCAAAGGTAAGAAGAACATTCTAAGAAAAGAAAATCATGATTAACTTCCTATCAATATTTGATTAGATGTGGAACTTTTAAACCATTTAGTTACAATGGGTTGAATCAAATTGTTATATTTCTAACTGGTCAACATGCGTAATCCATAAGTTTATTAAAAAAGGAAAATCGCCATAAAAGGTTGTGAGACTTGTGAGCCACACGAAGTCTACTAAGGCCTACAACCTTCATAACCATTTTATCTAGATAATAAGATTATTATTGTGATAATATTTACATAGATAACAATTAACGCATAAACAACCTATTATCTTGCCATCTCAACCTTAAAAAAAAAATAGAACTTCATAAATTTACCATCACCTTGCTTATATAAGGTTGTAATTGCAATGATGCATTAGATTGACTTCGATCCGTGACAGAGTTGTAAGTGCAGGGGACCGATCGATTCGAGATTCCTACGACTATGTAAGTGCGGAATCCAAACATAATCGTTATTGAGGCAATTGAATGAATCACATATATATGAACACGAAATCAATATGAACAGGAGATATAAATCTGATTCCTTTATCATTAGTCGAATGATTACAATAAATAAATCCGTTTACAATACATCTACGATGATTACGGATTACAATCAACGAGACGACTCTTGATAATCGAATAATATGGTGGACTTACGGACTGAGGTTTGCGCATACCTCAGCCTGCCGTGAATGAAATCTGTTGCAACTAAAATCATTACCTAAAACCGAAACCTAAGAACACTATATATAGGTTAGAAATGGGCTGGGCTTCAAACTCGTGGGCTTCAAACGCGTGGACCAAACACGTGCTACAGTAACACGTGATTGGCCAAACTCGTGTTACTGTTCACACGAGTTTGTCCAAACTCGTGGTACTGTTCACACGAGTTTATCCTGTTGTCTGGAAAATCTCTGTAAAGTAACAGCCCTTTAATTGAGATGCATCGGACACAAATTGTGCACCAGAACGTGCACTTACAGTCTCCCCCTTGACCGATGCACTCAATTCATTCACCGATAATCATTAGCAATCGAAAACCTGCAAAAGCAAACTCCCCTTAACTAATGATACCGGGTCTTCTTTTGTTGAGACTCGATCTTCTGACACAACACTCTGATCTTCAAACTCAAAATTAATCATTAGCAATCGAAAACCTGCAAAAGCAAACTCCCCCTTAACTAATGATACTGGGTCTTCTTTTGTTGAGACTCGATCTTCTGACACAACACTCTGATCTTCAAACTCCAAAATCTCTGTATCTCTGTGACAACCAACTAACCTAACACATCTCATTGTAGTTATCCCCCTCAACAGTAGCCATCTCCGAATTAAACATATGCAATCTTCTTCTTGCTTGGAACTTTGCTCGAGACATTCCTCGACTTGCTTAACCGGCATATAATAGAGAAGTTGAATTTCCAACAATCAGCATCAAATCAATCAGCTCTCACAAAATAAGAAACTCTGTAGCTTGAATCACAAACTGCAGTACCAAAAATCCTGTCTCAACTAGCAGCATCTGACTTTGTCTTGTACCTTCACAATTCCACCAACCACCCGAGTCTTTCCTATCAGATCTCCCCTTCAGTTGTATACACCACCAAATATAAAGATCTTTAATCTCGCAATCACAATAAATGATCGCCTGATAATCATCTCTATTATTGGAATATAAATAGGTTCAATCTTCAATTACTTAACAACAGATGACCAACTTCGTTGCTCTTAATATTTCGACAAAGTTTCCACAACTGCCATCTATTTGATACTTGAGCATATTTCACATTAAGCACACCATCATCTAAACACAGATCTTGGTTTGTCTCTCAAGTAGCACAGAATTTTACTCAGAAATCTGAAAATTTTTTATCTCCCCCTTTTCTCTGCAAAATTCTGAAATCTAGCCCATCTTAGGTTTTAAATATCTCCCATTCTGAGGTTCTTCAAAAAGCTTAGAGCTCACGACGGTTAAAACTCTTCGCCAAACAGGGTATATTCATTTTCCCTCCAAATTTCCGAGGAAAAACACATTTACGTGAAACATTGGTATTCACGTAAATTTTTATTTCTAAGGCTGTGGGAAAAATTTGATAATTGCCGAAAATTTTCATCCAAAACGTGCCGAAATCGCACAAAAACGGACCGAAAATTTTTCGAACGCTACCAAACTTCAAATCTCCATGAATCATGCCATTTTTTTTTTATTTTTTTTTTTTTTTTTTTTTTTAGCTTTTCTACAACCCTGTCTTCTATGCTTCAATGTATCAGACGATCTGCAGTGATCCTTCCACACCGAACATACTTGAACCTCGATTCCATTTCGACAACTCAAACACGTTCTTCTATGCACGTGCTTGGACATAAAACGCGTGCTAGTGTTACAGTAACACGTGCTTGGACTCAAACGCGTGGTACACTAATCTCAAACACGTTCTCCAAACCAAACGCGTGCTACAGTGACGCAGTTTTAAACCAAACGCGTGGGCCTCTGTCAAACACGTGGTCTAGCATCAAACACGTGGTCCAAAGCCAAACGCGTGGTCTAAATCCAAACGCGTGTTACCAGTACCACGTACTTTTCCAAGTGCGTGTGATCAAAAGTAAACACGTGCAACAATGTAAACGCGTGGTACAAACGCGTGACACCTAGGAATTTGCAAACGCGTTATAAGTAAACACGTGAAATTAGGGTTTGTAAACGCGTGTTTTCCCAAACGCGTGGTAATCTCATCTGCACAAAACAGATCTGATCGAAGTTCTTCATTCAAAAACCCTAAAAACGAACCACGAATCAGAGACATAAAGCCTCTCCTGCTCTGATACCACTTGAAAGTGCAGGACCGATCGATTCGCGATTCCTACGACTATGTAAGTGCGGAATCCAAACATAATCGTTATTGAGGAAATTGAATGAAACACATATATATGAACACGAAATCAATATGAACAGGAGATATAAATCTGATTCCTTTATCATTAGTCGAATGATTACAATGAATAAATCCGTTTACAATACATCTACGATGATTACGGATTACAATCAACGAGACGACTCTTGATAATCGAATAATATGGTGGACTTACGGACTGAGGTTTGCGCATACCTCAGCCTGCCGTGAATGAAATCTGTTGCAACTCAAATCATTGCCTAAAACCGAAACCTAAGAACACTATATATAGGCTAGAAATGGGCTGGGCTTCAAACTCGTGGGCTTCCAAACGCGTGGACCAAACACGTGCTACAGTAACACGTGATTGGCCAAACTCGTGTTACTGTTCACACGAGTTTGTCCAAACTCGTGGTACTGTTCACACGAGTTTATCCTGTTGTCTGGAAAATCTCTGTAAAGTAACAGCCCTTTAATTGAGATGCATCGGACACAAATTGTGCACCAAAACGTGCACTTACAGTCTCCCCCTTGGCCGATGCACTCAATTCATTCACCGATAATCATTAGCAATCGAAAACCTGCAAAAGCAAACTCCCCCTTAACTAATGATACCGGGTCTTCTTTTGTTGAGACTCGATCTTCTGACACAACACTCTGATCTTCAAACTCCAAAATCTCTGTATCTCTGTGACAACCAACTAACCTAACACATCTCATTGTAGTTCTCCCCCTCAACAGTAGCCATCTCCGAATTAAACATATGCAATCTTCTTCCTGCTTGGAACTTTGCTCGAGACATTCCTCGACTTGCTTAACCGGCATATAATAGAGAAGTTGAATTTCCAACAATCAGCATTAAATCAATCAGCTCTCACAAAAATAAGAAACTCTGTAGCTTGAATCACAAACTGCAGTACCAAAAATCCTGTCTCAACTAGCAGCATCTGACTTTGTCTTGTACCTTCACAATTCCACCAACCACCCGAAGTCTTTCCTATCAGATCTCCCCTTCAGTTGTATACACCACCAAATATAAAGATCTTTAATCTCGCAATCACAATAAATGATCGCCTGATAATCATCTCTATTATTGGAATATAAATAGGTTCAATCTTCAATTACTTAACAACAGATGACCAACTTCGTTGCTCTTAATATTTCGACAAAGTTTCCACAACTGCCATCTATTTGATACTTGAGCATATTTCACATTAAGCACACCATCATCTAAACACAGATCTTGGTTTGTCTCTCAAGTAGCACAGAATTTTACTCAGAAATCTGAAATTTTTTATCTCCCCCTTTTCTCTGCAAAATTCTGAAATCTAGCCCATCTTAGGTTTTAAATATCTCCCATTCTGGAGGTTCTTCAAAAAGCTTAGAGCTCACGACGGTTAAAACTCTTCGACTTATCAAATCCTCTATTCCTGTCAGTTGCAAGATTTCTTCCAGTACGTTGCATAAAACGACGAGCTTTTATAGTGAGCATAGCCATTTGCCATTTCAAGTCCATTTCCTCTAAATTATCGGGATCAATTTGTTCAAAATCTCTGATACCACTTGTAAGTGCAGGGGACCGATCGATTCGCGATTCCTACGACTATGTAAGTGCGGAATCCAAACATAATCGTTATTGAGGTAATTGAATGAAACACATATATATGAACACGAAATCAATATGAACAGGAGATATAAATCTGATTCCTTTATCATTAGTCGAATGATTACAATGAATAAATCCGTTTACAATACATCTACGATGATTACGGATTACAATCAACGAGACGACTCTTGATAATCGAATAATATGGTGGACTTACGGACTGAGGTTTGCGCATACCTCAGCCTGCCGTGAATGAAATCTGTTGCAACTCAAATCATTGCCTAAAACCGAAACCTAAGAACACTATATATAGGCTAGAAATGGGCTGGCTTCAAACTCGTGGGCTTCCAAACGCGTGGACCAAACACGTGCTACAGTAACACGTGATTGGCCAAACTCGTGTTACTGTTCACACGAGTTTGTCCAAACTCGTGGTACTGTTCACACGAGTTTATCCTGTTGTCTGGAAAATCTCTGTAAAGTAACAGCCCTTTAATTGAGATGCATCGGACACAAATTGTGCACCAAAACGTGCACTTACAAGAGTTAGTCGCCTCCACCTCGAATTCTTTCTGATAGTCTTTTCTACTGTCAAAGTTGTCAGTTGTGTAGCTAGTTAGCATAAAATCTATTGACATTCGACTCCCCTCCTCTCCTCAAATCCATCTTCATCTTTCTTTTTTAGCCCAAGCAGCTCCCAGCCTTTAAGATTTAATTTTGACTTTAGGTTTTTGAATTATAACATATTATACTAACCCACATATATTTGTACAAATAATACTAATTACCCTAATCTGGGAATATATCGTTAGAATTTGATATAATGTAGATTCAAATAGTACCTGTTAGATAACATTATACCCAGCATGTTGAAGAATTTATACCTACATAGATAGTCACATAAGATAAGCTATATATTCAAACTTCCCAATAGTCTAAAACATTCATCAAGATCAGGCCTCAGATTGTATTATTTTAAGATACTATAGTATTTTAATCTTAATTATCACACAAACAATGACATATACAGAATAACTTATGCTCAACCTGCCTATAGTTATTGATTACAGATCTAGAAGATATAACCTCACCGTCACCTACTTAGCTTGATTGAAGCCATGTGTGAACCACGTAGCATTGATGGTCATGTTTTTCGCCTGGCCAATGTCACCTCGATACTAAACTATTGATCTTTGGAGTTGGACCGACACGCCTTGTCACTATGATGGGCTCCTGGCTACCCGTGGATTTGGAGTCCCCAAAATCATCATTACTACAATGACCACCAAACACGTAAAGTGCCCTACTGAAGCCCTATACAATTCTATCAAACTGATGTTTTCTACATTACAACTATGAGACGTGAACTTGTTAATAATGTAAGAGGGGTACCACGTAAAAGACCTTTTCGATCTGAGACACACCGGAACTTCAATATGAAAACCTTAAGTGGATTTGGTTGCTGAAACTCTGGTCCGAAGTAGAACATTCCCAACATTGCATGGGTGCAAGGCGACCTTAGGCAGCCTTTCTCATCTGTTGATACATCAGTGTCGAACAAAATCATTTAATCAACTATGACCCTCCCATAGATATGAACTAAATTTAATACATGAAAACTACCTTTTAGAGTTGAGAATCGTTAAAGATACATACAACATATATGTGTGTATATATATATGTATGCAGAAGTCAAAAGATATGAATTATATCTATATATCTATATATATGCGAAAAAAATAAAAAAAGAGGGATAAAATCACTAACCTCAGGAGCACCTACATTCTTGATCACTGGAATTGTATTACCTTGTACTCAAATACAACATATATATCTATCTAATTAGAGAGCAAGTATACAATATTAGATACGCAACATATATAATCCATTTGATCACATATCTTCTTTTGACTTTTGTATCCAAAATTACAATGCTTACAGGAACAATAGATTTTATACTCTAAAATAACAACATAAAAGATCATATGAAAAAAAGAGACATAATATAGATAAAACTATAAAAATTAAATCAGAAGATGTTCAAACTGGTGAAATTCTGATGTCTTTTCTTTGTGTCAAAAAAATGTAAATTGAGACCTCGACTACCCGAAACCCATCCCCACGTCACATGCCACGACGAAAAAGTATTTCAAAGAGATATAACTTTATTTAGCCCGTTGGTTTAAGTTTAAGTGAATAACAACTAACCACATTCTAAATTTATAGGTATAAAAGAATAAAAAGTGAAGTAACAACTTGATTCAATGAAAGAGGTACCTTGCATTGGAACCAGGCACCACGTCAATTCCGCCAGTTGGCCAACTTTGAAGTTCGAACTCCATGATACCAGGCTGCTTCCCTTCTGTTTCCCGCGGGCTAGGCAACTATTTTCTTTCTTTTTTATTTAAGATCTTTCTTATTTACCTTTAAGGCATCCTATTATCCGTTTTGAGTTTCTCAATTATTACAACTATCAAAATGACAATCAAATGTCTTGATGAGAATGGAATAGCAAAATCACGAATCTAATGCAAATTAAAATTGAAATAAAACTAAACCAATATAATGTCTACTGCATTTTTGTTTTTATCATTCGAAAGTTCGATTCCTTATCATCTACAACTTTTTGTCTATTAGATTTTCATTGATAGATATAGTAATTTACATAGAAATAAAAGGCAAACGGACAATTAAGCATAAAATGACAGACCAAGAAAACATTATATATCCTGAAAAGTAGAAATCCATTCAGGTGTTTCATCAAGCAATTGGCACACCTATCCATATTATGCCAACACCAATAGATATCACCCAATTGTTCCACTGGATTATTTATTAAAAAGTGAGATATAAAGCTTAAACTTAATGGGAAAAAAGAGCAATTAATGAAAAACCGTATAGATTGATAGGTGATACCGTTTGGGGTGGATTTCTCGTTGAAGAATAACAAAGAAATGAAATCTTAGTTAAGAAACCAAGATTTTTCACCTGAAATCAAAAAGAATATTAACCCCAAACTTTTTTCTCAAGAAGAATCTACTCCTAATTTTTCGATTAGGGTCAACATCGAACACCAAAGGTTTTCTGGCTGACCATAGCCAAAAACTACTCATATGTACTTCTATAATAAAATCATGAAGCGCGTTGTCGCGGGAACAACTTTTTTGCAAGTGAGTAGGAACACCTATGATTGAGCTAAAAATTACCGAGATTCAAATATGAGTTTACAAAAGGTCTATCTCAATGTTCGTTTCAGAAGTGGGAGACCTGCAAGTTGTTTTGTATTTTTTAGCATTCATATGCAATTAAAGTTTTTGAAGTTTGGACCATGAAACCCTATAACGCAGCTGAACTCTTGTCTCTCGTATAGTCATATGTAGTTTCTGCAACAAAAAAGAAAAAGAAAAGTTTTAATCTTGGCATAAGTATTCTCGTAAACAAATCAAAAGCCACACTAACTTTCTGCAATTTATATTTGACATCCATCTATATCATAGGAATGTTGTATATAGTTTATACATATATAAGTTTCACATTGTTAAAAATCTAGTTAATCAATACAATATGATATAAGTAATTGTCTCGTATGATTGTGAAGTAGCAGATAGCCAGATATAGTAACCTGTACATAGTCACACACATAACTATTTGGGTATTATCATAACCGCCACCAAGTATTTTTGAAAGGTATTCAATTAATCAAACTAAAGCAGCATAAGAGACTATTTTTACGGTGCTTGGCAATCATCTAAACGTATCCACAAAGGGGGACAAAAACGTAAAATAAAAGCATCGTATTTAATACTATAAATATAGGAGCGCAAAAAGAATGAAAAGGTAAATGTTATAGTTACAAAGCATAAGACGATGGAGGGCTGTGTTTCACTTTGCTAGCTTTGCTTTTAATTATTCTAACTTTATATATCAGTTCCTGAAACCATATAATAAGAATAGAGGCAACATATTAGTGTGATTCATGGAAAAAGCGAGTGTACTTAATGTTTCAGTATAACAGAGTCCTGACAACACGGAGAATGTTAACAGACCTTCACAGCACTTGTTGTTGCTGCCAAATAAATCTTTGCTTTTGATCCTATTCTGGATATAAAACGTAATTCAATAATTTAGTTAAGTGCTGAGATTACCAGAATGACACTATTGTGTAGTTGTAGGTGCAACAATGAATTATGTAATGTTTACAGTTTCTAATTTTAAAAATCACAAAGAAATCTGAACTCAGTGATCCTATTTGATTAAAAGAATGCTTTGTACCAAAATAAGGTTGTTACTGGTGTACTTGCTGAAAATGGACATAAACACACAAAATAAAACTTTATATGAGTAGAGCATACCAAAGGAGTTTCCGCTGACATCATTCATATTAGAAATCTGGAGCAAATGGTTCCTGCCCACGCGTTGCATATTATTAGGATGAAGTGATGCTTTCTGCAGGCCCATCAAACTGACAAACCTGCATTTCAACTTTAATTATAAGGATGATGTGCCACAAACTGAATAAAGAAAGAGAATAGCACCAGAGCTTGCCTTGTGCAATTTGGTTCCTGATCCAAGTAGTTGGCACATGATCAAATAAGTTCATAGAAGCTGGATTTGGATGCTTCACTGATGAAATTACCCAACACTATAAATTTGTGAACTAACTACTCAAATGCATCCAATTATAAACTTTCTATTGAAGAAATGATAAAAAGAACATCTATTGAAGAATATTTACCTTGCTTCATCCCATTAGCATTGACCTTCTATTTTTCAACAACAGACTTAACATTTTTGTGATGCAACCGCCTTTGCACTTGCATTGGTGGGCAGCTCGTTGTTACCCTTTCTTATTCCGCCCCTGCTTGATTTCCCTGCCATATCTATTCCTGAAGCACCTAAACGCCAAATACGAATTAAAAACCATATCAAAACAACATAAAAACAATACTAATACTATACAATAATTATAAAAAGGATTTTTATTTGAAAAAGCACCCATCAATATACATACTCATCGTGTCGTAAAAAAGATAACTTACAATAATAACAAACATATATAACAAACAAATACACATATACGTATGGTTATAACCAGACTAACCAGTGATATAGATATAAGTAAAGAATAATATAATCTTTGGAAAAACCATTTCACTAAAATCAGATGATAGAAAAAATCATCAAAAAAGGGGGAAATAATTGCAATGTTGCAAGCAATAAAAGGAAAAAACACACCTTGTTTCAATCAGATTAAGGAAGCATCACATAGGGTCAGATTGTCCATAAAATCCCAAAAATCAACAAAAGCATGGCCGAACCAAAAAACCCCAAATTAGCAAAACCCTAAATTTTGCACAAGAGTAATGATGACACTCCTTATATATGATTTCAGAAAGCACTAATCACCTATCAAAGTAGAAGGAAGGAGAAGACGAAGTAAAAGGAGAGAATGAAGTCGGTTTGTAACTGAGATTTGAGAATGAATTAGAAAGTTGTAGAAGATGGCTGATGATATATTTATAAAAATATATAAATATAGGTGAAGTGAGAATCACCAACATATATGGTGAGAACCGTGAGAACCACTAAAAAATCATCTCTAAGGGCTTTGCCCTTAGAGTTAAGGGCTATGCCCGTACCGTATACAACCGTCACCATCTCTTGGATCGCCGCCATCAAATCCATACGATTCCCATATGCGTCCCTTGACGGTCAGTGTTTTTTTTGTTTTTTTTTTTTTTTTTTTTTTTTTTTTTTTTTTTTTTTTTTTTTTTTTTTTTTTTTTTTTTTTTTTTTTTTTTTTTAAAAAAAAAATTTTTTTTTTTTTTTTTTGAATGGTTTTTGTTAAAAGAAAATAAAAAACAAAAAAAAGTTTCAAAAAATGAAAAATAAAAATTAAAAAAATAAAAAACCACACAAAAAAGAAGAAAAAGGGAGGAAAACTAGTGGTTCTCACGGTTCTCTCCATATTTGTGGTTCTCACGTTAACTTATACTAAATTGGTTATTATATAAGTAATATATATATATATATATATATTAAATATGGTTTGAGAATTTAATAGAGAATATGGTTTGAATGCAATATTTTGACGATTAATCTTATAACAAAACAAGTTTTTTTACCCGGGCGTTGCACCGGGAGAAAAACATAACTCTATTAACAAAAGTTAAAAAACATTAAGTCGAAAAACAAAATTTGCGTGGCAAAAATTGAGAAAATAAAAGTTGTGGTCAAAAGTAAAGAAAATGAAACTTTGGTAACAAATATTAGAAACCAAAAGTTATGTCGTAAAAGCAAATAACAAAAATTTTCGGAGTGAAACTTTAAAAAACAAAGTTGTGGAAAAAAGTACAAAAGTTAAGAAATTTATACTTGAAAACAAAGTTGTGGAAAAAAGTACAAAAGTTAAGAAATTTATACTTGAAAACAAAGTTTATCTGACGAAAGTTTAAAAAACAAAAGTTATGTGACAAAAAGTAAAAGCGAAAATGTAAATATAAAAAAAAAAAAATTTCTTTGTGTATTTTTTGTAGTCTGCGCGCAAGATTCCTTTACATTATTGGTTTTGTATCTATATTTGGTGTGGCTCAATTGTGAGATTTATTACATGGTCAAATTTGAGATTTTTATAAATTTATTTAATTTTAAAAACTTAGAAAATAAACATTTATAAACATCAAAACAAATATTACATGAACATTATATCTTATATTTTATCTTATGTTAAAGAGTTATCGACACAAATCGTCCCTGTGGTTTACCAAAAACATCACCGTTCGTCCCTGTGCTTCAATAACCTCACCAGCAGTCCTTTATAGGAGGATAAGGTTCACCTTTAGTCCTTTGGGATAACGACCGTTATGCCTCCTCCGTTACCACCCCCACGTGCGTTCCACGTGAGGGGTAATCCAGACTTTTCCCTCTCCCCTTTTGGCTGCACTCTCTTTCTTCTCTTATATAATAACCAATTGTAACAGTAGGTTAACAAGGTAGGTGGAAAAGATGATATGGCAGGTGAACTGTTAACATATCTTAGGGAAGAGGAAAGGTGAAACATTGAAGGTGATTGATATCACCGACTTCCATTTCTTCCTTTTCTGATTTATTAATTCTTTGTGTATTTTTTTTTTTAAATTCATATTTCTTAGTGTAAAATAATTAAACATAGCCAAACATGTTTTCTCTCTTTCGTTTTTTGATGAAAAGATACAAAATTTTCATCCATTATATAGCTCTCTTCATGTGTACTATCTTGTCTTCATTAAAAATTCTTTACTTTTATTTTACACAAGGTAGGTGGAAAAGATGATATGGCAGGTGAACTGTTAACATATCTTAGGGAAGAGGAAAGGTGAAACATTGAAGGTGATTGATATCACCGACTTCCATTTCTTCCTTTTCTGATTTATTAATTCTTTGTGTATTTTTTGTAGTCTGCGCGCAAGATTCCTTTACATTATTGGTTTTGTATCTATATTTGGTGTGGCTCAATTGTGAGATTTATTACATGGTCAAATTTGAGATTTTTATAAATTTATTTAATTTTAAAAACTTAGAAAATAAACATTTATAAACATCAAAATACATAAAAATTACGTGAACATTTATAAACATCAAAACAAATATTACATGAACATTATATCTTATATTTTATCTTATGTTAAAGAGTTATCGACACAAATCGTCCCTGTGGTTTACCAAAAACATCACCGTTCGTCCCTGTGCTTCAATAACCTCACCAGCAGTCCTTTATAGGAGGATAAGGTTCACCTTTAGTCCTTTGGGATAACGACCGTTATGCCTCCTCCGTTACCACCCCCACGTGCGTTCCACGTGAGGGGTAATCCAGACTTTTCCCTCTCCCCTTTTGGCTGCACTCTCTTTCTTCTCTTATATAATACTCCTTTCCACCCTTTTTTCATTCTTTATTAATCCTCAAAAATAAACAAACGATTCAACAAAACCCTTTTCATTCCTCCCTTTTCAATGTTCTAAAAAAACCCTAAAAAGAAATGTCTTGTCCACTGTATACTATTCGTGCTCGTGGAGAAGACCACTTATGGAACCTCGACCAAATATATCGTAAGTTTTTCTCTTGTTTTTAGGGTTTGATTTATATTTTTTGTTTTTTTTGGGTTTAATATTTATTCTTGGTTTTTTTCTTTTTAACTGTTAAAGTAATTTTTTTTCATTATATGTTTCATGTAGATTCTTATGCTGGGTTGTTCTCATTGATGATTCACCATGGAGGTTTTTTCACCGAATGACCAGGTCTATCATATGAAAAAGGTAAGATTAACTATGCTGACTGCATAAATATTGATCACTTTTCAGTTCATGAAATGGACTCCATTATGGAGGATTTAGGTTACAGTGAAAAACAAGTTATGTACTATCATTTTTTAAAACCAGGAGTTCATTAGATGATGGTCTGCAACCCCTAGTGAGTGACCAAGATGTTAATAATATGTCTAAGTATGTAGAGAATGCCAATCTGATATCTGTTTACATAGAACATGGCATGACAAACTTAGCAGATTATTTTGTGCCTAGAAACTCCAAAGTTGTGATTGAGGAGATCCCTGATGATGACACAGCTACTTCATCTAGGCCCTTGCCAAAGCAAAAAACTGGACCTTATAGGAGATTATTACTTGATTGGAATGAGGAACCTGATTTAACCCCTAGCACTCAAGAAAACTTAGTTAGTGACAATGCCAATGTGGTTCTAGTTAGAGTGCAGGGGGTCCAAGTCAAGCTAATTCAACTCCAAGTCAAGATGCGGTGGTCCAAGTCAGCTAATCCAACTCCAAGTCAAGCTGCGGTGGTCCAAGTCAATCTGCTGCTGCTCCAAGTCAATCTGCTGCTGTCCAAGTTAATTTGCTGCTGCTCCAATACCTATGCTGGTGGTCTAAGTCAATATACTGCAAGTGTAAGAGCATCTACTTCCAGTATTATTCGAAGTCCATGTGGTAAAAGATGCAGGCTCAAAAGCAAGCAATAATGTCATGTATTATGCTACTTATGTGGTTATGTAATATCTGGTCTTTTGGAACTTTAAGCTACTTATGTATTATGTCCTTGGCTACTTATGTCCATTATGTGTTGTTTATATTCTGCATGGTTTATATTCTGCATTGTTTATATTTGTCATGTATATATTTGTCATGTATATATTTGTCATGTATATATTTGTCAAAAACACAAAAATGTCAACAAAATATTCCCAATTTATTGTCATCCAAACCATAAACTGATAATATCTCCCAAATACAAAAGAGTACACACATTTGGTTCAAACTAATAACAAAGACACAAGAAAGGCAATTAAAATGGTAGCAACCACCAACAGTGTCTTCAATTTTTTCACTTCCTGATGTGTGAAATCTAGTTTAAAAATTTATAACAAGATCTACGCTAACTGACTACAACACACTTACGGGCAGTGTACCCGTTCGTATGTAATATAGCTAACTGGCAAGACCAGGATCGAACACAAGGACTGAATATTGTACTAAAGGTTGTAAAAATGTGAAACAAGTAAAAGGTTTGGTGTGACCGAATTGTCACTTTGCGTTTCTGAAAGCTAAGTAATTAACGAGTAAAATAAAGTACTCAACCGGATTAACGAGAGCACGAGAAAATAGTTTGAGTTGTAAACAATAGTTAAAAAGCCATCTATGTCGAATCCAAAAAGTCTAGGTTGCATATAGGTTAAGCTCAAAATTCGTTAATGTTGGTAATAATAATCGTGACAAGACAAAACACAAACGGGTACCACCTACGTTTGTAAAATCGACTAAATCACCTAATTAATCCAATTTCTTGCAACAAGTGGTAGCACCAACCTTATTACAATTCCTTGAACTAACTAGTTAGTTTGATTATTCAAATAACAATTTTTATCTTTGTGAAAGAAACGTGGTACCACCAACCGTTAAATCCACTTAACAAAGTAATTTCTATTAAACTTGTATCCTTTACTATCATACCATGACCTAGCAATAGTTATTCATAGACAAACAACTAAAATAATACTTGCATTCAACTAGTACCACTAACAAAGAACACAAATATCACCAAGAACACAAGATTAAGTAAAAGAAATCACTTCATTAAGATCTTGACAAATGTTAAGTAAAACCAACTTGAATTCAAAATATTATGCAACCATAACTAATTGTTTCACTTCATCTTCATAGATGTATAGAGATTTAGCTACTCACAATGAAAAAAGCTAAAGAATCAAATAAAAAAGAGAACATGATGTACCAAAATAGAGTAATAATCCAAATCGAGGTTACAAGTTAGCTACAATCACTAAACAAGAGCCAAAAATAATCTTCAAGTCTTCAAATGAGTTGGAGTAGTGAATATCCCTTGAAAACCCTTGAAAAATGGCTGGAGTAAGTGTGTGTGAGCTAAAGTGTCCAAGATTAGGTTAAGGGTTGAGTGGTTGTTGGTATTTATACCCCATGAGAGAGAAAATAGTGATGTCAGCTCGATCTCGCGCCGCGAGGGGCTTTGGTCGCGCCGCAAGGAGTCCAAAATTCGATCACCTGAACACTGACGCACAACTTGTGCCGCGAGGATCAAAACTCGCGCCGCGAGTTCCTTCAGATTTTGAGGGTTCAGCTACGTTTTCACCATGACTCATCCGTAAGTGCATTTGGACCATTCCTAAGTCGTTTTCTACCATTTGTAAGTGATATACATGTGAGTCCCTCGATAGCTACAGATCGCTTTCGAGATCGTCTATTGTTATGTCGTGAGTGCGGAATCCTCACGAGATAACTAGTTTGATTAGTTATCGAATATATTGCTAATTATAAGTATATAATCAGCCGTATATATCCTATATTCGTTTTCTAATTGGTAGAAACGAACTTAGTCAGCTGAAGGTGTGTGTGAGTTGAACGAACTTTTTTTAATTTAGGGTTTCCATTCATATATATATGTTTCTGATCGATATTGGGCCTGCTGGGCTTTGTTCTTACGAACTTAGCAGCCCAGCCCATATAACGAAGATTATCTTCGTTTGTTCCTAACGAAGATTATCTTCGTTAGTACTAATTTCCATCAGCATCTATGTCTAGTTATTTTCCAAGTATTTCACGTACAAGGAACCTAACGTATATTATGTTTGTACTTGTATAACACACATAACAAACATCATATATAAACACATATATATAACACCAAAACATGTAATCGATCATTACCAAAACATGAAGTCCATAATCTATCAATTACACATATATAAATAAGACATAAAGTAACATAATGTCTTAATCTAAAAGACTAATTAAATCTAAGTTGTTGTTGTCACATCAACATGCATCAACAAACTCCCCCTTGACAGCAGCATCTTCGATTTCTTCAGTCTTCAAAAAAAAAAAATCTTTGTCATCCATCAAATAACAATCGCTTGCTATTTGCATGGATATTTTTGTGTAAGCAGACTTGGAGAATCTTACGATATCGACCTTCTTCATTCTTCCAAAATGGTAAAAATGAACATTCAGTATCGTATAATTTTTTCTGATCATTTCTTGAGAAGTTAACCAACTGCATTGGATCATACATCCTTCTCAACAACATCTTCTTCTTCGAGTCTGCATACATCTTGGCTTCACCAGAATTTCGATCAATCTCCCAATTATCCATCTTATCCAAGACATCTTGTGCCCACTTCTTGGCAGGGACTTTGATCATACACTTGATATCATGTTGAATATACTCAACACTTTTATCTGGCTTAACCACCTTCTTCTTCCGTCTTGGTTCAATATGAAACTTTGGTTTCTCTGAGTCTTTCATATTCAATCTCAACTTGAAATCTTCATGAAGATTCTTACCAAGAACATCAGCAAGACCATAACCACTTGGATTGATAATCCAGTTATTTCCGAGTTCATGTAAATCTTCTTCACACAAACTTCTGAAGTGTCTCTCACACCACGCTAAATACTGACAACCTTCTGGTCTTTTAAGAACGAACAGCTTCAATTCTTCATCATAGAACCAACTCCAGATTATCATCTTATATTTTGCAGCATCTTTATCTGAGATGTGAGTCCAATACATAATGGGTTTCAAAGTATCCTTAGTGACTATATATTCATTAATTCTTTGCCCAGGCACAAGTCGATCAATCTCTTGCAGTGGATCATCTTCTCTGAGAGGAACTGGATAATCATTTGGATCAAAAGGTCTTGTCAAGTTAATTTCCCAGTCGAAAGGAATCAATGCATCATCAACCTTAGCATATACCACAAAGTTTAAAACTTTAGTGGTGCTACTAATTGGAGCTTGAAGCATTCTTTCCTTAACTTCTTTTCTCTTCAACTCTAACACTTTTCTCTCTTCTATAGATGGATCTTCAGGAATTGAGTCCCAAAATTCATCAAACCCATAAGGTTTCTTGAATATGTTTAGATCCGGTTCAGGAACAAACTCACCCTCCTCAAGTTCATCACCATCAAAAAATAATTCTGCATCATCTGAGTCAAGTGCTTCAACAACCTCAGCATCACGAGGATCACTTGATCCACCCGCACCAGAAGTACCAACCTGGGTAGTATCTCCTCCTGTCTCCCCCTGAGTCTCAACACCTTTTCCTTTGTCAGAAACTGGGCGAGGATCAATCCTATTACCAGCATTATCAGCATCATCATCATCATTCTGACGTCTTGGCTGAACTACTGACAATCTGCAAACTTCTTCAGGAACATCTCCCCCTTGATTCTTGACCCAGTTTATTAAAAAGGTCAAAGCAGCTCGAACATCCGTAAGATCAGACTCTAATGTATCAACACGAGCCTGAAAAATATCAATACGCCGAACTAGTGAGTAATCTGAAGGAAGAGGAGGAATAATAGGCAATCTGGGCAAACAGGAGCAACCTCAGAATCATAATTCAAGTGATCTCTAATAATATCAACATTTTCATCAATAGGAGTACCAGGAAAAGAAATTGGACCCTTAAGTGAAGTAAACACACTATCATAAGCAAAACATACTTTCTCCTAGCAATATAGGTAAGGCAGGAGGCACCAGTGGATGCAACAGTACAGTACCAGCAACAGAAGGAACCTGTGCTGTAGAGACAGCAGGAATAGCAGCAGCAGTTGATCGTGGATAATCAGGAATAGATACTGAAGTAACCTCAGTAATTCGTGCACGCTTAGCTCTGGTATAAGTAAGAGGAGCATCCAATGTCCTCGTAGGACCTCTGGTCTGTATGGAAGTTGTAAAAACATCTGTAGAAGTCCGAACTCTGGAAGTAGTAGGGCCTGAAGTACCAACAGTACTTGTACCTACATGAATTGGACTTGGTGCCATATCTCTATGTTCCACTTCTTCTTGATTATGAAGTACATCTTCTTGTCCAGCACCATCATCCTGATTAACTTGACTATCATGTTCATTATGAACAGATTGATCCGTATCAGAAAGTGCAGGAGAAGAATGACATGCCTTACTCCGACGCTCTCGGCGTAAAGCACCAGGTACACCTTCTCGAGAAAAGTGATGTGAATGATCACTTCCTGAATCAGCATGGACATCATGAGCCATCTTAGTTCGATGCTCATTACTAGAATCAGCAGCGACACTATCATATTCATCTGTGTCTTCCTCAACTGCATCATCACCACCATGAGAACCATCAGAACCAGCTTCTACACCACCATCATTCCCATGATCAGAGTCATCAGAATCAGAATCACCATCGGAATCATCATCAGAACCCTCTTCATCATCATGATCAGAATCGTCATCATCATCCACTAACATATCATCCTCAAGACAGGATCGATAGTTTGGATCAATCAAATGACCAAAAAGTGGTGGATCATTAAGACCAGCCACGTTTCGAGTGTTGGCTTCTAGATCAGCAAATAGACGCAAAGGCCAAACATGTGGTGTATAGCGAGGACCTTGATCAAATACCAAGTTCGGACAAAAATGTCTAATGATTGCCATAACAAAGCGAGGATATAAAAGAAATCTCTTTTTCGCTTTGGCATTGATTTGATCAATAAATTCTTGATAGAAGTATGCTGAAAAAGGATAAGGTCGATTATAGACCAAGGCAACCATCTGCGAAGAAATCTGAGCAGAAAGCTGATCAAATCCAGCCTTACGATTGCTTAGACATACCAACAAAGCGTAAGCAAGATATCTCCATCGTCCTTGAAATCCACTTTTGTCAAAAGGAAGTTTAATTTCACCAACATAGCCCATCCTTTGAAAACATCGACGAATAAGTTCAAACTCATAAGCCAATTCCACTGCTTCGTCTGGTTCTTCACCTAAATGCAGAATATCACGAAGCATTGCAACATTGAAATCAAATGTGATTCCTTCGACAGTAGCACGAACAAAACTATGACCATTAACCATAACCTCATGAGCAGTCCTCCAGAAAGCATCGATATACTGCCTAATGAGTCTTGGTGAATCACAAAATGCAAAGGAAAGCCTTGAGCGAGCGATATAATCAAACATCTCATGATAATGGTCGCAATTATGTTGATCTGGATCAAGATTTAGGGCAAGATTGTGCTTCTTAATGAATTGACGCGGAGCAAGAGCCATTTCTGTAAAACAAATCACAATATAAAAACAATTACGAGATTAGCACAATAAATGAGTAGCAGACTTGGATGAACTTAATCAAAAATTTCGTAAGTTAAAACTGTACGACATTACTCTTTAAGTTCGTAAAAAGAATCTGTACGAAAATAGGGCTTAAGTTCGTTAGTTAACAATAAACGAAGATAGCATGCTAAAATAAAAAACATAACTAAGTTCGTTAGTTAACAATAACTCCTAAATTCGTTAGTTGGAAACAGAGACTAATTTCGAAAGCATTGCTCAGAACCTAAGTTCGTAGACACTGAACGAAGAATAAGTTCGTAAAAACACTCTGAACAGCACCTCGTCCCAAGTTCAAACATTCGATTTGATAAAAATTGGTTAACAATCGATTTGCCCGAAATCAAATACAAAACTTTTGTATCAAGTAATTGAAGCATAACCCACTTCGATTTTACAGACGAATTAAAGATTCAATGGGTTAAAATCTCAAAACGAAATTAAACCCTAAAAATCTAAATTTTTATAAAAACCGATTAAGTTCTTGCAAAAATTGGGCAAAATAACCAGTTAGAATTGGGGATTTGTGAATGAGAATACTCGATAATATACCTGAATCACTAATTGCAACACCAATCGAAACAAGAAGCAAAAGATCGAGTGAAAACAAGTGAGTTGAGTGATACAGGAGAGTAGATTAAGTTCGTTTTATTGAAAAATATGAAAATGTAAAAAGTAAAACGAATTAACCTGGTATTTATATAGTTGGTAAAAACGGGTTAAAACAGGTCGGTTAGGTAATCGGTCACAATTATGTTCGAACGAAGTTATCCTTCGTAAGAACAACTGGAACAATACAATTTTTAACTTCCTGAACGAAGATAGAAGTTATCTTCGTTAGAGGACTGCTGAACGAAAATAAGTCTATTTTCATAAGAACAATTCTGAACGAAGATAATACTATCTTCGTAAAAATAAATCTGCACTTAAGAAATTTTCAGATTCAGCTAAATTCGTGAGAAATCATTTCAAACACATGAAATTTCCAGATTTTCCATCACGAAGTTTTCCACGACGCTACCGTTTACCTAAACCTGTTCATAGCAAAAACTCGTTAAAAGCAACCTGTTCATGCCTTGTACCAAGAAGTTCCATCATCCAAAATCATCATCATAATGTAAGTATTTGACGAACATTATAATCTTGAATAAAAACTCCAAAGTTTAAAACCAACCATCAACAAACCTGAAAATAATCAATGGACATATTAACAGCGTTACCAACTACGATCATGATACGGAGAACATCTCTCTAATCATTGAGATGCTTGACGGCAAACCATCTTGAAACACTTAAGTCCCATATTAGATGCCGTCTACAAAACAAACAAACAATGAATAGTCCAAAAATCCAATGAAGAACTTTATAAAGTTTCCGGAATCATGTCATAAGTCAAGGTACGAAAATCAAAAGAAACAGGTATCAACACTGATTATTTTCACTAAATACATGAATTGTAAAGTAAATAAATACTCCAAAAGCAAGTTCATGTATTCTTCCTTCACGTGCCCATATCTGCATCACAATATTGTCACTTCACACCAAAAATCTTGTCTCCACGATATCATCAGTATGAATAACACTGTATTGCAACAAAAATCAGCACTCCAACTTTATCTTCTTAACCTGAACACTGCACACTTACCAAAAACTCAATAACACATTAAGAGCAAAAGCATAATAATGCAGAAAATTCAAGCTAAAAACACACAAAATTAGGGTTAACAAATACGAAATAACAAAGATTCTAACAAAAGATCAAGGGAGATCATTCCATTGTCAAACCCTAAAATGTCACCAAGTTATTAATTAAATTCGTAACTAGTAACAACTTAAACTTGTGAGATTTCAAATAACTTTGACTTTTCACATAACACTTAAAAGATCATATTCTAAACTTAAACAAATTAATGTCCATATCAGAAAATCTTCTTTTGTACAAATCACATAACCTCATCAAGAATTCACATGAATGAATTCAGCAAAACATATACTCATCAGAATTTAAGTAGGATCTCTCGTGCAATAAGAACTTATGAAAATACTTTTTTGACTCATTAAAAAGAAAAATAAATCAGAATAAAAATTACAGAATAATAAACTAATCTAAACACTAGTTAACTTAATTTCTTCATTATTCACATGTTACTTGGTTACTGCTGATCAGATCAGATTAGCATGTTACATAAGCCTACTAGCGAGAAATAATTCTCTTATTATTAGTTATGAACAGTGATCCAAAACGATTACCAATATGTTTGTCCTCTTAAACACTCGGTACTTCCAGTTTCCTTTTGGGTTGTGGCACTTTCGTATTACTTGAGCCAAGGACAGTCACCATGTAACCTAGTAAGTTACTCATGCCACAATTTTAATTTGCGAACTTATGTGCCCCATATTCAGATACACTCTCACAATCGACACAAGCACTAAGATTAAGACATTTGGTGAATAAAGTGAGAAAGTCCTTAAGAATCAAGTCAGCAGTGACAGGTCGGTGATTCCTCACGCGCAAAGCAACTTAACTTGACTCACGTACGGAAATATACTCAACATTGCATAATGCTAAGTACTTGCATATTTGTGACATTATTTTTAAGCACTTATGAAAACCCGTGACTTTCGATGAGACTCGTGTAGTGAACTTTCTGACAACCTATCCCAAGTTGGAAGCTTTAGGTAGGCTAGGTATACAAAGACACCCCAAGGACTTACTTGTTCGAATCTCAAAGGCCATATTAGCTTCATATTTTCAACAGATTTATTTGATATTTGCATATCTTGTCACAAATATACATCCGAAAAAGCAATACATACACATATATGTATCCGAGACCTTCTTTATAAAGACCAAATATACATAATTACAATGCAAGATCTTTCATAAGATTTAAAGGACTTGTCTATTTTAAGAACAAGCATTCTCAGCCATATATCTGAGTATGTTTCCCACAAGAACATTGTATACATTTAAGTTCAGATTAAAAGGAAACTTTGGTACTTTGTGCCTATCGATACATCATATAATGGTATCACTGAACTAAGCATTTTAAAGTACAATTAAGTAGGCTTAAAAGCTAAAGTATCGTCACGTCTAATCATGTAGTGCAGTAACCTTACATTATAATTTATTTATTTTTTTTTATTATTTTTTTATTTTATTTTATTTTTAATTTTTTATTTTTTTTTTTATTTTTTTTTTTATATGACTCTATCTATGTACGACTTAAACTACTAAGACTCGAAAAGAAAATTTAAGTTCTTTGAGAGAAACTACTCGGCATTCTTCATACCATTGAGTTGATATAACAACTCATGACGAGGTCTATCAAAAGCTTTAGTGTATAGATCAGCAAGGTTATCATCAGTAATAACCTTTTCTAAATGAATAAGCTTTTTCTCAAAACAGTCACGTAAAAAGTGATGCTTTATATCTATGTGCTTGGTGACTTTAAAGTTTTTCGGATTCTTAGTAATATCTATGGCAGACTTATTATCAATACAAATAGGAGAGTCTGAGATATCCATACCATAGTCGCGCAATTGTTGCTGAATCCAAAGTACCTGAGAACAGCATTGACCAGCAGCTATGTACTCTGCTTCACAGGTAGACTGTGCAACAGATGTCTGCTTCTTGCACTGCCACGATATAATTCTCCCCCCTAAAAGCTGACATCCACCGATGAATTGATGTTGAATACCCTTGGTCAAGCAGAAAACAGTAATAGTATTATTCTTGAACTCAGTGCCATTGTCACTCCTGATTCTCTTAACTTTAACTTCATGGACATTCTCAACTTGTCTAACAAAATCCATAAACCGGTTTGCGGTCTCGTCCTTTGTCTTCATGAAAAATACCCATGAGTACCTTGAGTAATCATCAGTGATTACCAAACAGTAGGACATCCCTCCAATGCTTCTTACGTTCACAGGACCAAAGAGATCCATATGAAGTAATTCGAATGGTTTGGATATAGTGTTGTGCACCTTTGGTTTATGAGGATTCTTATGTTGTTTTTCTTTCAAACACGGTACACATTTATCTTCCATCCCAAACTTCTTAACTGGAACACCTTCAACTAATCCAAGACTAACAAGTTCATTCATCTTCCGAAAGTTAATATGTCCCATTCTACGATGCCAGAGGAGAGATTCAGACTCAATTGCCTTGCTCAACAAACAGAGGGGCTCCGTTGGATTATCAACACCTAAAACTAAGCCATAGATGTCTCTTTTCCTAGGAGCTCTGAGCATTATCCATTCTGCTGGAATAACGAAACCCGACTTCAAGATGAATGCCTCCTTTTCTGTGAAATGAACATTGTTGCCCTTGTCACAGATCTGTGAGACACTCATTAGATTATGAGTAAGTTGTTCCACATAGTTTACTCTTTCTAGAGTAAGTTGTCCATTGACGACATCTCCTTGACCGGTGATGTTTCCGCCCTTGGATCCAGCAAAACTAACGTACGACCCATTTATACCAGTATAATTGGACAAGAGCTTCCTGTCCCCTGTCATGTGTCTGGAGCATCCACTGTCAAGGTACCATAAATGAATTGGTTTCCTAGGAACTCCCTGCACATAAAATGAGAAAAATTAGTTTTCGTTGGGGACCCAAACCTTCTTAGGTTTGGGTCGACCCTTCTCATCCTTGAGAATCAGTTCAGTCCAATATCCATTGCTCGAAGCTGTGGGTAGGACATGATTCTCGTCTTGTCTTCTCACTGGAGGAGACTTCTGACCTCTCGTCGGAGAAGATCTAGGAGAATGAGGGCCATATGAAGGTCGAACACTTGAATGAATTCTGTCATAATATGAATTACGACTATGATTTCTAGGAGCAGAATGAGCAGGTCGTGGAGGTGTTTGAAAACGATTTGAATTCCCATGAACATTTCCTGATGAACCTTTCGGTGGAGATTCACGTCGTTGAGGTATAGTAAACGGTTTTGGAGAAGATTGAACTTTAGCCTCATCAACCTGTTTATCATTACCCAACCCCCTTATTCCTTCCGAGGTGGAACCCTTTGAAGGAGAACCTGATCTTCGAGGTCTATTTGGACATACACTATAAACATGACCCTTTTCATGACAAGCAAAGCAGGAGAGGACCTTGAACTTTTTGTTTGTATCTACCTTTTTATCGGTACCTACAGATTCATTGTTAGCACTAGTGTCCACTGACTTACTTGTTTTTCTATGATTTTCTTTTTCAGGATCTCGTTTAGTTGGTGATATTTTAGACTTTCTAGCACCATCTTTCTCATGTTTACCTTTACTTGGGGATTTCTTAAGTGCAGGCATTAAGATGTGCTTTAAAGCCTTAGTTGCTTCTTCATTAACGACTAATTCGTCTTCAGATTTTCTAATCCTAGACTGCTTAGGTAACGGAGTGAGACGTAGCTGACTTAATTTCTTCATATCCTCAATAGCTACATCCCAGACTTTATCAATCCTCTTAGGGTCAATAGATTCTAATGGGAATTCTAACTTAGTATAGACCCTATTACTCTTGTGAAGTGTAAAGTGTACAATACTGTCTTTATGACCATTAGGAGTAGACTAATTTAGGACAACACCTTTCAATTTCTCTTCCTTGTTAGGTTGAGAAGAAACTCCTTTAGACTTTTTTGTTCCCTCAGGCATCTTTTCCTCAGGAATTGAGTCTTTTGGATTACCATCTTCAACACTAGGTTGAAGTAGGATTTCAGGAATATTAGGATCAACAGTAGTATAGTTATAATTGAAAGGAGGAGGCACGTCTTTATAGGAGATCTTAGCAGTGTCAAGACTCTTAGAAGAAGAATCCTCAAACTTTGTCATATGCATTAAAAGCTCAGCATGTCTAGCAGAATCAGATTTAGCATTTAACTCCAAGATTTCTATCCTAGCATCAGCAAGTTCCTTTTCAATGGTAGCACACTTTTTAGCTAACAAGGAGTAAGCTTCACTACCTACTCTTTCTACGGCCACAGACTGATTGACTTTATCTTTCATAGCTCTAATATCAGACTCTAAAGATCTAATCTTTTCCTTGAAGAATTTTTCTTTATCATTTACAGTTAGACCCTTTTTAATTAACTTATCTCTTTCATCATGAGCAGCATTGACAGCAGATTCTAATTTCTTAATTTGTTCATTCTTTTGTTCAATTTCATCAAACATTCGATTAACAATTTTGCAAACATGAACAATAGTATGTAAAGAATAAGATACCTGTTGGTCTGCCTCTTTGCAATCTGCCATGTAAGCAACAAAGTCATCCACAGTCATGCCAGCCAGAATCTCAAACTCTTGCATCTGCTCTTCAATTGTCTTTTCAACCTTTTCTGTAGCAGAATCTTCTTTAACCTCAGCAGCTTTCACCTCTTCAGTAGCTTTCACTTCATCAAGGTTCTTGACATCTTCTAACTCATCGTCAGATTCGGAATCAGTATCATATACACCAGCAGCAACAGATTCCAATTTCGAATTTTTAATATTTTCATATAAATGCTCTTCACTGTGGTAAACTGTGGTGTCCAAGAAGTCATCAGGAGAATCAACTATTTGATCCATATCATCAAGGATTTCAGCCAAATAAGCGTTATTGGTCTCATCATGTGGAAGATTCCAAACATAAGAACCATCAGGTTGAACAGCTACTATAGCCTTGTCATTGCCGTTGACATTTGCAGTAGGATCATCAGTCAACAAAAGAGCTCTAGTTGAATTTTGATTGAACGAACGATTACCACCTCTATCTTGACGTGTAGGGGTAACATTGGCCTCTCTCTTAGGCCGTTGACACTCTCTGGCAAAATGTCCAAAACCTTCGCAGTTATAGCACTTCACCTTTGACTTGTCAAAGCCCTGAGTACCTCCAGTAAGCTGTCTGCCTGTTCTTTGCATAAACTTTTGCACTCTCCTGGTGATCATGGCCAGTTGCCATTTCAGATCCATTTCTTCAACATCATCTGGATCTATCTGGTCGTAATCTTCATCAATGAGTGCTGGATCTGTGATTCTACCCGCAACAAAAGCTTCATGTGCAGCACACATGGCAGCAAATACATTCATCCTACCCTCAGCTGATTTCATATCCATTGGCATGGACTTGTAACCAGCAGAAGAGGATGTAATGTTACCGAACTTCATATTTCCAGTCTTTGCTCCTTCATTAGCCTTTTTACCCTTGTTACCAGCATCAGTAGCCATGAATCCGGCAAAATCATCTCCATCCATCAGTGGACTAAGATTGTCTGTCTCACCAGTATTACCAACTCCAGAAAAGAAGGCATTAACGTCAGCTGTTGGATTTTTCATAGTGGCATGATAGAGAGATGGATCTTGTGTGAAGTTGTCTTGAAGATCCTTTGCCTTATCCTTCATTTCTCTGTTTCTTAGAGTGGATATTACTCCGTCTATACGAAGAGATGCATAATCAGCTCTTTCTTGCAATTCATGACGAAAATCTTTGTAAGCTTTCGGCAAACCATCCAGGAATTTATCCACTATCTCAGTAGGAGTGTATTTAAGATCAAAGTAAGCTAATTCAACAAGAAGATGTTGATATCTCAGTATAAGATCCTCAACTTGTTCATTCTTTGTAGCATTGAAGCAGTCAAATTGTTTCTTGAGCATTTTAATTCTATTTTGCTTCAATAGTGGATCACCTTCACAGTGAGCTTCAATAGCATCAAACAGTTGCTTTGAAGTCTTGTATTCCTGTTTAGGAAACAGGTGCACTAACTCTTGAGGAATGCACATACGAAGAGTAGAAAGAGCCTTTACTTCAATAGCATAGTTGGCCTTTTCTTCACCTGTTAATTCTCCCACCTTGTATGTAGAAGTAACTCCGTTCACAGTAAGAGTGGGCCACTCATAACCTTCGGTGATCATGAGCCACATGTTTAAGTCTTCTCGTTGAATAAAATCTTCAAATCGACCTCTCCACGCCCAGAAGTCAGCCAATGAAACTAACTTTGGTGGAGAATTAGTACGTCCGACAAGATGATCATGATAAACGAGAGAATTGAGGTATTGGGCAACAGCATTGTTGGTTGAAGATGAGGAAGCCATAAGTGAACAAAGATTTTCGAAAGTTAATGTTTAAACGAAAATGAGTGTTGGAACGAAGATAGCTTTAAGTTCGTAAGGTGAGGTTCTGAACGAAGATAGATTAAGTTCGTAAGCTATATTCGTTTGATGAAGATTCAAAACGAAAATTAGATAAATTCGTTTTCTATCTTCGTTTTGCTAAGTTCGTAAGGAAAACGAACTTAGCGACAGTTAGGGTTTTCGGGAGGTTTTTGGGAGAAAAACAATCAAACAAATGATCTCGAACCTTCGATAAGATATCGAATCGCTCTGATACCACTTGTGAGTCCCTCGATAGCTACAGATCGCTCTCGAGATCGTCTATTGTTATGTCGTGAGTGCGGAATCCTCACGAGATAACTAGTTTGATTAGTTATCGAATATATTGCTAATTATAAGTATATAATCAGCCGTATATATCCTATCTTCGTTTTCTAATTGGTAGAAACGAACTTAGTCAGCTGAAGGTGTGTGTAAGTTGAACGAACTTTTTTTAATTTAGGGTTTCCATTCATATATATATGTTTCTGATCGATATTGGGCCTGCTGGGCTTTGTTCTTACGAACTTAGCAGCCCAGCCCATATAACGAAGATTATCTTCGTTTGTTCCTAACAAAGATTATCTTCGTTAGTACTAATTTCCATCAGCATCTATGTCTAGTTATTTTCCAAGTATTTCACGTACAAGGAACCTAACGTATATTATGTTTGTACTTGTATAACACACATAACAAACATCATATATAAACACATATATATAACACCAAAACATGTAATCGATCATTACCAAAACATGAAGTCCATAATCTATCAATTACACATATATAAATAAGACATAAAGTAACATAATGTCTTAATCTAAAAGACTAATTAAATCTAAGTTGCTGTTGTCACATCAACATGCATCAACAATACATGCTTTAGACCTGAAATCACTAGCAAATACTATAAAGCACCACAAAACATGTATATACAACGATAAAACGAGTATAAAACGTCCAAATAGTATGAGGGAAATATGTATAAATTGAGATACATCACTTCCCAATCTTTTTCTTGGAGTTTTGATTCTAATTTGTTCTTTGATTTTAGCAGTCCTGGTATGATATCAGTGGATCGTTGACACATTGGTGGATCAAACCATCCTATGAATTTGCACTTGGAACCCTATTCAAGATAAAACCCCCAATTCAATTTTTGTTCATAGTAAAAACCTAATTGAAAATGAACCAAAATCAAACCTGGTTAGGACAAGCATAGAATCGTCTTCCTAGGTTTTTGGGTGTACATGATGTTATGATTATTGCTTGCTTACCACACCCACAAAACACCATCCTTGAATTTGTTGCTGGGTTCGTATGAATGAGGGAGGGAGGGAAGAAATATTATTTCCAAAACTAATGATTTAATGTAAAATGGGTGGTTGGAAGTATATATGGGTGGAAAGGAGTATTATATAAGAGAAGAAAGAGAGTGCAGCCAAAAGGGGAGAGGGAAAAGTCTGGATTACCCCTTACGTGGAACGCACGTGGGGGTGGTAACGGGGGAGGCATAATGGTCGTTATCCCAAAGGACTGCTGGTGAAGTTATTGAAGCATAGGGACGAACGGTGATGTTTTGGGTAAACACAGGGACGATTTGTGTCGATAACTCTATTTTAAATGTATTATGTTTTTAATTAAAAAAGGTGGGGACCAAATAATAGGTGAATGGTTAAGGGAAAAATCAGAAAGTGAAAGAGGTAAGAAGGTGATGCTGATATGACATGAAAAAGTGTAAGTGAAAAGGGTGAACGGTTATGAATGGTATAAAAACTTTGTACTATTATTTTGCATGATTAAGTTTCAAGTATATGCTGTCATGCTATGTTTAATTGATTTCGATATATATTAATTATGATTCCTTTAAGTTATAGTATTACTATTTATCCTAATGTTTATGGTACAACATTAAATTAGGGATAATGACATGTGGATGTAGTGAACTATGACAAAATGTCTATGTTATGTATTGATCTAATCGAGGGTCTATGTTATGTAACGAACTTACCAAAACTGTCTAAGTGATGCATGTTACAGGCTAAAGCCGGTCATCAATTTTTTTCCCTTTATTTTTTAATCTTAATAATTAATTAATTTATTTAACATATATAAATAAATATAAGTTATGGAAACATATATGTATATAAGTTCTGTAATTATATAAAAACTGTAAACACCTTCATTACATATATTCTCAAACATATACACATTGACACACACAAATCTAAGGGTACATATATACAACCCACACAAACAAACAATGAGAGACTAGAGGACGTATTCTTACATGGCTTCTTGAGGCATAACTTAGAATTGAAATGAGAAAGAATAACTAATTGCTAGATTTTAGTTAAAGCAACAAAACAACAAACTTAGAAGAATGCATTACAAGACTAAAGCTGAAAAGATCAAATCCCCTTGACCTCAGAATTCATCATTTCTCTTTTCGGAATATTAATAAATAACTAAATGGAAACAAGAAAATACCAGTTCTCAAATACTCGGGAGGAGTTGGAAACAATAAATAACATGCATCACTTAGACAGTTTTGGTAAGTTCGTTACATAACATAGACCCCCGATTAGATCAATACATAACATAGACATTTTGTCATAGTTCACTACATTCACAGTCATTATCCCAAGTTTAAAAAAATGGATGGTAACCGGCTACCTGTAGATTACCCGGTAACATGCATCACTTAGACAGTTTTGGTAAGTTCGTTACATAACATAGACCCCCGATTAGATCAATACATAACATAGACATTTTGTCATAGTTCACTACATCCACAGGTCATTATCCCTAATTAACATAATATATTTACTCTCAAGAATTTTTTTAGTTAATAAACTTTGTTGTCCAGTTTATTATACTAGACGAATGACCGCGCGATGCGGCGGTGATAGTGGTAGCGACGAAGGTGTGACGACGGCGGCAGTGTTGCGGCGATGTGCGGCGGTGACGGTGGTGGTGGCGGGGTGGTTAATGTAAATTAATTGATGTAAGAGGTGTTAATATGGTTCTTTAAGGGTTGGAGGATTTATGTTGTAATTTATTTCATTAAGGGTATTATAAGTAAATAGGTGAAGATGTTTAAATTAGTGAATAAAGAAGAGGGTAATATGGTCATTTCAAAATCTTAATTACTTAAAAGGAAGAGGTAAGTTTGCTTTATAGAGTATATAGATAAGTATTATTTTTTTCTTTGATGAATCTTGCATATTCCTCTTCAAAGTGGAAGTGGTGAACAATTCATATCATGATCCGTTGTATTGTAGCATAATTAAGAAAATATTGAATTTTTAATAGTTACTATAATTAGATGAAGTAGAGATTCTTTATAAAATTAATAAGCAAAACATTAAATAAAAATATGATAAAAATGGAATGCTTAACTATAGCCTTGGGGGCTATAGTTAGTAAAATCCTTTAATATAGATCAATTGGTTTACATTTATTATTATGTAAAGATAAAAAGTATGGTGGTACGGGTTCGAGTCCCGCTTCATGCTTAATTTTTTAATTAGTAGAAATTAAGGTGACATGCATATGTGGCAGCTTACGTGTCAATCTCTGATAGACAAACAACGTGATCATGACACGTAGGAAAAAGATGATGTGGCGATACCAGATATATGTCACATCATGCTTTGAGATAGAATTATATATATAGACTTTCCTTATTTTGAGAACCATTTTTTTTTGCAAGAACCATAAGAACTCTCAAATTATGTATTGGATCACATGTTTTTTTTGTTCATTCACATGTGAAATGATATAAAAAAGTATGTTGTAGAAGAAATTTTTTAAAAACCTAATATACCCGTTTGATCACATGTGAACGAAAACGTGAATATATTCATTCACAAGTTTACAAAAGGCTATTTTGAAGTTTTTAAAAACGTTTATTCTACAACATACTTTTTTATATCATTTCACATGTGAATAGGCATGAGCATATAGACCGGAAACCCA